>JAKSZT010054549.1:2081392-2491655 GCA_026826555.1 Tolypeutes matacus | reverse complement strand
GGAGCACAAACTCCAAAGCAGGGCCCACTGGCAAGGCACCAAACTCCAGAGCTATCAGCCCTGACCAAAGGACCTGGATGTCTCCAGAGCCCTCAGGAGCCCCACTATTTGGGGTAGTATCCACTTTGGTACTCTATGAGATCCTGCTACAATGTGCATAAGCGTTACCTCTGAGATGACCTCTCAATTCACTTTGAAGTCTCTTAGCCATATAAACTCATTTGTCTTTACCTTTTCCCCCTTTTACTTGGGGTCTTTTTCCAGTTGCATTGCTAGTTGGCACTTGGTAGTAATCCCTTGGTGCCAGGGAGACTCATCCCCAGGAGTCATGTCCCAAGCTAGAGGGAAGATGATGCCTTTATATGCTGAGTTTGGCATAGAGAGAGACCACATTTGCTTATTTTTATCTTCTCTATCACAGCCAAATTCATAGATGCACTTGCTATAAAAAATTGGAATAGGCTTCAAAAAGCTGGTGTTGAAATCTGTGAGAGTGATATATACTCAAGGCAATAAAGGTGATAGCCTTCTATTCTCATGTTTTTTTCTATGAGGGTGCTGCAAGCACTGGGCTCTCATACCTGGCTACAATCCATACTAGATGAATATAGTCTCAACACCATTTATTTTTAACTCAAACCCAAATTAAAATTTTCCATTTTCCCAAAAGCATACCAGATCTGACATGAGCCGAAATACATACAGTCTTAGAGAGCATTTTGCCAGGTTTAAGAGATGATATAGGAAAGCATGGGGGTGGGGAGTGCACATGCAAAAAGTGCCTCAAAAAATGTGTATAACCAAAATGCTGTTGGATTTTGTAAAGTAATTGAAAACTATATCATGGTCAACATCCATTTGCAAATGACATCTAAAATGTTAGAGATTATTAAATTCTTTCTCTTTATTTCCTCTGAATATGAACATCTTACTAAGTTTATCAACCCTTCCCATTCACTCTGAAATGTCCAATGGCCCTTAGATTCTCAGAACAGATATGCTAATTTCAATTACCCTCTTGTACCTTTGCTCCTATCAGGAAGACTGCTGCTTTTAAAGAATCTTCTGTATTTGTTTCCACACCTACTTTCTTGATTCTACTTATAAAGAATCTACTTTATTTGTTTCCATGCCTATTTTATTCTACTTATGTAATTTAAATATATAAATGATGCCATATTGATATGAAAAGGCATTATTTCTATGAAATCTAAGTTAAATGCTTTGGAAAGATGTGATAAAGGCACCTTGCTGAAAAATTAGTACTAATACTTACTATTGAGTTAAATGTGGGTAAATAAAGCTAAAAGCTTAGGAGAAAAATAAACATTTAGAAAGATCCTGAATTTATATTGCTCTGCAAATGTATTTACGAGCTCTTTAAAGGAAAAATTAGAAACCGTAGGGCCAAAATAATGATTTATTTAAGAAACCTGAACTCCAATCAGTAGATACATAGAGAGAAAAGACTTGATAGTATAACAAAAGATTGTTTTACGAACAATTGTGCACATGTACACTTGTGTATGTGTACGTGGGTAAGATAAAATGTTTCAGGCATTTACTATCACTTTTTTATATCTGGCCTTTTTTTTTTTCAGTCAGACCTGATTGCTTTAGTAAGAGGGCTTCCACTATATGTTAAAGTCATTTAAAATTATACAACATATATTGGCTTTAACAGCCACTCCCTTTCTACTTCTTTGCATAAAATACTCCAGAGTTAGGACAAGACACTCTTCTGGAATTCTAATCTGGACCAAACAAATCGAGAAAAAATCTCCACCCATGGGTGGAAACATTGCAGATTAGATTTTCACATTTATGAAGGCAACCCTATCTTTAGATAGTTTTCCTTCTAGGGACTAGTAATTAAGAAAAATTCCAGGACTCGTCCTCAATAAAAACAAGCCCTTTGTCCTTCATCTTATTCTTCTGCCCTTCTCACTTTTCTACCAGTATAGCCAAAAAGCTCATATGGCCGGTGAGAAGGCTTGAGCATCTCTTCCTTCAGCTTTGTCTTTACATGTGGTCAAAATAGGAAGTTCCCAGGCTACTCAGAAGACCTGACCATTTTGTTCTCCTTCAAATCTTTGTTTTTTCAGTGGCAAAGGTTACTCTTTGCTCAGGGAGACCCCTGGCCTGTGGTCAAGTGCTCCCACCCACTCTGCTTTTGATTCCTTTGGTGAAGGCAGGTGTGTCCTTTTTTCCTTTAGAAACATGAGTTCCAAAAATCAATTTTGAGTGTGAAGGAGACTGGGCAAAGGAGGCCTATTGACTGGCTTTGCTACAATGTTCTGTAGGCTCACCTGTTATAGAAAACAGAAATTTCTAGTTTACCTTAGTAAAATCTTACGATGAAGATTAGAGCCAAAGATCAAGCCAATAATAGAGAGTTATTTTCTTTGTTTTGCCCCTTTGGAGCATAAATTTGCCTCAAGGAATTCACACAAAAGTGATAACCTCGAAAAAAAGGACATAGAAAGTCATTTGTTGGGGGTTGAATCATGTCCCCCACAAAAGGCATGTTCTGGTTCCCTCCCTGGTCCTGTGGGCATGAACCTATTAGTATATAGGAACTTTGAGGGTGTTATTAGTGAAGGTGTGCCCAAACTGAATGAAGGTGGGCCTTGATACAAAATGGCTAAAGTCCTTGTAAACAAAGGAAATTGGACATAAAGAGAGAAAAAACATGGAAAACAGCCAGAAGCTAGAAGCTAACAGAACTCAGAAGAGAAAGGAGAAGTCTCCATCATGTGAATTGCCATGTGACAGAAAAGCCAAGGACCAAGGATCACCAGAAGCCAGCTCCAGAATGCCACAGTCTTCAAAGAGAAAGCATTGCCTTGCTGAAGCCTCATTTTGGGATTCACCAAGCCTCAGAACCATGATCCAATAAATTCCCATTGTTTAAGCGAACCCATTGTAAGGTATTTGTTTTAGGACCTGGAAACTAAACAATACATTATTAAAGTTTACTAAAGTGAAATTCCTGATATCCAATAAAGAAAATGATCACTTAGCTGACTCCCATTGTACTTAAGGAGAAAAGATACCACCTCCACAAAAGTACTACGTTTCCACAGGCTCTTATATCTCAAATAATTTTATGGAATTGGGTTTGTTTGTTTTTTTATTTTACATCAAAGAATTACAGAATCCTTAATGAATGTAGCAGAGTTTGGTCAATTTCAAAAGGCAAAACAAGTATGGTCAAGGCCATTCTAGGCAGAAGGTAAAGAGGTACAAGAGCATGAAAGCATGATATACTTTTTTGTGTTTGAGAAATGATGACTAGACTGATATGATTGGAAGAGTGATTCTTTTGTGGATTGCTCACTCAATGACCAAAAAAAAAAAAAAAAAACATTTCTATTGTAAAACTATGTTGAAGAAATTCCGAGTTAAAAAACTTATAATTGGTATCCAGAGGAAGAGAGGAAAACCATACAATATAATTGTCTCCAGTAAGTTATTAACGTATCAGTACAAAGGAAAGACAAGGCATTGATGAGATCAAAAGACAGAAACACAAACACTTGAAAGTCTATCAACAATCTCATTTGTTGCTGATACATATCCAACAAATATTGTATGAAAAGCATCTTGATAATTCACTTTCATAAAATTTTTCCCTGATACCAAAAAGTAAACACTAATAATTGGAAGTTGCTTTTTTATTTGGGGGGTGGAGGGAGGGATGATGAAATAGTTTGTATCTGATTATCCTAATTCAAAAATAAAAATAATTATAATAATAATACATATAAAGCTCCTTGAAGGCATTGGAAAATAACCAAGGCAAGCAAGACCTAAGGGGTCAATCTTCCAAAGGGAAGGAAGTAAATAGAAGTAATCCCTACATTAGCCTGCTGCTTTGTTCCTTTGAGACATTTGCTAATTCACTGCTCAAGGCTTTGAAGCCAAATAGTTAGCAGCAACCTAAACTTGTGGCAAGACCCTGGAGAAAAGAGAACCATGCAACAATGACCCCAAAAGTCTGCATGCAATTTCCCCAAAAAGTGATTCACTAACTTCTTACTTGTAAAAGGTGAATTGCTGGGGTGGAAAAAAAGCAAAAAGATTCTGCTGAAATGTATAAAAAATGCAAATAGAGATGTTGGCAGTCTAGGGAAAAATAAATTTGAGTTCCAGGGTTTGTTTATGAAAAAGGTCCTAATAAATACTCCAGGCTTTCTGTTGAAAGCTTTCTGTTGAAGGACTAAACTTGGAACAAGGGAAAACCAGAAATTGGGACTCAATTGGATCAAGGTGATCTCCTGTTTTTCTACTATCTTCTAGAAAAGTAAACTCTCTTGGGAGGAAGTTAACATAATCTAGAGCTTCTAAAGTTTTTCATACCTCTGGCATTTATTCAAAAGTTATCAGAAATCTAGAAAACAAGATCATGTGACTACAATTTTGAAGGAAAAAAAGACACTAGGAGGAGACCAACAGGTGACCCAGATAATAGTGTTATTAGGAAAGTATGTAAAACTACCTATCACAAATATGTTCAAGACAATAAAGGAAAATCTAGAGAATTTGACCAAAGAATTAGAAGTTTTTAAAAGGATAAAATTTAAATTTAAAAGTGAAGGACAAATAACTAAAATTAACAATTTGGTAGATATATTTAGCAGATTAGAAAAAAGAGTTAACCAGAATATACATGAGTAGAAAATATTCAGATTGAAGTATATAGAGAAAAATGGATGTGAAGAACATAAAAGGACATAAGAAACATATGTGACAAGGTAAAAAAGACCTAAAATGGGTATAATTGCCATCTTAGAAGGAGAATGATAGACTATGGCAAAGACAATATTTAAGAGGTCCTGATGACAATTTGCTAATGCTAATTTTAAAAACCCATCAATACATGGATTCAAAAAGTTCTATGAACCCCAAGCAGTTTAAATATAAAGAAAAGCATACCCACACACATACAACAAAGAAAATTCTTAAAATCAGCTAAGGGAAAAAGGCACATTACTTTTAAAGTAGCAGCACCAAAACTGATGAATGACTTTTCAGTTAAAATGACATAAGCCAGAGGCAATAAAAGGACATGTAAAGTGTAAAAGGAAATAATTGCCAAGTTATTATTTTATACCCAGAAAAAAAAAATCTCATTAAAATACATAAAAACTGTACCATGAAGGTATAGCAAGGTAGGGGGTTTAGGGATAAATGGAGTAAAGTGTTCTATAATCCCAGGATTGCTTGGGAAGTGGGGAAAATGCTAATTTGAACTCTTTAAAATATTAAGGGTATCTATGGTAAATTAAATTTTGAAAAGAAACAATATACTTCTATCTAACCAGTGGGTCAAATGAGAAGAAACAATATAAAACTAGACAAGATTTTCAACTAAATGAGTTAAGAAAGAAGACATATCAAAATTTGTGGGACGCAGCTGAAGCAGTTCACAGGAAAAAAAAAATTATAGCCTAGTAAGACTGATTAAGAATAAAGATAGAAAGCATGAAGTATCGATATGAGGAATGAATAAGGAGACATCACTACAGACCCTATAAATATTATAAAGATAAATAACAAGGGATTATGAAATATTGCAAAAAAATTTTTAATTTAGATGAAATGGGCAAATTTCTTAAACACACACACACACACACACACAGACAACTTACCAAAGCTGACACAAGACAACAAGACAAACATGGATGGAAAAATTCTATGGAAGAAATTTTAAAATCTTGTTAGGTTGGTTTAAGTTAAAGATACTGCTGCAATGCACTGGGGCAAGGATATTTCAATAGATGAAGATGGGTCAATTATATATTCATATGGAAAAAACAAACTGTCAGCCCTACCCCACATCAGACACAAAACTCATTTTCAGATGGATTGTAAACTAAAGGCAAAATATAAAACAATAGAGCCTCTAAAAGACAAAGTGGGAGAATACTTTTATGTTCTTGGGATGGGCCAAGATTTTTTTAACCAGGAAACAATAAGCAATAACCATAATGCAAAAGACTGAAAAAACTGGAGTACATTAAAATTAAGAACATCCATCCCTCACAAGTCTCCATTAAGTGAAATGGCAAGCCACAGATCAGAATAAGATATTTACATCTAAGAAAGAACTTTTATAAATCTATAAGAGAAAAGACAAACCAATTTTGATGAGCCTTTCTGGCATCAAGGGATTAATACCAAGAACCAACCAGTGATGCATTTGGGAAAAGACCTTGATCAAAAGGGGAAAACATTAAATATAAAGGAGTTTATATGGCTAAGAGATTTCAAAGTGAATCAGGGGGTCATTTCAGAGGTTACACTTATGCACGTCCCAAGCAGATCTCATTAACTGCCATAGTAAACAAAGCCTCAAACAGGTGTGCTTCCAAGACACTGTAGACAAGGACACAACTTCATGAAATCAGTACCCCGCCATTGGGCAGTATCTTGGAATATATGACAATCTATTTCCCCAATATAACAGAGTAAAACTCAGTAATTTCCCAACACATGCTTTTTCTACCCCTTTTATTTGAACCCATACTTAGCATTATACTTGTTAAATATGTCCCAAAGACTTGAATCTTTGTTCTGTTCTCATGTGGTTGAGTCCTGAATCTCAGCAGAGTTGCAGCCAACACCTACTCTCCAATTCATCAGACTCACCCAAGACAAGTAACAAAAGGATGATGATGGACAACTCCTGTCCCAAAAAACGAAGAGTATCTACAACTGCAAGCAAGACAGTTCCATCCATCTGCCTCATGGGATCTAAGCCCCCTCTCAATCTGAAGCAGTGTGGGCATTATCATCCAAAAATCCTCAAGATTGAGGAATGAACAAATATAAGGGGGGAATACAACCATGGACCAAAGTAGACACTATTATTGTAGTAACAGAAGAACATATAACATTGATATAAAGATAGTGGTTACCAGAGGTTCTAAGGGGACATTTTTAGAGCATTGGAATTGTTCTGCATAATATTGGCAATGATGGATACAGGCCATTATACATTTTGTCAAAACCTATAAAATTGTACAGTGCAAAATACAAACCATAATGTAAACTATAGAGCATGATTAGTAGCAAAGCTTCAATATTTGTTCATCAATTGTAACAAATGTACCACACTAACATAAGATGCTATTAATAGGGCAAATGAGGCAGGGGGTATATGGGAATCCCCTATATTTTCAAAGTAACTTTTCTGTAATCTTAAACTTCTCTAAAAAATAAAGTCTATTATATAAGAAAAAAAATTATTTTTAAATGGGCAAAAAATTTGATGGACATTTCACAAAAGATGATATCCAAATGCCCAATTAGAATTTGATACAGTGTTATACCTCACCAGGGAAATGTAAATTAAAAGTGCAATGAAATACCATTATACACCAACAGATCAGCTAAAAACTTTAAATCTAATGACAGCAAATATTGGTGAGGCTGTGGAGCAACTAGAATTCTCATACACTGATGTGAGAATTTAAATTGGTATGATCACTGTGAAAAACTGTTTGGCAGTATCTCTGAAAGACAGTATGCACACACTTTATGGCCCAGCAACTTCACTCCCAATAGAAATGTGTGTATAAGTTCACCAAATGACATGGGCAAGAATGCCAATAACATAAAAATTTATCATAGCCCAGAACAGAAAGTAACCTAAAGGCCCATAAATAGTAGAAAGAATGAATAAATGGTATATTCATAACATAGAGTCCCACAGAGCAGAAGTCAGCAAACTTTTTCTATAAAAGGCCAGATAACAAATATCTTAGGATTTGTGGGCCAGATATGAATATTCAGTTGCATATTCTACTTTTTTTTTTTTTTCATAGCCCTTGAAAAATATACAAATCATTCTTAGTTTGCAGACTGGGCCAAAACAGATAGTGGTGCTGTATTAAGCCTGAGTACAATAGTTTGCCAACCTCTGGCCTAAAGCAATGACACACAACAAATCATGTAACAACATGGATGCACCTCATAACCATAATGATGAGCAAAAAGCAACAGAAGCTAAAGAAAACAATCTATAACACCATTATGTAAAGTCTAAAAACAAGGAAATTCATCTGGATGACAGAAGCCTGAAGAGCGTGGTAGGCACCAGGATGGCTTCTGGATCGGGAAACAGTCTCTAGTTTGATGTGGATATGGTCCTACCACACAAATTATGTTTACTTTGTAAAAACTCATAGACCTGTATACTTAAAATATTTGCAGTTTACTACATATTTACTTCAATAAAAATTTACCAAAAAAATAACAATTGAGTATCTTTATTATGGGATTTCTCAGACCACTTAATATATACTAATGTGCATTTTGAAATTCCAAGAAGAGCATAAAAGTATGGCACTTCCCAAGCTTATTTAATCACAGAATGTTTTCTCCCAGAATACCTTTCAAAACAAATAGGACTCTCTGAGAAAAAGAAAAAAGAATAGAACACTGGGTTTGTGAAAAGATATAGGGGAGAATAAAAAACAAAATAATAGACTAAGATCATATTGTAGAAGCAAATGCCATATCCAGTTTCAACTTTTACCTTGTGGATAGCCATTAAGGATTTTAAGTGGGCAAGAGACCAGATCAAATCTATTGGATTAAAAGTAATATGGGCAGCAAAGTGGAGAGTAAGTGGCTGGAGAAGGAGAGGAATACTGGAAAGGAAGAGAGAAAACTCACCATCGGGAATCAGTTCGTGACTGCAGCAGTCCCCATATGCAATGGCAAGGGCTTGATCATGGCAGCGACAATGAAAACGGAATGCGTAAACAAGTTCAAGAAAAATAGAAGTATTGCTTGGTCAATTTATCACTGGTTATAGATGAATATAGATGTCATTTGTAAAAAAAAGAAATGTACTCTTATTCTAAGATTTCTATCACCACTTGCTTAATATCTGGACTTTTATATTAGAATTAAATGAAAGGAAGAGCATGAGAAGTTCTACAGAGGAATGCTTAGAGGGATAAACTAGTTGGAAAGGGGCCCCAAAGGGCTCATGAACATATGTGCACAGCAATGCCCTGGTTTTACTTACGTGAATGTTTATTTGGAATGCCTTGAACCTACATCTGCAGAGCCAGAATAACATTTTTACTTATAATGTATGTTTATTTTTGGGTGGTTGGAGATGGGGATGATGATGATTTGGAGGCAGTCAAAATGCTCCATCTGACTGCTCTCCTTGCTTTGCCAATTAAATTAATTTGTAATATTGCTAGCCACATACTATTTCTATGAAATCAGCAGCTTTGCATGCTTTGATTATCTGCCACCATAGTGTCAAAGGTAAGAGTGGCCAGATGTAAATGTTTTAATTCCAACTGGCTTTGTTTGGGAAAAGAAGCCCCAAAAAAGGTCAGGTAAATACACAATGAAGTAACATGACAACCTGTTACTGAACCTCATGGACAACTTTGGCTTCGGTATGAGCTGCTGTCATGGATATGGTGGTAGACTGAATAAAGTTCCACCAGATATGTCCATGTATAATCCCAGGAACCTGTGTCTGTTACCTAATACGGCAGACATGATCAAGAATCTTGAGATGGGGAGATTATCCTAGATTATATAGAGGGGCCCAATGTTATCACAGTGATCCTTTTAAGAAGGGCCCAGGAAAAGTCAGAGGAAAGAAGCGATGATGGAAGCAGAGATCAGAGAGATGAGCTCTGAAGGTGGAGAAAGGAGTCACAAGCCAAGGACTAGAGGCAACCCCGAGAAGCTAAAAAAAAGGCACAAAAATGGACTCTCCCCACAGAGCCTTCAGAAGGAACTAGCCCTGCAGACTCCTTGACTTTGGCCCAGTGGAACTAATTTTGAACTCTGATGGCCAGAAGAGTAAGAGAATAAATTGTGTTGTTTTAGGCCACTAATTTTTGGGTAAGTTGTTACAGCAGCCCATAGGGAAACTAATAGCCTTCAAATAAAGTGGTTATCAAACCTGGTGCACATAAGAATGACCTGGGCAGTTTGGTGAAACTACAGCTGCTTGGGTCCCATTCCTAGAAATTCTGATTTCACAGATCTGGGATGAGGCACAGAATTTGAAAACTTGAGAAGCTCCCCAGGTGATTGTTGTGCTACAAGCCAGGGTACACATCAGAAGAGTATTTGGAAACCACTCGCAGCATGTATGAGTTTTCTTTGGCTGCCATAAAAATGTCCCACAAAGTTGGTGTCTTAAAACAACAGAAATTTATTCTCTCACAGTTCTGGAGGCTGGAAGTCCAAAATCAGTTTCACGGAGCCAAGATCAAGGTGTTGGCAGGGTCTTGCTCATTCTGGGTCAAGGGAGGAGCAGGTCCTTGCCTCGTCAGGTTTCTGGTGACTGCTGGCATTCCCTGATCGTGGCCAAACCACCCCAGCCGTGGCCACCTCCTCTCCTGCGTCTCAACTCGACCTCTGCCTTTCTCTTTAAGAACACTGTGTTTGGAATTGGGACCCACCCACACAACCCAGGATAATCTCCCCATCCCAAGATCCTTAATTTAATCACATCTGAAAAGACACCTTTTCCCTATTCCAGGGATTAGGATCTGATATCTTTGGTTGTGATTATTCAGCCCACTGTGCTCCCCTTATGCCCTCGGAGGTCCTTTAGGGATAAAGACAGTAGAACTGAAGCAAGCCTTTCAAAAACACAAGATTAAAACATTTTTATTTTCATATCCCTTCCTGACCTTTTACAAATTACAATTATGCTATTAAAAAACAACCAGTCTCACTCGAATATTCTGATGATACATGAGATTATGATAAGCAGGGAATTTGGCAATTATTGGAAGAAATAAATTCCTAGAATTCAGTAGCATTTTTTATTATTATGTTATAGTCCCCTTTTAAAACTTGGCTTCTCACAAGAGTGCTTCTGAACATAAAAGTATTGCCAACAAAGAGATCTTTATTAAAAGTTTCTATTGCAGAAGAATTTGCTGCATGTGACCACAAAAACAGATTACAAGAAAAGTTGGTTGCAAAGTTGTTTCTTATGCAAAAGCATATCCCAACTTTAAATAAATACCAGATTCCTGTGCCCTCATTTTTACCTCTAGGCAACCAAGAAATTTAGACTTCATGGTTCACTGACAAGAGTATTTTTGTCTTATTTGGTTTTTTAAGGCACTTTAGGTATATAATCTAGAAGATGGATTATCTTGGTGTCACAGGAACATGCAACAGAATTCAAACAATGGATTAAGAAATGTAGATAGTGTGGTGACGCTCCAAGAAATAATAGTAAGTAATATAGATTTCATTTGTACAAATAAAACTGCCCTTTTCTTTGGGGAATGGAAAATACCCACTCTAAAAATTGTTAATATCTCTGGACAATGGGTATGAAGGCCCCCCCAACTCTAAACTGTTATCTTTCTCTCAAATGTACATCCCATTTCCTAGCGAACTGTGTATAGCCTCTCTTCCCTTTTTTAAATTCCTTATTCAAAATCTAAACAACTAACCCCCTAAAAAAAAATCCATGACCTGGCTGTCAACAACCGAATTTTAACTTTCAAAGGCCATTAGTTTACCCTGAATAGCTTCCAGAAACAAAATAAAACTCTAATTCGTCCCACCTGACTATGACCCCGTTCTCTCTGTGTCCTTTCAATATTCAGATATTTGGCAGCATGCCTTCAAGGTATTACTCACTGTTTGAATTCATTCAGTAGTATAGGCTCCGGATTATACTGCCCATGCGCTGAGCTGGTCTGACAACCTATTTTCCCTTAAAATTCTGCAGGACAACGCAGAAGAGTGTTGGTTAAGATCTACCTTGTCAAAACCACCTTGGACACTTTCTAACATGCAGATTCCAGGGCCCCACCTCAGAACTACTGAGTATCATTCTGGAAAAAGTGCTTGGGGATTTGCACATTTAATAAACTTCTCAAGTCATTTCTTCTTTTATACTAGTTTTTCGACTGGAATCCAAAGACTACTAGGGGCGAACACTTGGAAATAACCCCTTCATGCACTCTCTTCTCCCCACAAAGACCCAGGTTTTAATGGCTTATGGCATTGACCTCCAGAAATAAAGCAGTCTTGGCTAACACCATAAATTTAAGTGCCAGGCACACACCACTCAGTAACTGTGATACTCTTCTCCCCTTAAATGCTGACTCCATTTCTGCTTTCTTAAATTCCTACCAGTTATATCCTTCCCTTTTCAATCACCATAACTCCATTTCTCAGAGATATCTACCCTTACTCATTTATGTCAGTGCCCATTTCCATTTTCTAGAGACTTCTTCCTAGTATCCTTATCCCAGTCCAGTAACCCCTGCCATTAAGGCCAGGAGGATGATTAGGCAAAGAAAACTCAAATTTCTAGTGGATACATAATTTGGGGGAAAAAATTGACAAGTGGAACAAGGGAAGGCAACAATTAACCTGCTGTGAGCCTATTTCGGACCACAAAATTTACTAGCAGAACTTAATTTCCCCTCGGTTAGCATAATAGAGAAGGCTAATTACAAGGGGGTTATTCTCAGGGAAAGGAAAATCTAGTTCTGTGTCGAATGACACGGGGAAAACTCACTCTTACTATCTATAGATATTTTTAGTCATTATAACATGAGGACAACTTAACATTGTTCAGTTTTACTGAGAAAAAGCGTTGTGTTCAAAAGGAGGTTAATTTATCCACCAGAGACACAACTACACAAAATACCATTGACAGGGAGAATTTCTATCCATGTTCTTTACCCTAAAATAATGCAACCTTTTGAGCAAGACACCGTAAAAGAAAACTCAGTTTTAACTGAGACAGAAAACACATTTTGCCTTAGCACAAAGTAAAACTCCTACGTTCAAACTGTCTCGGTAAAGTGCTTCACAGTAGAGTGCTGTTGACCAATTTACATAGCATTTGGGAAGTGAAGTTATATGCCATTTGGGGAAGATTACTATAATTAGAAAAATGGCCTGATTACTTTTCTGGCAACAGTGAAGAAAGAGAACAGACTTTTCGGCTTATAGAGACAAGTCCTTGAGAAACCTCAAAAAGTTTTGGGATCCTGTTTGACAGGAAAGAACATCTCATCTGAACCTCTTGGATCTGTTGGAAAGCCTAGACAGAAGGCCAAAACCACAAGAGAGGAGACAAAAAAAAAGCAAGGAAGAAAGGAAGGGGGACGAGAAGGAGGGAGGGAGAGAGGGAAGGAGGGAGGGAGGGAAGGAATGAAGGAAGGGAGGGAAGGAGGGAGGGACTCCTTCCTATAAAATTTGGAAAGAGATAATGGGAACAGTTCTATCACGTTTTGAATCTTCATCTGCCTACCCTTGTAAGAAGCACAGACAGAAATCAATGGTGGGGGGGAGTGCAGGTTTTCATGGTAACGTGACTCAGAAGAAGGTCTCACATGCGTGTTGCTTGATGACGTATGTCTGTTCTGAGTGTAAATAATATGACAATATTACAGCCTCAGAGATTGAAAGAGATGGTCTCAAGCTAACATTTATGACAGACAAAATCACACCAAGTACCCTTTTACTCACGTGGAGAGAGGAGGCTATTGCCTCATTGAACCAAACACCCATTCTCCAGACGTCAGGGTTGCAGGACATTGCCTTTCACCCAGAAGAGAAGTGGGAACAGTGAAAGCTCTGTGAGAGAAAAATGACCCAGAGCTTGTGCTATTTAGGTTCCATTTCCTGAATTTAGCAAGTGGAAAACCTGCACTAGATCAGATATGTCATCACAAAAATACAATCTTAACTGTCATGAATTTATAAAGATTATTAAGGGTAAAATCAGGATAGCAAAGCAACTTCAAAATGTGACTGTTTTGTAGGGAGAGGAGTGGAGGTGGTGGCTGGGGATAAGCAGAGAGACTTATTAAATCATCGTTGCTTTCAAGTCATGAGCTGTCTGATGAAAATGCTTCCTTGGTAAATGTGGCTCTCATTATAATGTTTTCTATCATTAGCGACTTCTGAACGTGCCCCTTCCCCTTCCAAGGCACTTTACCTAACAAAGAAAGGACAAGTAAACCTCAGGCTTTGCTGACAGTGAAACACCAGCTTTTCCTTCACCACCCTTATAAGAACCATCATATAAAGGCCGCTTTGATCTAGAATTCTCAGGGTTTTATATATATATATATTCAACAGCCTAAAGGTAAAATGTAAACACATGTAAAAATACTGCTACCCAAATATTTTTTTTTATCTTTTCTCAATTTCAGTTTAGCCTTTAAAAAAATCACTTCTCAAATTCTACCTTACTTTATATCAGCTAACTCATGTGACAGCTTTAAAGCGTGAATGTTGTTCCAACCAGATTCTAATTAATTGTATTTGTTTTCTGGAAAATGGAATTTGGCATGTTGCATCCAAACATTAATCAAGTCTGGTGTTCTTCCTTTTGCAATAATCAATTCCACTGGAAGAAAGGTTAGTCTTTGGTGTATGCTATTGTTAACAAATTGAAATATAATCTTTTAATGCAATTGGAAGGCATTTACCATAGCACATGGACTCTCTACAAAGATGTGGATTCAGAATTGGTTGTTTTCAATGGAAAGAGTATAGACCTTTTTTAATTTCATTTCATTAATTAGAAAATGTAGAAAATAGCTGTTGACAAATAGGAATACGTGATGGAAAAGGGGCAGAGATGAAAGCACAGAAATAGGAGGGAAGTAATCATAGATATCAAAAAGAATATTTTTGTGATCCCATTTGATTGAGCTCAATGATATAGACTCTTCTTTTGGAGCTAGGCTGCACTCATGTATTTCTTTTGATTAATTAACAATAGATTGGAAACACTGTAAACAGGAAGACTTGAAATAGGCAAAGCAGGAAAGATAGGAACCTAGAATCCAGGAGCAATGTCACAGCCCAAGAGGATAAGTCCCAGGACACCCAGAAGATAGATGGGGCAAGTGAATGGGGTGGAAGGACTTCTTACCAACAGAGGGAGCAAAGTCCTGTCATCTCCTGCCCACAGACAGCCCATCTAGCAGCAGCATTGCTTCCTTTTTACAGATTTTTAAAATTGTAGTTTATCATTCATACATGAATATCCATAAACAATAGGTGTATAGTATAAGTTGTGAACTTACGAAACAAACGTGTATATCATCATACAGGGATTCCATTCATTACCCGCCTCCCACCAACACCTTGCATTATTGTGAAACAATTGTGACAAACTATGAAAGAAAAAGCATCGTCAAAACATTACTGCTAACTATAGCCCATATCTTACATTTGGTGTATTTTAAGCAAGTATGAACAGGCTAATCAAGGACAGGTTACTATCCAGAGCCAAAATTTCTGAAAACAAATCATCAAGCAAAGGTAGTAATCTGGAAGCAAAGCCCTAATATTAGGTTGGAGGTGACAACGCAGAGAACTGGCATAAAGCAGACAGCAAGTAGTGAGGTCAGGAACACGGGAGAAAAGAGGTGGCCAAGTCAAAGCAAGGAACAAAAGAAATGGCTTGAGTTTCAAACTGTGAAAGGGGAAGGTGGGAGATGTGACTATTCCTTCCATTAGATGAGGATTCTGTCGAATGCAATGCTTGAGAGTATCAACTTCATTATCTGAAGGAAGGGAAGATGTGATTCTTGCTAAGGCAAGATTGTGATATTTTGGTATTGTGAGAGATTAGACAAAAGGTGATTTAGGTTCTAATTAAGTTGGAGTTAGAGGCATCTCGATCATTACAACAGGGACTGAGGCTGGTAGAATTAACCCAGTGTGACCGTTTGAAGTTATGTTATGGATCCCCAAAAGAAAAAGTTTCTGTTTTTTAACTGATCCATTCCTGTGGGTACGGGACCCTTTTGATTGGACTATGTCAGTGAGGCGTGACTCAAGCTGGGTCTTCGCCTTCTTAACGGAGCGTTATATAAACAGAGACACTGAGAGAGACACGCAGAGAAAGGAAGCAGCCATTTTTGATCCTGCCATGTGAGAGAGGACTTGAGGGTCGCTAGCAACCAAAGCTTAAGCACAAAGCCCCCAAGAGGCTGGGCCCACGGAGCAGCTCCAGGCTGAAGAGAGTTAAGTGGAGCAGCCGAGCCTGAGAGAGGAGGCCTGGAAAGAGACGAGCCCTATGCCTGGGTGCTCTCAGCTGGGCTCCAGGAGACGGTAGATTCTGGGGGGGAAGGCAGGGACCTTGGCAGAGACTGGCCGCCATCTTCACCAGATAGCAGGACACCAGGATCACCAGTAGCTGACTTTGGTGGGAAAGCATTTCTGATGGTGCTTTTTTTTTTTTTTTTTAAATAATAATTTTTATTTTTTAAAAGATACTTAGATTACATAAATGTTACACAAAAATTATAGGGATTCCCATAATATGCCCCACCTCCCACACCTCCCACACCCTCCTACATAAACATCCTTCATCAGTGTGGCACATCACCTGCAATGGATAAACACATGCTGGGGCTTTGCCACTGAGCATGGACCATAGTTCACATTGTAGACCACACTCTCTCCCACACAGTTCTGCAGGTTATATAATGATATAAAATGGCCTATATCTGTCATTGCAATGTCACTCAGGATAGTTCCCAAGTCCTGAAAAAGCCCCTGTATTACAACTGCTTTTCCCTCTCCCTGCCCCCAGAGCTTCTGGTGGCCACTGGCTCCACATCAATGTTGTAATTTCTTCCATTGCGTGAATCACAATATGTCTATAACAGAATACCAGTCAGTCCACTCTAGTCCATAGCTCTTCCCCCATCCTGAGGAGTCTGGGAGGGTGATTTGGACATTACACAGCCTCACAAGTGTTATTAAAGCCCACTTCCGGTACTTTCCAACAGCAGCCCTGAGGCAAACTCAGATACTCAGGGAGAAAAGAGAGTAAACCAAGAAGACAAGTGAAGTAAAAACCTATGTAGACTGAGAAATACATAAATTTGACTATGTTTATTTTAGAGTTCCTAAACTTTTCTGTATCAGGCAAGATAGTACTCAAAAATTAAGTTGATTACAGACATCTAATGTTACATTTGCACAGTCCTGAGTCTGTGACTTTGAAATTTGTTTGGCCTACACACTATTTGACAACCTCTGTTATAGGGTATACAATGTTAAATATTTCATTTTTTTACCTTTTTTTTTCATTTGACCATTTCTATATTGCTCACTTGGATCCATATTTTATTTTACATATGTGAACTATAAAAGAAAAAATTTACAGCCTCACTGTTTCTGTTAGGATTACGATTTGGAAGTTTTGGTGAGTTGGAGCGATGTACTTCAGGGGAAAAAAAAATGTTCTTAATCTTAATCCATTCTCGTGGCTATGAACCCATTGTAAATAGGAACTTTTGATGAGATTACTTCAGTTAAGCTGTGGCCCAAGGATGGGTATTAATCCTTGTAGAAAAGGCCACAGACAGAAAAGCCATGGGGAATAGCCAGAAGCTGGAAGTCAATGGAACCGACCAAGAAAGGAGAAGCTGCCGCCAATATGCATTGCCATGTGATGGAACCCCAAAGATTGCCAGCCAGCCAGAAGGCACTGACCCCAAGAAGAAGCAAGCCTTCTAGCCTCTGAAACCATGAGCCAAAAATTTTCCATTTTGTGGTATTTATTTTAGCAACTGAGAAATTAAAACATGGAGTTTGTTAGTATTGGGTTGTTTTATTCCCCCCCCCCGCCCCCCAATTTAGCAATAATAGTAACATGGACTAAATGCAGAAAAGGAGCTTTTGTAGTATCACTCTAAATTCTAATATTCAATTAAAATAAATATTTTTCTCTTTGTAGTTTACCATTTCCAAAAATATTTTAACTGACTACATAGGCAGAACAAAATACAAAACATAGCAGGGCACAGGAGGACACAGTCTGCTTCATTTTCACTATTTCAGGAAATAAATATCCCCTTCATTGTAGAATAAGGTGTAGATTCCCTAGCCTAAAATTCAATGCCCACCACAATCTGAACTAATATTGTTGGTGTAAATGATCATTCACTCATTCAGCAGTATGTATTAAGATCCTACTATGTGCCAGATTGCATCTTCTATTCCTATAAAACTCCAGGCAGACTTACTAAGCTGGAGCAATTCCATTATGCTAGAACACACCTCATGTATTCCCCTCTCCATGTTTTCCCTACCCTCTCAACAGTCTAGAAATCCCCTCCCATCTATTAGGTTTTTATAGCTCTTTCAAGGAATAGGTCAAATCTTTTCTGTTCCATGAAACTATCCTTTCTCTATGAGCCCATGGGAAACTTGCCCCATCTGAAGCTATTGATAGTCAGAACTATTGTTTAACAATTTCAACTTTTCTCTTGTATGACTAACTTCTTTTCTTTCTATAGACCAGAGTTTAGTAGGGCCCAGCAAATATAAACAAGAGTTCCTGGCTCTTGGTTAGTATTCAAATATTTGTTGATGAAAATTGACTATATTAAAGTGAGACAAGGCACACTATTTATCCTCAGTGTGCATGGAGTTCTCAAAGAAGTTCATTAAAAGGAGAAGTCCTGGTACTACAATCTCCCATTGCACAAATGCCATAAAAACGTTCTTCCAGCAATGCCTTTGATGGTTCATATCTATATCCCTAAAATACAAAGTTGTTCTCCAATGATATAGACAAGTTTATGGAATTCTTAAAGTTAATAACTCCGTGTATTAGTCAGGGTTCTCCAAAGAAACAGAACAGACAGAATATATATATATATGTAAACATTATGCGATTTATTATAGGAAATGGCTCACATAACTATGGGGATTGGCAAATCCAGACTCTATAGGGCAGGCTGCAAGTTGGGGAACTCCAATGAAGGTTTCAATGAATTCCCCAGGAGAAACTGGCTGGCTGAAGTAGAGATAGAAATTCTTCTTTCTGATTGCTGAAATTATCAGGTCTCCCTTAAGGCCTTCAACTGATTGGATGAGACTGCTCTCTCATTGCTGAAGGCAACTCCTTTATTGATTGTAGATCTAATTAGCCACAGATGCAGTTAACTGCCTGATGATTTAAATCTATGAAGTACCCTCATGGTAACAATCAAGCCAGTGCTTGCTTGACCAAACAACTGGACACCATAATCTAGCCAAGCTGATACATGAATTTAACCATCATATTCAGAATGGGTCTTCCTAACATTGACCCAAAGCCCACAGAGGCCAGAAGCAAATAAAACAGATTAAGCAGATAAAGCAGACAAGCAGCACAGACGTGGAAGTGGTGATTACGGTGACAATGGCATGGATAATCTCAACAACAGCCTGGAGAACTCTAAGGTGGCAGCCAGGAGCAAGAGCAAACCAACCAATGGTAGCAGCTAGGCAAGGCGGGAAGGGATAGTCCCAGTTTTAGAACCAGATAGAATCCCATTTCTACTAGGAGGCCAACTTTGGACTTAGGAGGGGCATCAGTGTACTGACTGTTGAAGAGCTGGAAAGAGCAGAACCAGAGGAAACAAAAATGTTACAGCCCATAAAATAGGCTAGCATCTGTATTGCTACACGCAAATTTAAGTGAAAACTAAAGCACCTGTAAACTTAAAGCAAGACTAAATCCAAAAGACTAAACTTAAAGGACTAAATCCTAAACTTAAAAGACTAAACTTTAAGGACTAAATCCAAAAGACTACCTCCCAGGCCAAGTGGATTCCACAATAGAAGAGTCCTTGAAGACTCCAAAGGAAATGAAGATCAAACAAATTCTAGGTTGGCCTTGATTTGTCCATCTTTCTCTCTCTTGGGCTAGCCCAGGCCTTGCCTATAGTGCTCACTCCATAAACATTAGGTGAGTGAGTGAAGTATCCTTAAGAAATGCAAACTAGCAACTTTGTCAGTCTCACAGAGATTTTCAAAATAGAGAAAAATGAACTCATGAGCTGACTCTATTTCTAATGCTATTTCTGTATAATTTGAAAAGCATCCAAATTCAATGAGGGGCAGGAGATGAGACACATGTGTTTGAAAGTTTGATCCTGGGCTGAGTCATACACTTGATAAGATAACTCCCTAGGCTGATTAGATATCCTAGGAAAGTAGATTAAGGATATGGATGTCTTTAGCAGAATAGAGACCTGAACCATGAGTCTGTGAAGAAGCTCTCCATTTCCCACTGTCCTCCCTTCCTCTTACTCCCCTCTCAAAATGTGAGCCCTGATACCTGCAATCCTGGTAGTTTTTCCTCAGATTCTGCACGTTCCTTTTTGATCTTGGGGACCTCCCTCTCCTATATTCAGGTCTTTGGACTGTACTTGTTCCTGAGCTATGATACTTTGTCTCAGTTGAAAAGAATCCCTGCAAAAAAAGTTATTTTGTTTATGAGTTGATATGGTTTTTCATTTTTCCAAAAGGAATGAGAAATTTATCTCATAATATATATCTTCTCTATTACACTGAAGAAAACCAAAAACATTTATTCTCACCTAACAGGTGGCCTCAAATGACTAGTAATTCCAACTAGATGGTTTAGTATTTATGGTTCTGTGATGGGTGAATTATTCCCAAACAATTCAATAAGTACCTCCTTGGAGCAAAAGACTAAACCAGGAACAGTAGGAAAAAGAAAAATGAAATAATATATGGTCTCTAACCTTCAGGAGTTCACGATCAAGAAGAGACACGGATTCAAATATTGCTAATACCAATCAGATGATGGAAAGACCACAGTCTAATGCCGGCGAGTGCTGGGGGAGTTTAAAGAAGGAATAATTGATTCTAAGTGGGGACGAAGGAGAGGCTCCTCTGAGGAAAGCATATCCAAGTTTGAGAATTGTGCTAGATAAGGCAAGATTCAATTCCCCATAAGAGACCTATTTTCACATAGGTGGTCTGAGATTCCTTTAAGAGGCTGGTGAAAACTGAAAAACTGTCCAATGCGGGGGAAAAAACATAAGTGTCATTTTAACTTATCTTGATACCTAATTCTGAAATTAAAAACTCAGAAAGGCATATCCAGGTCTATTAAAAATAAAGCCTCAGTGACTCACTAATAGTTTCATTCCACTTATTTTTAAGGCAATTTTAACGGGAATATTATAAGATAAATATTAAAAGATTGCTTCAGGGCAGCATGCCTCAGAAATCTGAAGCTGCCACTCTTAATAAATCAGGCATTGTCCACTGTTATTCCAAAGTAGCTGTAGACCTTTATTTTTGTACCAGTTATGTACTGTACTGTCCTGATTCATTGAGTGCCACTGGACACCATGGGCGAATGTATGTAAATGTGTGTGTGCCCGTGTTGATACAACATTTGAATTTCAGTGGAAAACAATGAACTTTGAGTAACAGTCCAAACAAAAGGTAACAAGTCTTAACAAAGGAAGAAGGTTTTATTCTTCTTCCTTAGAAATATACTATTACTGTTAAATTGCGTGGGGATCCGGATGAGCCAGCTCCTGAAACTAAATACACATATTTGGAACTGTTTTTAGCAGTCTCCATGGCTACTCCTGGGGTTGCCTAGTCACCTCAGAACCCATGTTTTTATACACATGACGGAGCTCGACCCCATCACTGCAGACTCCAAAACTTACACTAGCTCTGCGTTCAGTTAAGGATCTTTCCTGAACTGCCTTCCTTGCCATTTTGAATTTTCTCCCTGAACTTCCTCCAGTTCCCTGAGAGGCCTTCACCCTTGTCAGCTCCTCCCTCACTCTGTCTTCAGTATCAACCATCAAGACCTCGAAAGGATGGGTTTCCTGGTCCACCAAAAAATACCTGTCAGCTAAGGCTAGTGCCTAGCGAGAACTCTCCTTGCTGTCATTTTTCCCAGCCCAGTTCTTCCTGCACATCCCTGCCCAATTACTCTTCTCCCAAAGAGGCTTTTATGGCATCCCTGCCACAAATCTGTTTACAAGATTAAGTCCAAAATCATCGACTGGATATAATGGACCCCCCACAATCTGGCATCTAAACCTTATCTACCACAATTCCCCTTGACACCCTGATACCAATTAGACTTGTCTCCATTCTCTGACTAACCATGAATTTCCCCAATTCTCTTTGTTCATGCGCTTCTCCCTGCCTGCAATATCTTTTTTTTTTTTAATTGAAGCATATCATTCATACATGAACATACATAAACAATAAGTATATAGTAAAAGTTGTGAACTCACAAAACAAACATGCATAACATCTATACAGGGTTCCCATATATCATCCCACAACCAACACTTTGCATTGTTGTGAAATATTTGTTACAAACTATGCAACAGTATTGTCAAAATATTACTACCAACTATAGTCCATCTCTTATAGGGCTGAGAAAGACTACTGATGCTTAAAGTATGTAGAACTTTTAATTAACTTGACTGTAAAAGTGTGGAAATGGATAGAGTTGATGTTAACACATTATGTGAGTAACAGCTGGTTTATAAATGGGTTTGTGGCTGGAAAGGGTAGTCTAGGGATGTAAATATCAATTGAAAGAAAGCTAGAGAATAATCTAGAGACTGAATAACACAATGAACCCAGAGGTTTGAGAATTGTGGTTGATGGTACTGATGGGAGAGTGTCCTTCTGTGAGCTAGAGCAGATGTGTATCTGCAATACCCTCTTGCTTTCTCTTCACGCTAAGTAGGACTGTTCAACCAGGCAGCTATGGATTAACAGAGCTGGTCCTGGACTTTCAAGTAGAAAATCTGGGTATAACATCTCCTTATGACCTGAAGAATTTTAGGCAGTAGTTAATCTCTCCTAGGCCTCCGTTTTCTCAGCTTTAAAGTGACAGTAATAATGTGAGACTCAAATAAGAGATGCTGTATGTAAAAAATACACATAATTTCATATACAATGGCATAGGATATAATCTTACAAATGGTAGGTGGTAGGTGTCCCACCTCATCCACAAAACCTCTCCTGAGTCCTCTGGCCTGGCCCGACTTACCTCTACCAAATCGCAGGCCATTTTTTTATTTAAAATGCTTATTTGTTATTTGACATAGACTTTCTCATATTTCGCATTTCTTCAATGCATGTTATTTTTTAACTTTTACTTCAAACACAGAAAATAAGCTTCCTGAGGACAAGGAACCGTTTTCTGCTTCCTTGTCTCACTCACAGCCCCCGAAGCAGTTCTGTTCACAAATGAATGCCTGAACGAGAAGCCCAGGAAAATCGTTCCACTAGACTTCCCGCAGGGCCCTGGCAGCAGGGCCGTGTGGTTTACATTTAAGCAGGCCGCCCGCACCAGCCCAGGTGGGCGCTTTTAGCCTCTGCTGGCAGCACTCAGACCAGCCAGCCTCGGAAACCAGCTGGCAGAAGAGCCTCTCTTTCTCTGTGGCTGAACCCTCTGGCACAAAACCAAAGCCACTTATATGCCCGTTAAGAAAGTTCAGTTGACTTTCGGATAGACTCTAGGCTTCGCGCTTTTGACGGAGCCCAGTCCCAGGCATGCTAAGCTGGGAAGAGAACATCTATTCCCATGCGGCACATGATCTGGAGACACAAGAGAGATTTCTGCTCCTCACCAAATTGCTGTGCAGTTTTTGTTTTTGTTTTTGTTTTCAGATATCCGAGATTTATAAAACTGCTTCTGATTTAGACTAATGTTTGGGGGTTGATTATGACCTAAAAACCTCAACGCCCTGATATCCTCTGCTTTCTGAATAACTTAAGCCATTTTCCTCAACCTCCAGTTCACATTCACAGCAACCCACAGTTCCACGTGATCTCATGATGGAAATAAATGGGGAGAGGGGAAAGGAAAAGCGCTCTTCAAAGGAAAGCCGCCTGTCTGGTGCGAGAGGAGAGACTCATCTCACACGGATAGTGCCTGACATGCTCTTGGCTGCTGGGCTATCCTTCCACTTTCTTAGTGATTTATTCAAGGGGCTCTGCTTTGTTTCACTTGCAAACTATTTTAACATTGCTGTGGGTAAACACAGTGTCACCAGATTTCCCGTCTTTCCTGGGTCATTTTTCCTGGTTGTATAAATGTTTGTCTTAATCCTCCTTTTTCCTCTGCCCTTTGCAAAATGTTTTCCTATGCTTCTAGCCTGCACAGGGTCAGTGTGCTAATTACCGAACGAGAGGAAGATGAAAGAGTCTTCGTACTGGGGGCCAAATATCTAGGCTACAAGTCGCAGACAACATCATATTATTTAAGAACATTCATTGTTATCCATCCAGGCAGCCTTCAGCCTCACGTGTTGTTTCAAATTATTAGCTGGCAGCTCCAAACAGGCTCAGAGCAGAAAACACAAGTCAAGGGTCCAACAATCCAGAAGCTTCTGCTTCTGGGGTTTGCAGAAGTGGGAGAGACTGCAGTCAGGTAGGCTGTCTCATCAGCATGCTCTCCTCAGCTCCAACCTTGTTTATCAGGCAGAGAAGTCTAGGTCAAGTGTGGATGCACCAGTTTTCCCACCACCCAAACTGTGTTGTATTTGGCAAATGGTTTTCTGGAAGGGGAACAACGCATTAAGCTCCGGCCATGACATAGTTTGTGATAAGCTTAACTGAATTCAAGAAGGAACAATCCAAAAAAAAAGAAGGAACAACAATCATGCCAACTGTTCTTACACTTATAATTAATCGTGTAGGCAGAGAAGAAGAAAAAACTTGAACAAAGCTCGGATATTTCAAAGGCAATTTGATATACAAACCATATTAATTAATCCTCTTACTATTCCAAAGTGGTTTTAAAATTGTAAACAAGCCTCTGATCACTTACAAAAAGAACTATTTAGACTAAAATATTAATGATTGAAACAGGATAGAAATAAGCCATTAAGTTGTATGTTGGTTTGTTTTTTTTTTTAAATACTTGCTAAATTCAACCCCCACGTGAACAGAAAAAAATAGACCGTTTTGATTATAATCCAACACAGCTGAAATAATCCCACATTCATTTTTCTGTTTCTTTATGAGAACTGCTTATATTTTTGTAAGCCTTACCACCAGAGCAGTATATCTGCTTCAATGTTTAATGGCAGAGACTGAAAAATCTATAACCTATAATCTAGCAGCATCCAAGTTTTCCTCAACGAAGCCCACCTTACGATTTTCTAAGAGGAATAATCTCACTGTAAGGAGATGTTTCATTCATGAGCAGCCAGCCTACGCATTCCATTTGATCTACGGTGATGCCAAAAACTGAGCTAAAGTTTAGTACGTAGTAATGAGAGAAAATGCCTACAGACACTTTTCAGGGCCCGTCACAGTGATACTGCAAATGGTTTAGTGTATCTTAGAGGCGAGGCCAAATTGCAAGAGAGTTACACAGGCCAGTGACTACAAAAATCAAATTATTTTATTCTTTAGCCCCATAGCCATGGTACTTGTTGCTTAACAAGAACCCCTCTTAGATGTGGGAAGGAGACAACACAAGCAGGATTTGAGAGGTGTAAGAAAGGCCTTTGTTTGTCCTTAGGTGTGGCCGTTGGGGAATCTGATGTAATTATGAATTCCAAAAATATAATTGGATCATGCTTGTAAACTGATCTGTTAATCTGGGCATGATTAGGTTAGGATTAGGGCGTTGAGCTCCACCCCTTGGTGGGTGGGGAATCAAATATAAAAGGCAAGGCAAAGGACAGTTGAAGAGTCTTTTGAGAAGCAGTTTTGATGTTGGAAAAAGGCCCCAGGAGAAGAGAAGCAAGCCGTTCGCCTGATCGTCTACAGCTGACCTTGTGGAGGAAACAGGAGCTAAGCCCGGAGAGAAATGCAGCCCCAGGAAGAGAGGAACCCCAGAAGCCTGAACCCTGGCAAACGCCGGCAGCTGTCTTGCACTAACACGTGGCAATGGACTGTGGTGAGAGAAGAAACTTAACGCTTTATGGCCTGGTCTCTGTGGACTTCTACCCCAAATAAATACCCTTTATAAAGACCAACCCATTTTTGGTATTTTACATTAGCACCCCTTTGGCTGACTAATACATTTGGTCTGTCCCTAATGCCAACATTTTATCTTCAACGTTTATACTGGCAGGCAGGAGGGTAAAGCAAGGGTGAGGGCAGAATGCCTTTGAGCATCTGATAAGAATTATGAACTTGCTTCCTGAAAAAATACATATTTGCACAATTTGACAAATATGCAGGAGGCTCATGAACTCTGTGGAACACATCAGCTGAATCGTAGCAATTTATGAACCTCGTATGAAGGGCTCCAGATTTAAGGCATTTTCTTCTACTGAGAAGATAATGTCATTGAACAGACTAACGTCAAACTGTTTGAATCATCAGCACTCATTGAGTCATTCTTTCCTTCAATAAATTGCTATTACACACCTAGTCTCACACGAAGCACCGTGCAAAATCCTGGGCACCCTTAGGCGATTCCAGGTTATAGACTACCATTCAAGAGCAAGTCTGTAAAAGGGTCGACTTTATTCTAACAGTATTCTTGAAACCGAAGAGTTTTGCTTTTGTTTTCATTCTGCTCAAATGTAACTTTTTACCCTTACTTTTTCAGAAAGAGTTCTGTACTCCCAGAAAACATGGTAACTTTTAATTATGCAATTTGGGGTAAGTATCTGCAAAAATCTTACTGACTGTGTGAGGAAGCTATTATTATCAGTTACCCATTCCAAAGCTTGGACTCAAACCATTACACAATAATGCCTCCATCTCTGCAATGGGACCCAAGGGCACCGTCAGGAAGAAGGTTCCAGAGCTGCACTTGGATTGCCTACCTGCCTTCTGCTGCTGCACTGTAAGCAGGTTCCGAGATCAATGCCCCTAGCGGAAGGGACCAAAACGGTAGCTGAACCCTAACAGACTACAAAACACAATCCTAACATTAAGATCCTTGAGCTGAGAATTGCCAAGCCTCCTCCAGCTAGTTCTACTACCTTGCTTTGGACACTGACTTACAATATAAAAAAGCATTTGCAGACAGGTGGGTTGGAATCCTGCCTCCACCTACTACCTGCTAGCTCGGCAACCTCTGGCAAGGGAGGTAACGTTTTTACATCTACAAGATTTCCTCAGGAGGGAATACAGTACCTATCACTAAAGTCTCTTGTGTAAACTAAACATGAAAATCTTGTAAAGGATTTTTCCTGGGGCCTAACAAAAAGAAGCACTCTAAAATGTTAGCTCTTTTTATCAGCATATTTTTACCCCCCTGATCCTCACAACCTCGAAGTTAGATAGGATTTGGCTCAGAAAAAGTAGAACTGGCTCAAAGTCACATAGCTAATATGTTGGGCAACCACGTCTCTCAATTCCTTCCGCACGCTTATGCATGTAAACGTGTACTCAGCGCATATATTGAGGCAACGCAGGGTCCTTGTTCTCAACATGGAACAGAGTCCAGGGAGAGAAACCTCAGACATGTACATATTTATGTATATGATGAGATTTTCAGCACTGAAAATAAACCTGTGGGTCTCCAGGGACAGCAGGTTCCACACAGTAAGGGACAGTCGGTGCAGGCATTGAGGTGTAGTGAAACATTTGAAGCCAAAACATCAGAACAGAATTCCTCCACCACCTATAAGTAATGAGAATTTGATTCCTTAATGTTCTCTAACTCAGGTGTTCTTCACCTTTTTTGTTCCATGGACCCCTTTGCCAGTCAGGTGAAAACCACGGACCCCTTACTAAGTCCACACAATACTTAGTATTATTTAATAAATATATCACACCCACACCAACACGTCCCCACAAGAATAATGGGGTTTTTTTTTTTATTTCAATTCAAGCTCACAGATTCCTGGTTAAGAACCCATGCTCTAAATTATAGTTTTTCTCATGTGGAAAATTTGAGCTGATAATATCCAATTCATAGATTTGCTGTGAGGATTAAATAAAATAATATTTGGGAAAGCCTTTATCATGTAATTTATCATCCAAACCAGGTCAATTCTGTTTAACTTTATTTTTAAAGAAGTATTAGATTACAGAAAAGTTACATCAGAAATATAGAGGATTCCCAATACCTCCCTCCCCCTCTCACATTTTCCCCTATTAATAACTTCTTGCATTAATGTGGTACATTTGTTACAACTGATGAACAAATACTGAGCCATTGCTACTAATCAAGATCTATAGTTTACATCATGTTTACACCTTGCACGTACAATTTTATAGGTTTTGACAAAATATATAATGGTCTGTATTCGTCAATTGCAATATCATGCAGAACAATTCCAAGGCCCTACAAATGCCCCATGTTCCCTCTATTGCTCCCTCCTCCTCCCCTCAGAACCTCTGGTGACCACTACCTTTATATCAGTGTGACAAGTTCTTCTTCCATTACTGAAATAATAAGTCTACTTTGGTCCATGGGCGCATTTATGTTTGTTCATTCCACAATCTTAAGGATTTGGGGATGGAGATGCCTGCTGTGCTTCCGATTGAGAGGGGGCTTAGATCTAATGGGGCAGATGGAAGGAACTGTTTTGCTTGCAGGTGTAGATACTCTCTGTTTTTTGGGATGGGCATTGTCCATCATCATCATTTTGTTAAAGTCCAGTGAAATGGAGAATAGGTGTTGCGACTCTACTGAGATTCAGGGCTCAGCCAGCATATGCACAGCCCTAAGATTTAAGTCTCTGGGACATATATTTAATAAGTAAAGTGCTAATTATAGATTCAAATACAAGGAGCAAAAGAACCATGTGTAGGAAAATTATAAATGAGTCTAACTCTGATACACTGGGGAGATGGGTATTTTCCAAGGTAAGGCCCACAGATGGGGTGCTGATTTCATGGAGTTGTGTGCCTCTCCTATAATATCCAGATGTCTCTAGAGCCCTCAGGAGCACCCTTCTTTGAGGCTTTGTTTACTGGGGCAGTCAGTGAGATTTGCCTGAGACGTGCATAAGCGATAACCTCTGGAATGACCTCCCGACTCACTTTGAAATCTCTTAGCTATAAAAACTCTTTTGTATTTATTTTCCCCCTTTTGCTTTTTCCAAATGCATCACTGGTTGGTGCTTGCAAACTAGGGCAATTTTGAGAGTATAAGAAGGCACTGTAAAAATCACCCCAGGGCAAGAGGCATAAATCTGAATGCATAGTCACCCTATTTATCACAGTATCTAGACTTAGATGGTGCCCAAAATATGCCAGTTCTTTGATTTGTTCCAGGCATTGAAGGATGCATAGTAATTTCCCAGGCAGGGGGAATATAGCAGACAGAGGGAACTCCATGAAGAAAGGAATATTCCAATAAAAGTGCTTCTAAAAATGTTCATCTCATTCATGCAATCACAGAATTATAAAATATTACCGCTAGAAGGAATCTTACATACAATTAATTCCAAAAACCTCACTTAATAGATGAAGAAAATGAATCTCTGGATGGTTAGGTGACAGAGATCTTTCATTTCCCAGCCAAGATCAGCACCTGGCTTTTCTGATTGCTCACCCAGGGACCACTGTACCATCCTCATCCTAAGAAAGATTTCTCCTAAACCAGGCCTGTCATAGAAATGATAGAAAATTCATAACTCCCCTCAACCTCTTGTCTCACAGTTCTTCCATTCTTACTGACTCATTCCAACCAACTACCTGCAAATACAACTAGTATTGTCTTCAAGGAAGATGCCAAGGAAGAGGAGGAATTTTACTCTACTATGGGCTATTTTTGGGTGAGTTAAGAAAGAACAAATTTCTTGTCTTTGGTTTTGGAGATGCCTTTCATTATACATGCATTTTACAATGCAAATAATTTAAGACTAGGATTTCACAAATGATGTACTTCATATAAAACTCATTCTTCCAATTGAGGAAATAACACCCTAGGACAGAAATTATCAATAACTTTCTGCACAGCATGAATGCACTAACTGGCACACACTCCCATCATTAACGATGGTTCACCAAAGGGGGTACAAGATAGCAGAAGCTCTGGGAGATGTATCTTTCTTTCTAAAAGGTGCCCGAGTTATTCTAATGCTCCCCAGACCTCCTCCCAGTGCCCCGTCCCCAATCCATTTTTTCATAGTTCTGGGCATAAACTGAAATGTTCTCTATCTGCAAAATGTTTCCAGCCTTGTTTTGTTGTAGTGAGACTTTCCTCAGTAACTCCCCTCTAAAAGTTTTACAGGCTCATCCCCCAAGCACAGTTAGTTACTCAGTCCTCTTTGACCCCATGGAATACACATTCAGCACAGCTGCAGCCCTTAGCCGCAGCCTCTGGTAAAGTCACTGCTCAGATGCCCCTGCTCAGTAGGTTGCTTCACTGAGATCTGTAAATCCAGCACATAGTAGGAGCTCAATAATCACCTGTGAATGAATTACTTGAGGTGCTTAGGGAACAATACCTGAATACACACAACTACCCAGGAACAATTTTAGGACAAAAGAGATGGCTAGGTTAAAAAACACTGAAGTGCCTCAGCAGAATGGTACTGTAAAAGCATAAGGCACTATCCTCCCTTACTGTACGGCAAATTGCTGGAGTGCTTTCCTTTAAATGGTGCTTAGTGGCCTAGAAAGCTAATGTCTCTCGCTAAGTGCCTTAATCCCAGAGAGTTCCTTATGGAACTGGAAGCGCTGGAGTTATTTCATTACATGAAGTACATTTTGTTTGGAAAAAAAAAAAAAGGCTGCACACAAGAATTTCTTATCCTACCAGCTCATTGTTTATAACCTTAGGGAAATGATAAATTTTGAAAAACTCATAAGGTAGAAAAATCAGAAGAAAAAAAAAAAAAAACTTAAGACCTATGGGGTGGAAAAAGTGTTTAAAGGGTAGGGTGGGTACTGCCCAAATCAAGCCTATTAAATCCAACACAGGAAGCCTTTAGGTTCTCAAGGCAGGTTGGAATGAATGATACATAACAAAAGTTTACTTAAATATACATATTTTGACTTTCATAAATTCTTCCTGGTTTAAAGAAAAGGCAAATTGATGTGGACAAAGAAAGAAATCTTATGTGGGCACATAAATTTCATCTCACATGATTTTTCACAAAGTTTGAAAGGTTGTCAGGTTCAGTAAAACAGCTGTTACATTTTACGTCCTAGGAATCTTTTATATTCTTTATGGTCAAGTAGAATGGACATAGCACTTTATCTGCTGGGCCACTAAAATTTATAAAAGGGAATTCCTTTATAACTTATGTGTTGGACAAAAGCAAACTGCAAGCAAATGTCCCTGCTCTATCTGTGGAGATTTAAATACAAAGACCTGTTTCCCAGATCACCAAAAGCAGTCACTGACTTCATATGTTAATAAACAAGATTCTAGTGTCCATCTGCAATACCACCACCTAAAAAAAAAAAAAGCACACTTTCAATCTGTTGATCGATTCATACGTATTCAGGCTATCATTTAAAACATTTGTTTTCTCTCATTCTCAGGATTTTATGGATTCTATATGCACAGTATGGGGTGTCTAAGCTGAATTATAAACATTTAAGCACTACCTCCAAGTATTACTATGCCTTAATAAAGAGACACCTTGGAAGAACCCCTATAGTATTGTATTAATTTACTAGGCTACTATGACAAATATCACACAATGGGTTGACTTAGACAATGGGGATTTATTGGCTCCTGGTTTTGAGGCTAAGAGGGTTCCAAAATAGAGGTGTTAGCAAGGCGGTGCTTTCTCCCCAAAGTCTGTAACCTTCTGGTGCTGGCTGGCAGCAATCCTTGGCTTGGCATCCCTGCCTCTTGTCACATGGATGTCCTCTCCCTTGTCTTTTGGGTCCCACTGACCTCCAGCTTCTGGCTCCTCCCTGTGCCTTTCTCTAACTATGTCTGAATTCCTTCGGCTTATAAAGGACTCCAGTAATCTGGATTAAGACCCAATTTCATACAGTTGGGTCACATCTACACTAAAAATAACATCTTTAAGAGATTCTTTCACAATGGGATCATACCCCCAGGAATGCAGATTAAGAACATGTCTAAATTGGAGTACATAACTCAGTCTACCACAGTTATCAATGACTTCCAATCATAGATATTTTCAGCAAACATTTACTAAATCCCTATGATATGCAATGTGGGCTACCAGTTGCAATAAGTAGCTGCAAAGCCTGATTTCTGTCCTCAAGGACTTCCCATCCTTGAATATATTAAAGAAAGAAATGTGGGGCAGGGGCAATAAAAATACTTTAACCTATTTGTTCTAAGAAGAAAGAATTGTTCATTTCATGTTAATGCATTCAACCTTCCTATTAATGACACTATGAGTTTACTTCTTTTTTCTCCTTTTCAAAAGATTTGGTGACCGTCATTGGATATGATTCCAGTGGCGCTGGGCATACAAACTTTTTCTACACATAATAAGGGACACTCCAGGGAACTGAGGATTGACACAAACGTCTTCAGCCTGAAGAACTTGGTCCATATGTTTTGTTGGCTTAGGAGAGATATTTTGCCTTTAAAGCTCTGGATTTTTATTTTATATTGACTAGATATCATGGCACCCCCATGCCATGACCCATGGGTGATACCGGGCACTAGAGATATAAAAATAAATAAGATATGGTACCTGCCTTCAAGAAATCAAGGTCTGCAAAAGGTTTATAAAAAATAACAGTCTAGGGAAGTTTGCAAAGACCAAATTTCATTATTTTTATGCTCTCCTTTTTATTTCTTTCTCAAAGAATGGCCCAATCATCTACGCAGTTCTCCCAAGGGCCATTCGCTGCTCTCCTGCAATCCAATCATTTAACCAAGCAAGTCTTGCTGATTACACCTTCCAAATTCCTCTCACACCAATCCCGATGGCCACTGCCATATCTCAGACGTGCTTCTATTTCCAAATGGAATGCTGCATTAATCTCTGTGTTTATCAGAATTGTTTCAGTGAGAAGGGATAGAAACCTAACTCAATCTAGCCTGCACAAAAAAGGTGGCAGGGGGGCTTGATTTTTCAAAAAGAAGGGAAATTGAGTAGCCCACAGAATAGAGAAAACAAACGAATGTGGGGCCCAGTGCAATTCAGAGCACTTGACTCCTCTCTCGGCACTCTGTCCACCTCTGCTTCACCGCATCTGAGGCTTTTCCCTCTCCTGCCGCAAAAGGTTTACTTCCAGAGTCGGGGAAGATGGCCAGTGGCAGACCCAGACTTGCATCCTCTCCACTGAGGAACCCTAAAAGAAGAGAACGTTTCTGTCTCCCATGGCAGCATGTGAATCCTAAAACAGGATCTGATTGGCTGCCTGCTCCTTGGACAGAACAGAGTACCCCCAAGAAGGGCTTCCACCATTGCCCATACTAGGAAACGTGCACAGCATTCCAACTGAAGAGAAGGGGCAAAGGTCAGTGATCGGAGGCCTCATCAAATCATAAGGAACAGGACAGGAGCACTTGGAGATGAAAGGAGAGAAGCTATTACCAAAAAAAAATGGGGAATGGATCCTGAGCAGACAAAGTGGCATCAACTACAGAAACTGAAGTTCTCTCTCTGTGCTTCACTGTGTCCCCCGCTAATCCATGCTCCAGTCTCTGCTAGAGGGGTGTTCCGCAATGTCTCTGACCATGTTGCCTCCCTATAACACCTGCCTTTGATTTTCAGAGTAACAGGTGCATCGCCCGGCCCCTTCTCCTGTGCAAGCCCCAGCACCCACCACACCTCCAGCCAGGAGGAACCCCTTGCAGTTCTCCCAGTACTCCAGGCTCTTTCAAATCCCCAGCTCCTTGCTCCTCCCTGGAATGTTCTTTCTACTTTCCTTCACTGTGTTAATTCTTTTCATCCCTTAAGAGTCTATTCAAATATCAACAGTAATTTGCTTCTAGACATGTAGCCTCATTTCTCTAGGCCTTGAATTTCGCATCTGAAATTGGAGGGCTGGCCAAGTTATTCATTTCCAGGGCAAATCTCTTCAAAGCTCTGTGTGCTTCCCTGGTAAGTGAAGGGTAAATCTCTTCTTACTTTTACGAGCCTGACAGGGCTAACAAAAGCTACAGGAATGTATCAAATAAATTCTAACAAATTTCTCTCTATGTAGCAATAAAATGCTGAAACCCTAGCTTTGCTACAAATTAAAAATCCCCAAATGGGCAAGAGTTGTTATAAGTAGATGAAGGGGGATTTCTATAAATCAAATAAAAGCAATCACCTTTTTTGGTTTTGTTTTGTTTTTTTTTTTTAAAGATACTTAGATTACATAAATGTTACACAAAAATTACAAGGATTCCCATATGCCCCACCTCGCACACCTCCCACACCCTCCCACATAAACATCCTTCATTAATGTGGCACATCACCTGCGATGGATACACACATCCTGGGGCTTTGCCACTAAGCATGGACCATAGTTCACATTGTAGACCACACTCTCTCCCACACAGTTCTGCATGTTATATAATGATATAAAATGCCCTATATCTGTCATTGCAATGTCACTCAGGATAATTCCCAAGTCCTGAAAAAGCACCTGTATTACGACTGCTTTTCCCTCTCCCTGCCCCCAAAGCTTCTAGTGGCCACTGGCTCCACATCAATGATGTAATTTCTTCTATTGCTAGAATCACCATATGTGTACAACAGAATACCAGTAAGTCCACTCTAGTCCATAGCTCTTCCCCCAATCCTGAGGAGTCTGGGATGGTGATGTCCACTCCACCTCCAAGTGAGAGGGGGCTTATATCCCATGGGGAAGATGGATGGGATTATCCTGCCTGCAGCTGCAGACTCTCTCCATTCCCTGGGATGGCCATTGTCCATCATCATCTCCCTACCAGGTGCCCAGGGTGAGTCCAAGCAATTACATTTTATAAATAATAATGGATAGAGGAAAGGAAGATGCGATCTACCATTATGATTGGAGGGTTATTGTGAAAAGCCTAGAAGCCTCTTGGATATCTTCCCATGGCCCCGTTCTAGGATCTGGAGATCCCATGGTACCCATTTCTTGTACATTATAAAATCCAGATCTCATTTGAGAGGACAACACACTAAGCCTGTGCCACACATTTATACCTCAGCACTGATTGTAATGTGTAGAATTTTACAATACAGGCCCTAGAGTTATACCACTTCGTTTCACATCTATGTTCTGCCATTACACGTGTGGACTCAAGGAACTTATCTAAAGTGCCAATGTTTCTCACTTGTAAAATTGATATACTAATAGTATCTCTATCATAGACTCTAAAGCAGGATTTAATGACCTAAAGCATTAGAACAGTATTTTACATATATAGCAATGCCCAGTAAATATTTTATTTATAGCAAGACTGTAAGGGGAGAAAGGAAAGCTGGGGGGTGAGTTGCAGACCCCATGTAAGAGAGGCTGGCAAGACAGCCAATGGAGGAGGCAGGGTACAACGCTAAACCTGGGCTCTGGAGGCATCCTTGTTTTAACTGGGCCTGGCCTTCCTTGGGTGCAAGCTGGATAACAGAGGACTCATGTATTTATTCAGGTACCAGTCATTCTCTAACAATGGTCTCTCTCAAACTAGAAGCTCTTTGGATGGGCCTGAAAGTGGGATTCTCACCTTAAATCTTTTTGCTTCTGGCAGGGAGGGGAAACTTTCAGTGATGCAACTCCTAGCTCTCTTAAATACAGCAGGGGAATCAAAAGTAAAACAAACTTCCCTGCTGTGATGTTCTATTCCACCCCACTTGCCATTGCACAGAATGGTATGAGGTCCTACTGAACATAGCAAAGGTTTTAAAATGAGTTATGGAAACAAAACCACACAAACTGATAGGAGATATCTTTTTAGACATGTTTACCTATTATTCTTTTTTTTTTCCCCATCCCCAAGTAAATGCTACCACTCTACCAACCAGATACTGGGGAGGTGCGCTCGCTCTCTCTCTCTCTCTCTCTCTCTCTCTCTCTCTCTCTCACTAGCAATGTAAATATAACAAGAACTATTTCAAATACAAATTTTTTCTTTATACTCTCCTTTGCAGAATAAGGTCCATAGCCCAAACTTCACATGCACTTGGGTGTACTTTTAAGAGCCATGTGCCAGAATCATCTCCTTAACATAGATGTGGATTTATTGCAAATTTGTTTAAAATAAAGCCAAAACAACCAAACAGAATTTGACAGATCATTGCTCTCAACTCATATTGCAATTGATACATTTTGATCTGAGCCACAGAGTCACACAATATGATATGAAATAAGAACCAAAGAATGGATGGGGTAAATTTAAAGTCATGGTCAGAATATTAATAACAAGATGAGCAATGCACTATACTTGCTTTTATATTGCCACCAACACAAATCAATAATCACCTTTCTAGAAATTCAGACAATTAGAGAACTTGCTCTAAAATCTTCTCTGTTCTCAGAATCAGTCATCTGGCCTCAACATCACTTATAATTATCTGAGCTTCTACTTTATCAAGTGCCAGTAACTTCCTACTTTTGTCTAAATCCTGCACACGTGTCTTTTCACAAAAGATTTTCTAGAAAGCCAAGGATGATTGTAGTTCATTTATGCATCCATCTATCCACCCATTCATTCAAAAAGTATTTATTCATGTACTTTGCCTACTCTACTAGATTCTGGAGAGACAAAGATGAATAAGACACATTCTGTAAACTCACTGAGCCTATGATGAGAGAGAAAAAAGCCCTCATGCAGCTTACAAACTAACTGTGGGAAGACAAGTTAAGTACTTAATTACAATTAAGTACTTTGTTTCAGGAAATATACAACTGAGTGTGTTTCAGGAAATATACAAGGTGTTATAAGAGTGAACCAAAGAAGAGGAAAGATAGGAGGAGGGTAGAGTATCAGGAGATGCTTCCTGAGGAGGTAATACATAAGTTAAGGCCTGAAGCTGAGAAGACTTTAAGCAGGATAATGGTAAAAGAAAGGGGGCTGCTGAGAGAGGGATATAGCAGTGCAAAGGCTGCAGGAGAAGAAGTAGGGCAAGTTCAAGGGACAGAGTGGAGGCATGAAGCAGAGAGGGGAGTGGAAACAGACAGGGCCCGATCATGCAGAGCTTCCTGAGACTGTGTTAGCTTCAAAACGCAGCCGAGGCCCAAAATTTCCACATTAGCTAGAACACCTAAAAGAAATTTTTTGCTCCATTCATTTATGAGATTTAAATCATTTGGGGTGGGGGGAACATGTATCTTGAAATATCAATAAATTGCATGCAACTTCTCTCCCTTTATAATGAAGTCCTAGATCTAAAGAAATAATCTCAGTATCTGTTTTGAAATTATTGAAAGCACATTATGAAACATCATTTTTTAATACTAACTATTCTCTCTATACTATCCTTCTAGTATAAGCTTGTGGCTACCATCGCTAATAAACCTTGAGAAAAGTAGAACGTTTCCAGAGGCTTCCAATCGCAACATAAGCCATTTTAATAAAGGTTAAGTAAAATATTTACAATTACAAGACAGAAAAATGTAATATTAATGGTCTCAACAGTGGATTTTTCCCCCCAAGATACCTGAAGGTGCACTTTAGTTTAATTCAAAATAAAGAGCATTATTTTTTCTTTTTATTAAAGTTTATTACATACAAAGAAATGACTCTACAAGGATACACATCAATAAATACAAAATACATGTGAAACGCTGGGGAACTTACAGACTACATTGTCAGTGAGAATATTCAAGGGATGTTAGAGATGCTGTGACTCAGAGGCCTCTACATATGAGTTCTGGTTAAGAAGCTAGACATTAAATAATACTGTCAGAGAGAACACAGTGCCCTGGAAATGAGCTTGAATGGCCATGAATTCAGTGATTGGTTGTTAGAAGAGATGTGATGCCAGATTCCTATGATTTCTGCCTAATTGTGGTTTTTGGTTTCTTTCCTTCCTTCTGTCATTGAGAATCTAGGAGCCAGAGTGCTAGATCTGAATACAAGTAATTAGTTGTTATTTATTCCTCTTCAGTTGATTTGGATGTGAATGCCCCCATTTTTCTATTTTGAGACTGAGAATAAGATATCCACCACATGAGCTAATGTTTGCAAGTTGCATTGAAATCCTGAAACTAGGAATATGGATCAAGGATTACAATTTCTCACCAGAAAAATGACCTCCCAGGTCTTCCGTCCTGCAGTGCTATGAACGCTCCATTTGCTGTACATCCATCATAATGAAGGGGCTAAGGTCTGGGACAGACACAAAAATGGTGGGAAAGGAGCATACTCTCAGCTTCTTACATTAACAGCCAATGAAAGGCAAAATACGTCTTAGGAGTGGATAACAAAAATGAAAGGAAAATTAATTTTAAAACTCAAAATGGCATGGGGAGTGAGCAGGGGAAGACCCATTGGGGAAACAAAGAGTCAACCCCGATTTTCAAGGAACCATAAATTAGCAAGAGGAACAAATTACTATTTACTATGAAAGGAAGTTAAGTAGCCACAATTCTTTCAAATCAGGAACAGATCTGAGCAGCCACAATTTGCCAGGAGGAGTAGGCTATCTGAATTACCTAACTGGATGAAGGTCATTTGATCAGAGTAACTGATATTGCTTTAACTGCACATAATTTTCCAACCAAAACAAATCAATCCACAGTGCCTTTCAGTGGTCTTTAACTGATGATAGTCATAATTGCCTCTAGCATATTATTTCCTTAGCAAAGATTTTCTTCATTTTGAGGATTTTTTTTCAAATATGCAAATACTCAAACAGTCAACACAAGAAGTAAAATAAAAAGGTAAAATTTCTGAGGCATTTATAAAACGTTAAAGATATTTTAAGGCCTCAGAATATCTAAATTAAATTCATAGCAACAGATTTGGAAAGAAAAAATATAACAAAATTCTAGAACTGCAACCCACAAGAATCCACAAAAAAAAAACCACTAGAGCTAATAAACAAATCAACAAGTTTGCAAGGTATACGAAATCAACACACAAACATCAGTTGTGTTTCTATACATCAGCAATAAGCAATCCATAAAGGAAATTAAGAAAGCAATTGCATTTACAAAGTATAATGATTAAGACAAGGTTTGAAGCCAGAATACCTGAGTGTTCTAGGTCCAAATGCCACAACCAATTCTTACGCAAATTACCTAAATCACTCTGTACCTCATAGGGTTTTTGTCAAGATAAATTAGCTCATGCATATAAATTGTTTAAAATAGTCACCTGACACATAGTGAGTACTCAGTATGTGTTAGCTGTATAAAAGAAAGTTTAAAATAAACAAGCACAAATAGTGATGATTAGAAAGGCCAAATGTCTACAATTTTCAACAATGCTTTTGGAGTTGGACTCGTGTCCTTGGGGGATTTGTTTTGTTAATGCTATTGATCTGTGCGGCTTCAGACTCCAAGGCAGGTGAGAGACTCCAGCTAGGACCTGCAAGGGACCTCAACATGGATGGTCATAAAAATTTAAAAATTAAAAAAAAAAATTTTTAAAACACTGCATTCTCTACAAAATGCTTTAATGAGCAACTAGTCTTTTCTGAAACCTGGCTTGTCTCAATCATTTCCACATCCAATCACTCAAATGCTGCAATTATACCTTCAAAAGGGCTTCCTAGCCTCCCCTTTCTACTTCCTGCCTACTCTCACATCTGTGGTTCAAGTTCTCTTCGTCTCTTACCTAGATCACTGCAGCAGCCTCCAAACTTGTCTCCCCTTCTCAAATCTCATAATCGTCAGATCTTCTCTCTACATGTCCACTACATTATCTTTACTAACCATACCCTTGCCCTGCTTAGATGCATCAGATGCTCTCTATCATGGCATCCCAAGGCTTCTGTGATTAAGATCTGCCTTCCACTCCAGCCTCATTCATTATATCACCTCATTCATTATATCATCAATAGGTTTCAAAGAAACTGATTGCAGTCCCCTGTGCTCTTCTCGCTGGTTCTCTGCCGTTAGCTTTGTTCATGCTGTCTTCTCTGCCGAGGAATGCTCTCCTATACTCTCATCCTCTTTATTTGGCCAATACCTAATCAATCATTCTTTAAGATTTAAATCCGTTAATCAGATAAACCAGATAACTCAGTAATTTCACCCCTGGATATCTGTCCAAAAGAAATGAAAACATACATCCACATAAAAACTGTACCCAAATGTTTATAACAGCATTTATATATAATAGCCAAAAAGTGGGGGAAAAAAAAAATGCCTACCAACTGACAAATGGGTAAAGAAAATGTGGCATTTTCATATAACAGAATATTATTTTGGAATAAAAAGGAATGAAGTATTAATACATGCTACCACATGGATGAACCTAGAAAACATTATGCCAAGTAAAAGAAGCCAGTCACAGAGACCACACATTATGTGGTTCCATTTATACAAAATGTTGTTCAGGAACAGCCAGCAAGATGGCAGCAGAGTAAGAAGCTCCTAGAGTCAGCTCATGCTACAGGGCAGTTAGTGATCACCCAGAGCTATCATAGGCACCTGTTTGGGGGCTCCAGAGGACCAGAAGAGCATCCTGCAACATCCTTGAAAAAATGGAAGGAAGATATGCCCATCTGCAGAGAAGATTCATGAGTAGAGCCCTCCACGCCTCCGAGGCCGGTGCCCATTCTCCACTGGCTGCACAACCTGCCTCAGGAGCTATTCCGTTGCTGGAATTGGAAGCTCCACTTCCCAAAAATGGAGGAGGAAGTGATGGTTTGGCACCAACTTCAGCTACTGATTAGTAAACTCAGGGTGCTAAAGTATAATCCTAAGAACAGCTAAAGTTTGAACCTGTCCAAGACAGAAGGAGGCCGGGAGCCACCATTTTAACTCCGCCCCCCACATGAAGGGAATCCGGATTGACTAACAATCACAGTGCTGGTAAGGACCGGTTTCTTTCACCCAGACTGGACTGCAGCTCTAGCCTAGGCTTCAGCCCCAACTCTAGCAGGGTCCGCACCAGCCTCTCTGGATAACTGCAGGTACATTCGGCTGGTACAGACTGAATAGTCAGAAGTCTACTGGGGCAACTGCAGTCATTTTGGACCCGGACTGCATAGATTGCTGCTCACACCTGCAGCTCCATCCCTGCCCCAGGCACAGGAGTAAGGGACATGAAGCTTCATCAGTCTCTCTGGGCAACTAGAATCTGGGCCTGCACGACTTGAATTATTACACACGGCTGTGGCTCTGTCCCAACCCCTGGGAAAGGAGAAAGTTGGGAGAAGCTTCATCAGTCCCTGGGAGAATGAGGGTAGCTTGAGCCTCCACAGCCTACAGCACCAACTACATTCTTAGCTCCTACTATACAACCAGCAAGGGAGAAAAGGCAAGAAAGCCCTAAACTAAGACGAGAAACTGCACTCAGAATAAATACTCTAGTAAACCAGATGCCAAGACACCAATAAAAAATTATAATCCACATCAAGAAGATATGGCCCAGTTAAAGGAACAAAATAAGCCTCCAGATGACATAAAGGAGTTGAGACAACTAATCATAGATGTTCAAAACATCTCCTTAATAAATAAATTCTTAATAATGAGATGGCTAAAGGGATTAAGGATATTAAGAAGACATTGGATGAGCACAAAGAAGAATTTGAAAGCATGCATAGAAAAATAGCAGGTCTTATGGGAATGAAAGGTGCAATAAATGAAATTAAAAATATACTGGAGTCATATAATAGCAGATTTGAGGAGGCAGAAGAAGAGATTGGTAAGCTTGAAGAAATGGACTCTGAAAGTGAACATACGAAAGAACAGATAAAGAAAAGAATGGAAAAAATTGAACAAGGTCTCAGGGAACTAAACTACAGCAAAAGACATGCAAACATACGTGTCATGGGGTCCCAGAAGAAGAAGAAAAGGGAAAAGGTGCAGAAGAAATATTTGAAGAAATAATGGTAGAAAACTTCCCAACCCTATTGAAGGACATGGATATCCATGTCCAAGAAGCACAACATACTCCCATCCGAATAAATCCAAATAGACTGGCTCTGAGACACATACTAATCAGAATGTCAAATGCCAAAGACAAAGAGAGAATACTGAGAGCAGCAAGAGAAAAGCAATGCATAATGTATAAGAGATACCCAATAAGATTAAGTGCTGATTTCTCATCAGAAACCATGGAGGCAAGAGGACAGTGGTATGATATATTTAAGATACTGTGAGAGAAAAACTTCCAGCCAAGAATCTTATATCCGACAAGATTGTCTTTCAAAAATGAGGACAAGTTTAGAATATTCACGGAAACTGAGAGAGTTTGTAACCAAGAGACCGGCTTTGCAGGAAATACTAACGGGTGTGCTATAGTCTGAAAAGACAGGAGAGAGAGGCTTGGAAGAGAGCCTAAAAGTGAAGATTATATCAGTAAAAGTAACTAAAAGTCTCAAAAGAGTGGTGAAAATAAAATATGACAGATAAAACCCCAAGGTCAAAATGGATGAAACAAGAACTGCCTTTACAGTAACAACATTGAATGTTAATGGGTTAAACTCTCCAATCAAAAGATATACTGGCAGAATGGATAAGAAAATATGAGCCACCTATATGCTGTCTGCAAGAGACTCAGCTTAGACCCAAGGATACCAATAGATTGAAAGTGAGTGGCTGGATAAAGATATTCCATGCATGCAGTAACAAAAAAGAAAAAAAAAAGAAATAGCTGGAGTAGCTATACTTATATTAGATGAAATAGACTTTAAAAGACACTAGTAATGTGCAATCTGAGGAGGAAGTCAGGAAAAAAATTCCATTTACAATATCGACTAAAGGAATCAAATATTCAGGAATAAGCTTAACCAAAAATGTAAAGCCCTTGTATTCAGAAAATTACAGCTCATTGTTAAAAGAAATTTTTAAAAGACCTAAATAATTGGAAGAACATTCCATGCTCACAGATTGGAAGACTAAATATCCTTAAGGTATCAATTCTACTCAAATTGGTATACAGATTCAATGCAATCCCAATAAAAATTCCACGAGCAATTTTTATACAAATGGAAAACACAATTATCAAATTTATTTGGAAGGGTAAGGGATCCTGAATAGACAGAAACATCTTAAAAAGGAAAAGCAAGGTTGGAGGATTTTCACTTTCAGACTTTAAATCATATTACCTAGCTACAGTGGTTAAAACAGCATGGTACTGGCACAAAGACAGATACACAGAGCAGTGAAACTGAACTGATGGTTCAGAAACAGACCGTTACATCTATGGTCATAGTTAGTAGTAAGATTTTGATGATATTCTTTCATCATTTGTAACAAATGTCTCACAACAATGGAAGGTGTTTACAGTGGGGTGATATATGGGAGCCCTGTATAATGTTATGCATGTTTGCTTTGTAAGTTCACAACTTTTACTATACACTTATTGTTTATGTATGCTCATATATAAATGTTATAAAATAATAATAATAATAATAATAATAGAGTGGGTTGGGGGAAGAACACACCAAATGTAAGATACTTTGGTTGGTAGTAATATTTTGAGGATGCTCTTTAATCATTAGTTAAAAATGTTTCACAGCAATGCAAGGTATTGCTGGTAGGGTGAGGTATAAGAGCCCTGTATGATGTTACGTATGTTAGTTTTATAAGTTCACAACTATTATTATACACTAATTGTTTATGTATGTTTATGTATGAGTGATATGCTTCAATAAATTTTTTTTAAATGTTGTTCAGAATAGGCAAATTTACAGAGAAAGAAAGTAGATCAGTGGTTGTTTAGGGGGAAGCTGAGCAATGGGGCTGATAGCTAAAGATTATGGAGTTTCTTTTTGAGGTGATGAAAATGTTTTAAAATTGATTATGGTGATGAATGCACATATCTGTGAATGCATTAAAAAACATTGAATTTTGAAATGGGCAAAGTTGTATAGTATGTTAATTATTTCTCAATACAGCTGCTATTTTTTTTAGATTTAAATCAGGGTTCACTTTCTCCAGAGTCATTTCCTTGAACTCACACAAACCTGACTCTCTCAGGTTTCTGTATAACACCCTCTGAAAATCTCTAGCATTTCACTTGCTGCCATGTTTTGTAGTTTCCTATGTATGTGTTGTCTCCCTAGTAGACTGTGATTTTCTTGGAAATAGGACTGGCTTATTTATATTAATATCCAGCATGCATTGCATAGTACTTTGTACACAGTGACAATTAGGATTCAATTTTTCTGGCACGTCCAGCATCTAGCATAGGGCATGGTATAAATCAGGCACTCAATAAACACAAAAAGGAAAGAAGGGTGGGAGGGAGGGAGAGAGGAAGCCTTGAGTTCTGTACATAGAGCAAGCAGAAGAGTCTTGAAATAAGTAAGGACTTAAACTTTGGAAGGACAACTATCCAAAATCTATCCAGTGATTCGACTCCTAACTCTTTCATTTTCTCTGCGGTATTGGACCTATCCTCCTTAATTTCTCACCCATAAAATAGAGCTCTTACTATGTATCCCATTATTTTTAATATTAAGAGACAAGTAAAGCACTTGGGACAGCATCTGGTACATATTGCTCAATAATTGGTAGCTATTAATTTTAGTATTAATATTTGTTGAAAAAAATAAATGTAATCAAATAATTAGATGACAGATGAATAAATAGAAGGATAAATGATTAGATTGATATATCTATAGAACAATATAGATAGATGATGGAGGATGGAAAGAAGAAAGGAAGGACGGAAGAAAGAAGGGGAGGGAGGGAGAGAGGGAGGACACACAGATCCATAGGACCTCAGGAGATACTTGATATGATCCCCTACATTCACAGAGTAGAAAATTAGAGTTAGACTATCTCCACCAACTTCATCCTAGTAATCCTCCAACATTTATACAATTCTACTTCTCTACCACGATTTAATTAAACACGTGTTTATTGCTAGAGTACTGTGCTGTGGTCTCCCTGTTCATTTTGATCAATGCTTTCAGAATGTGACTGGTTTCTTTTCCCTTTATTTAAAAATGGTTCCTTAGAGCTGGAAAGTAGAGTAATGGGAGGTGACACATCTAAAGAGGTAGCCTAATATCCTATCACACTCACTGTAATCACTGACCTAATATCGAGTATCCCTTTAGGCCACATGCTCCATGGGCTCAGGGTCAAGTGCTTTTTTGGTTCTTCCTGAATGTATCTCTTCTGGACCAAACAGGGTTCGTGGTAAAAATATATTGGTTCAAGTTCTGGGAGAACTGGATATCCATATCCAAAAGAAAGAGGACCCCTATCTCACACCTTATACAAAAATCAACTCAAAGTGGATCAAGGACCTAAATATAAAAGCGACAACCATAAAACTCCTAGAAGAAAATGTAGGGAAGAACCTGAGGTAGGCAATTGTTTTTTAAACCTTACACCCAAAGCATGAGCAATGAAAGGGAAAACAGATAAATGAGACCTCCTCAAAATTAAACACTTTTGCTCTTCAAAACACTTTGTCAAGAAAGGAAAAAGGTAACCTAGTCAATGGGAGAAAATATTTGGAAACCACGTATCTGATAAGGGTTTGATATCCATGTTATATAAAGAGATCATAAAACTCAACAATAAAAAGACAAGCAACCCAATTTAAAAATGGGCAAAAGATTTTTTTCCAAAGAGGAAATACAAATGGCAAAAAACACATGAAAAGATGTTCAATATCACTGGCTATTAGGGAAATGCAAATCAATACTATGATGAGATACCATCTCATACCTTATAGAATGGCAATTATTTTTTTAAAAACTACAAGTGCTAGAGAGGATGTGGAGAAACAGGAACACTCCTCCACTGTTGGTGGGATTATAGAACTGTGCAGCCTCTGTGGAAGACAGTTTGGCAGTACCTCAAGAAGCTGAATATAGAACTGTTGTATGATCCAGCAATCCCAGTGCTAGGAATATTTTCAGAAGAACTGAAAGCAAGGACATGAACTGACATTTGCACACTGATATTCATAGCAGCATTATTCACAAATGCTAAAATATGGAAACAGCCCAAGTGCCCATCAACCAATGAATGGATAACCAAAATGTGGTATATACCCCCAGTGGAATACTATTCACCTGTAAGAAGAAACTGAATAGAGTTGATGGTAACACATAGTGAGTATACCCAACACTGCTGATTCATAAATGTGATTGTGGCTGAAAGGAGTAGTTTGTGGATATAAATGTCAATTGAAAGGACACTAGAGAATAATCTAGGGAATGTAAAACATAGTGATTTTAATGGTGGACGAAGATTGCGGCTAATAGAATAAATATAAGAATGTTCCTTTATAAAGAACATTTATGGTGATACATGGGAAAATTACAACTAATGTAATTTATGGACATAGTTAACAGTGATATTGAACCATTTTTGCAGCAATGGCAAAGAAGTATGTCAATTCTAAGGGACAACAATAGAAAAGTATAGAGGGTATGATATTCTTACTTTTGAAGTAATTAAAACATTCTAAATTTGACTGAGCTGATGACAGAACAACTCTGTGATAAAAATGAGAGCCACTAAGTGTACACTTTGAATGGACTGTACAAAGCATGGGGCTGCATAACTCAGGGAATCCTGTGGTGGAAGAAGGACTGTTGTCAAATATGAGAACATTCTCTCATGAACTACAACAAATATATAATAATACAGGGCATTAATAACAGGGTAGGTTGGGAGAAAAGTACACCAAATATAAGACATGGGCTATAGTTAGCTCAGAGTGTGTAACAAATGTTTCACAACAATGCAAGGTGATGATGGTGGTGGGGTGATGTATGGGAGCCCTGTATGGTGATATGCCTGTTTGTTTTGTAAGTTCACAAATTTTACTACACACTCACTGTTCATGTATGTGCTTGTGTGGGTGATATATTTCAATATATTTTTATTTTAAGAAAAAGTCAATCGTTCAGAATAAAAAATAAAAAATAAAAAAAAGAAAAGAAAAGCCCAAATAATACAGCATTTCAAACCAGTGGGGAAAAGACAGCTTTTTCTTTTTTTTTTTTTTTTTTTCTTTTCTTTTTTTTCAGGAGGTACCGGGGAATGAACCCACAACCTCATACGTGGGAAGCAGGCACTCAACCACTTGAACTACATCTGCTCCCCAAAAGCTTTTTCATATACTTGCTATTTTGACAATGACTCACCATCTGGAAAAGACAAAATTGGATCCCAAGGCATCACAAATTTAAATATTAAAAAAAACAAAAACATAAAATCACTAGAAGAAAACATTGGCAAATCTTGATAACTTTGGTGTTTTTTTTTCCTTGATAACTCTGGAGAGGAAAGGCCTTTCTAATCATCATTCAAAATCCAAGTCATAAAAAGCAAGCTTGAAAATTTTATTGCATAATTTTTTTTTCAACTTCAACTAGATACTTAAAGTTAAGTTAAAATGAGTAACAAAGTTGTAAAAAAAAAAAAAAAATTGTGACTCACATGGCAGAAGCCTAATTTTCCTAATATCTAAAGAACTCCTGGAAATTGAGAGAAAAGAAACCAACAACGCTCTTAAGCCTGTGCCAAGATACTCCCCATCACTCACAAGAAACTAAAATCAAATTAAAATTACACTAAAATAGCATTTCTCATCTATCAGAAGGTCAAAAGCCTAGCATTTGACTGCATATTCTCTTGGCAAGGCTGGGGCACAAAAGCACTGACTACTTCGCTGACTGACGTGCACAATGTCTATGGAGAGCCATCTGGCCATAAATATCAAACTTAAAAATGCATTTTCCCCCTACTCAGCAATCTCAATTCTAGGAACTTATCCCACAAACAAGCTTCCCTCATGCTTGATGACTTATGTACGGTGTTATTTACTATAATATTATTTGTAGCAGAAAAAAAAAAAAAGAGAGAGAGAGAATCCATCCAGATGTGCATCTATAGGAGACTGGTTATATAAATAATAATGCATGTTTTTAATTTGAAAAAAAAAAAAAGAATGAATAAGCTCTATGGATGCCAATAAGATTTCTGTGATATATTATTAAGGAAAAAAGCATGTTGTGTAAGAATGGTATGAAAATCATTTCCTACTACAATATCTCATAGGTGCTTCCCTACATTATCTTCTAGGAACTTTAAGGTCTTGGCTCTTATATTTAGATCTTTTATTTCTGTATAGGGTCCATGATGGTGATCCTCTCTCATTCTTTTAGATATGGATATCCAGTTCTCCAAGCACCATTTGTTGAAGAGGCCATTTTTTTTCCAGTTGAATGGGCTTGGTGGCCTTGTTGAATATCACTTGACCATATACTTGAGAATCTTTAACAGAACTCTTATTTCTGTTCCAGTAGTCACTATGTCTATCCTTGTACCAGTACCATGCAGTTTTGACTACTGTAGCTTTGTAGTATGTTTTAAAGTCAGGTAGTGTGATTCCTTCCACTTCATTTTTCTTTTTCAATATGTCTTTGGCTATTCAGGGCCCCTTGCCCTTCCACATAAATTTCATAATTAGCTTTTCCATTTCAGTAAAAAATGCTATTGTAATTTGTATTGGAATTGTGTCAAATCTGTAAATCAATTTGGGTAGGATAGATGTCTTAATGATGTTTAGTCTTCCAATCCATGTACAGGGAATATTCTTTCATTTATTTAGGTCTTCTCTGATTTCCTTTAACAATGTTGTATAGTTTTCTGTGTACAAATCCTTTACATCATTGGTTAAGTTTATTCCTAGGTATTTGATTCTTTTGCTTGCTATTATAAAAGAAATTTTTTTCTTTATTTCCTCCTCAGATTGCTCATTACTGGTGTACAAAAATGCTACCGATTTTTGTGTGTTGATCTTATATGCTGCCACTTTACTGAACTCATTTATCAGCTCTAGAAGCTTTGTTGTAGATTCTCAGGGGTTTCTATGTATGGGATCATGTCATCTGCAAAAATGGTTTCATAAATACACCCAAAGCACAAGCAACAGAAAAAAAAATAGATAAATAGGACCTCCTTTAAATTAAAAACTTTTGCACTTCAAAGGAGTTTGTCAAGAAAGTGAAAAGGCAGCCTACTCAATGGGAGAAAATCTTTGGTAACCATTTATCTGATAAGGGCTAATATCCAGCATATATAAAGAAATCCTACATCTCAAAAATAAAAAGACAAATAACCCATCTAAAAAATGGCCAAAAGATTTGAATAGACACTTCTCCAAAGAAGAAATACAAATGGCTAAAAAGCACATGAAAAGATACTCAACATCACTAGCTATTAGTGATAAAATGAGACATCATCGTATACCCATCAGACTGGCGGCTATTAAAAAAAAAGACAACAAGTGTTGGAGAGGATATGGAGGAAGGGGAACACTCATCCACTGCTAGTGAGTATGTAGAATGGCGCAGCCATTGTGGAGGACAGTTTGGCGGTTCCTCAGGAAGCTAACTATAGAATTGCCATATAATCCAGGAATTCCACTGCTGGGTTATATACCTAGAAAAATTGAAAGCACGGACATGAACAAATATATGCACACCGATGTTCATAGCAGCACTATCCACTATTGCCAAAAGTTGGAAGCAACCCAAATGTCCATCAATAGATGAATGGATAAGCAAACTATGGTACATACAAACAATGGAATATTACTCAGCTGTAAGAAGGAATGCAGTATTAACACACAGAATAACATGGATGAATCTTGAAGACCTTATGTTAAGTGAAGTAAGCCAGGTACTGAAGGACAAATATTACATGACCTCACTGATATGACTTAAGCAAATTAAGGAGACTCACAGAACTAGAGTCTGGAAAATAGGTTTCTAGGAAACAGAAAGGGAGTTGAGGGTGGTGAGCTGATGCCCATATGGGCAAAATCTATGATAAGGTAAGGGTGAGGTTGGGCAGTGGATGGGCATGAGAGTGGTGCAGTGAAGTGACTGGGTTTGGCAGTGCTGGTCTGTGAGGGGGAGTAGGGTGGGGAGGTTGGGTTGGACTATCCATGGAAATGGGGAGAAGGGTTAGAGGAAGGAACAAGTGAACCCTGGGGATTTGCAAGTTTGTGGTTAAATCTACAATGTTGGGAATGTTCTTTTGGCAAACATGGCAGGGGAGGGTCACTGGTATAGGCATTGGGTACAGGGGTATACACGGGATAGGGCGCGCCTGGGCACGCTGCTGTGGAATATATAACTGTTCATCTTGTCACAGTGTGTTGTTTCAGTGGGTGAAGACCCACACAATAAATAAGAAAATATTCAATTCCCATCCTAGGGAGTCCTGCTATGTTCTCAATTAGAGGGACAAGAATCCCTCAAGAACATAGGCAGTGCTTAATAAAAGAAAACAGACCAAAATGTCAAGCCCTCAATATTATTGCAAGGAACTATGAATCTTATTCTTCAAAAATTGAAACTTAGTGGTTACCGTAGGTTCCGAGGGGAGGGGCAGGGAAGAATAGAGCGAATAGAACACAGGGCACTTTTGGGGGCATTGGAGCTGTTCTGCATGATCTTGCAATAATGGATACAGGCCATTTTAAATTTCATCAAAACCTATAAAAGTGTACAGTACAATATATAAACCATTGACCATAGTAGCAATGCTTCAATATTTGTACAACAATTGTAACAAATGTACCATCTGCATGTAAAATGCTATTAATAGGGGAGAGTGGAAAAAGGGGAGGGTGTGAGGTACATGGGAATCTGCTATATTTTCTATGTGACTTTTCTGTAACCTAAAGCTTCTTTGAAGATAAAATGAAAAAATAAGACACGGGGAAAATATGGAAGAAATTGTCACTGTACATACAAGACAACAGATCTTATGGTGTTGAAAGACACAATATCTAAAAAATTGTATATTATTTTAATTTTTTTTAAATTTTTGTATTTTATTTGTTTTTTTAAAAACTATTATTTTGTTTTCTTATTAATTTTATTTGGTTATTTTGTTGGCTTCATTTCTGGAGAAGTTTTGGATCACAGAAGGGTCCCAACTAAGGCAGGGGAGGGTCACTGTTGCGGGATGTTGGTGATACAGGGATGTGTGGGCTGGGGTGCACCAGGGGTGCCTCTAAGACATATGAATATGTTCAATTGTTCATGGGGAAGTTGTCTCAGTGGGTGGAAACCAACACAATAACCAAAAGAATATTGAATTCCCATCCTGGGGAGTCCTGCTACATTTTCTAATAGAACAGGAAGAATCCCCTGAGTACAAGGGCAGTGCCTAGTGAAGGAAGACAGACCATTACACCAGGCCCTTGATATTGATGATTGTACTTATGAACCTTTTCCTGTGAGATTGAAACCTAGCCTAGTATTATATATATCCTAAGAGTTACCTCCTGAAAGTCTCCTTGTTGCTCAAATATGGCCTCTCTCTAAGCCAAACTCAGCATGTAAATGCACTACATTCCACCTGGCATGGGACATGACTCCTGGGGTTGAGCCTCCCTGGCAGCGAGAGATTATTACCAAGCACCAACTAGCAATACATCTGGAAAAAAAGATCTTGACCAAAAGGGAAAATATTAAATACAAATTAGTTTTTATGGTTAAGACATTTCAAAGTGAGTTGGGAGGTCATTCCTGGTGTTATGCTTATGCACATCTCAGCAGGATCACATTGACTGCCACAGTAAATAGTGCTTCAAACAGTGGGGCCCATGAGTTATATGCTAGACACTATAAGCATGGCAGAGAGGCTCAGCAATTGGCACCCTGTCAGTGGGCCTTACTTTGGAATTTATGCTCCCCAGTGTACAGAGCTAGAAGCATTTATTTATACTTGCCCTATACATGACTCTTCTGCCCCTTTTGTTTGAACCTATAATTAGAACTATGCTTGTTAAATATATGTCCCAGAGACTTATATCTTTGGTCCATTCATGTGCCAGTGGAGCCCTGAATCTCAGCAGAGTTGCAACACCTACTCTCAAATTCATTGGACTCACCCAGGACAACTAACAAGGAGATGATGACAGACAATACCCATCCCAAGGAACAGAGAGAGTCTGCAACTGCAAGCAAGATAATTACACCCATCTGCCCCATAGGATCTAAGCCCCCTCTCAATTAGAAACAGAGTGGGTATCACCATCTCCAAATCCTCGAGTTTGGGGAGTGAACAATGGACTAAAGTGACATCATTATTCTATTATAGACTTATGATTATTCTAGCAATGGAAGAACTTTTACCATTGATGTAAAGGCAGTGGCCACCAAAGGTTCTGAGGGGATGGAGAGGGGGAAGTAGGTGTAAGTGGGGGTATTTTCAAGACATTGGAATTGTCCTGCATGACATTGCAATGACGGATACAGACCATTATATATTCTGTCATAACCTATAAAATTGCGTGGGATAGAGTATAAACCATAGTCCACAGTTGGTAGGAATGCTTCAATGTGTGTTCAATTGTGGCAAATGTGCTACACTAATGGGGATGTTGTTGGTGTGGAAGGGTGTGGGAGGGGGAGGGGGTGGAGCATATGGGAATCCCCTGTATTTTTTATGTAACATTTATATAATCTAAAGCTCCTTTAAAAAGAAAAATTAAAAATTAAAAAAAAAAACAAAACAGAAAATAGGCTTGAATTAAGAGCAATTAGGAAAATAAGGAGTAGAACTGTAACTGTTTCAAGAGCAGATGCATATAATCAATTGCAACAATATTAACGTGTCAAATCTAGTGCCTGAAGCCAACCTGCTTTCCCTACAAAAAGGGATGGAGTGATATAAATGCTTTCTCCCCCTGGGGAAAGCTTCCCCGTCAAACTACCCCAACTGATGGCAACAGACATACGAAATCTGCCAACACTAAGAAATGAAAGACAAATACAGGAGACATTCAAAAGCAATCAAGCATTTAGGGAAAATTAGAAGGAATGAAAGATTTGGTTCTGATCAAATTTAAAATGCTGCCATTTGTGGATAAGTTAGGAAATGAAGTAATAGAAAACATCACATACTAGAAAGGTTATGTTGGGGAGGATCTTAAAATATAGGCTATTTTCTCAAAATTCTTATCTAGATTACATAATGACAAAACCGTATTTTCAAATGTATGGAGCTGTTTCACTAAGAATAGGGAGCCTCTTTTTACAGAAGGAAAACCGTGACCTAGAGAAGTGAAGTAAATTGCCTTCAATCAGACGGACCAGTACACAGTGGAGCTGGGCTCTGTAGCACCTACGTGTTTCACCACTGAGCAGCTTCAAAAAGGGGCAGCAGACAATCAGCTGAGGAAGGAAACTCCAGACACAGACTCAAAAACAAAACGATTAGCAATTTGAGGGCCGTTTGTCACGTGTGCAAATAGCTCTCCATGCCACGGGAGCCTTTTCTATGACCAGAGTAATAAAAAGAGCAACAACAACATAAGTTAGCATTTGTTCACGACTTCCTGTGTGCCAACGACTTTGCCTGCACCACCACTCCATTTCCTCCTCACAGCACCCCGAGAGGTTAGTGCCATTATCATCCTCATTTTAAGACAAAGAAATTGGAACTTAGAAAAAATAAGCAACTTACTTAGAGTCATTCAAGTAGCAAGTGGCAAAGCCAAAATTCAGACTTGACCCTCAACCCATACTCCTACTACTACCTTAAAGGCAGCAGAGCCTAACGGCTCAGAGGTGAGGCTCTGGGAATGCACTAGCTGAAGGTGAATCGCGTCGCTACCGCCTCTGAGGAGGGTCACCTTCGGCCAGTTTCTAAGCCTTTCTGTGCCTGTGCCTCAGTTACCTCAGCTGGAATATGAGAATGATGCCAGTATCTGCTTCCTGTGTGCTTGTAAGAATTAAATGAGGGAACATAAGTACAGCACTGGGTGTCCCTGCCCAGACTGTCCTATGTAATCACAATCGTCAGCTATTATCACTATTACAATTATGATTATTATCTTTAGTGTGCTAGACTGTAAAATAATGAATGTTCCTAAGATTTCCCTGAACCATTAGGAAAAGTTTATCCTCAGTAAGTGTAATCGCAATGAAAGTTTGCAATGTATTTTAGAAATTTTTCTGTTAAAACCATTTACGTGGTTAATAGAATCTGCCTTAATTATCACAAAAGGCCATTATAAGGAACAATGAATGAGGTTAGATAAATAAGCTACCATTGTTTATGAGAACGTTATTTGCACCAATATTTGACTACATTTTCATTCATATTTTTTGCTTTCCAAAGGATTTGAAATTAATATCAACTCTTTAAAAAAAACCAAAACACTATAGCAACCAGATAGAAGAGCTTCTGAACTCTTGAGAGCTTATCTTTGCTTTGCAAAAAAAATCCATCAAGCTAATCTGAAAAATAAAATGCCATTGTAACCTAAGATTTCATTCATATTGAGTTTAGATACCAAAAATTTTCGCTCCGCTAGTGTTCCACTCTCTGTGTATTATTTCCGAAGCATGTACACCACCCTTTGTATATTCCAAACAAAAGAATAAATACCTTGGGCATAATGACAATATTTTTAAAGGAATATCCTATCACAATTTTATGCAAATATTTAACCAAAAATTTTTGCTCTAAATTTAAGAGTCATGTTGGAAAGAAGCATATTGTACTGTATTCAAAATTGTCCCAATTTCCCAGCTGGACCCTTTTTTCACGTTTGCACAGATTGATGTTTTTTAGTTAGCTACTCACTTCACTTTGGATGGCACTCACATCTTCCACACATAAAAGCCTTTTTATTTCCTGTCCAAAAGTGCCAGAGATACTTGTCTGACTCACCTCACTGGAAAATGAAATTAGAATACACATATTTTCAAAGACATGTAGAGGCCACAAAGAAATGAGGAGCAGGAGAGAGATCCCACTACCATTGCATGAGGAAAAAGATATCAGTATGCAAAGACGGACACACTGCCACAGAAGAAAATATTAAGAAGTCTACTATTTGCCCATTTTCAACTAACTTATAGGAGGGGGGAAGCATATAGTTTTTAAAACTGCTCAGTAGGAGAAAGGCAGAGAAAACTATTTTTAGTCTATAATATCCTATTCATCTCTTGTGACAAATAATGTCTTTACACTTTGCAACATGGGAAGTAAACATACGAGAAAGGTGTTGTGAGGTAGCCAAACAGCTGAGCGGCAGTTGCTATTCCATTGATTCTTGTCATGGAGCAGCTCATATCATGCATATATACAGGTGCCTCTTACAATGCTTGTTCTCAGCCTCTCCTTCACTCCCTTTCTTGTCTGACCTCAGAAGACTTCAGAAACTCTTCCTTTATCATCTTTTCTTGAAGCCTCACTTACAGGATCCAGTGACAGCCGTATCCCTAAAGCCCAGGGTGAGGCTATATCTTCAGTCTTTGAAATCTCATACCCTTGCTACAGTGCTGCCTTCCGGAGGTTGTTGGAACTCTGAGGGGCATTCCACCATGAGTCCACAGAGGGCATATTGTTGGCATGAGAGGACACGGGCGGTGAGGTCCCTAAAAGAGGGCACAAGGCAAAACACCCCATACTGGAAAGGCTCCCTGATTCACCTGGTAAAGTACATCATTGCAAGGAAGGGCACTGGCATAAGACTGAAAATAATTGGAAAAGAAAAATAAAACTAAAAACCTTACAACGACACAGTAAAGAACTAAAACCTTGCATAAATAATATGAAAAGGATTTTGTTCAAGATAATTCCGCAAATATTTTAAGTCTTCCGTGTGCCTTGCTCTGTGTTGGATCAATAAATTAGATAATATCTTTAATACATACACATGTACATCACTTGTCTTCCAAAAGAGACTTTCAGCTGCACAATTCATAGAAAGATTTACTGACTAGGAAAAACAATATGTTGGACCTATAAGGACGGGTGGGAATTTGAAAGGGTCTGGGGCAGCAGAGTCATCCCAGGCAGAGAGAACAGTGCAATAAACCAGAGAGGAAGGGAGAGTGAAGATTGTTCAAGGAACAGTGAGTAGATCAGTCGGGTAGAATTGATGCTCCTGGGGCCATGTGAAAATTGGAGAAAGTATTGCAGCCCGAGTACAGCGGGGTTCAAATCCCACCTCCAATGGTGGCTGGGTAACTCTAAGCAAGTCACTTCATATCTCCAGGCTCCAGGTTCCTCATGCATAAGAGTGGCAGTAACAATACCTATCTCATGAGATTGTTGTGAGAGTTAAATTAGATAATATATGTGTTGGGGATTGAATTATGTACCCCACCAAAGACAAGCTCAAGTCCTAACCTTCAGTTTATAAACAGGACCTTTGAAGATGTTATTGTTAGTTAAGATGTGGACTCATTTGTGAATGGAATCTCCAGAGATCCTATTTAGATGAGGGCAAATTGTCTCAGGATGGGCCTTAGTCCATATGGCTGGAGACCTTATAAGCAAAGGAAATTGGACCCAGAAGTAGAAGCCAGAATTCAGCAGAAAGGAGAGGAGCAGACCCAAGGAGACACAGAGGACTGCCTGAATGCTCACACATTCGGGCAATGCAAGCCCTGCCAGTACGTTAATGTTGGACTTGGCCTCAAAACCAAGGGATAATAAATTCCTATTGTTAAGCCAACCCCTGTGTGGCATTCGTCATGGCAGCCCTGGTAAACTAAGACACTATGTTAAACATTTAAGGGTCTCTCTTCTGCACAGTAGATGCTCAAAGATATTATTATTAAACTGGAGAACAGCAGCAGGAATGGGAGAAGTGCTGGAAAAGTAGGTTGGAATAAGACAATAAATGTCTGGCTAGGAAGAAGAGCTGAATAGAAATATGAAAAGATGTTCAGTCTCTCTATTAATCAGGGAAAAGTATATTGCAGTAACAATGAGCTAACATATATAGCCTATCAGATGGGGAAAAAGTGGAAAAGATGAATAGCATCCACTGTTTGCCAAGATGTAAGGAAATAGGTATTGGCTCGATCAGTGGGTGTGTAGACACAATCTTTGGAAGGACAAACTGACAGTAATGCAAATGGCCTTTGACACAGCAGTTATACCACAGAAATTCTTACTTATGTGTGCAAAAATATTGCTACCACTTTAGTCCAAACCACCATCATCTGGACTATTGCAATAGACTACATATTAGCCAACTGAAAATAATAGCAAACAACCCCAAAATCTTAATGGCTTAGAACAATAAGCATTTATTTCTCACCCAGGTTACATTTGGACTGAAGATGGGCTACAGCTTTGCTGCAGATTGTGGCTCTTCTTGACATGTCTCATTCCAGGATGCAGCCTGAAAGAGGACCCCCATCTGCTATCTCATGGGAGAGAACAGAACCCAAAAGCTGAGCTGAACCATGCAATCGAATTTAAGGCTCTGCATAGGTCACATCTGCACACATTTCGGTGGCCAAAGCCAATTACATGGTCCAAGCTTGACACTGTGGGGGTGGGGGTGGACTGTCCCTCAGATGACAGCAGGTGAGTATATATAATCCTCTTTTAGGGAAGGGAGGGCGCTATCTTCTAGACATTCTTCCTGGTGCCAAGGAATTAACAGTAATCAAAACAAAGCCACTACTGTCATGGAACATTTTTTCTAATGGGGAAAACAGACAATAATCAAATAAATATATCACCTACATCAAAACAAATAAATATGTCAGCTCTGTCAGCAATGAAAATGAATAAAGCAGAATAGAGGAAGAGATGGCAAGGGGGCATCACTTTATATGATGTGGCAAGGCGACTGATCACCTATTTTTTTCTCAATTTAAAAAAACTTTTGTTTTGAAATAATTATAGATTCATTGGAAGTTGCAAATATAGTACAGAGAGGTCCCATGTACATATTACCCAGCTTCCCCGATAGTAACATGTTACATAAATATAGTACAGTATGGAAGTCAGGAAATTAACATTAGCACAATCGACAGATCTTATTCAAACTTCACCAGCTTGTACATGCATTCACATGTATGTGTCTGCCTGTGTGTGTGTGTGTGTGTGTGGTGCTATGCGGCTTTATCACATGTATAGATTCATGTAACCACTGACCATCTATGCTTAGTTGATGTTTGAGTGAAACTCTGAAGGATGTGAGGGTGCTTCAGGCAAATGGCACAGTATGTACAAAGGCCCTGAGGCAGGAAGGAAGCCAGTGCATCTGAGGAACTTCGAGAGGGTGAATGATTTCAGAGAAAGTGGGATAGGGCAGGGAGTCAACGCGTGTAGGGCCTTTTAGGCCATGGGGAAGACTTTGGTATTTACTTTCAGTAAGATGGGAAGGTTTTGAGCACAGAAGTGACAGGATCAGACCTCTGCTGGATCACTGTGGCAACTGTAGAAAGCAGGGAGACCAGTTAGAAGTACAAGTGAGGGTATGAATGTTCCCGGTACAACTGGACTGTGGTACTTCATCATAGTAGCCCTGGCAAACTAACACACAGGCACTCAATAAACCTATGCTAAAGGGAATGATGTGCTCAGTCGTCAAAGTTGGAAACTACCTAAATAAATTTTCATAAATAAGAAAATAATCAAATAGGTTTTGATATACAGCAGAATACTGTACAGCAACTTAAAGAATAAGGTAGATGTATATTTTCTCACATAGAAAGAGCTCCCTGATATATTGCTAAGAGTGAAAATACGGTGTAGAAAATTAGTATGGCATGATCCCAATAAGTAAGATAAAAAATCATGACGTTTATCTATGGGGACTGTGAACATCCTGATTCTATTGTTCATTTGCAGGGTGACTTCGGACAAGTCACTTAATCCCATTTGCCTCAATTCCCTCATCTGGAAAACCTAGATAGTAATGCTGCAGGGATTAAATGAGTTAACACACAGAAAGGTCATGACCTGGTATAATCCATCTACAGTGCATTGCACATCTCAAACATCTCATATATGCCAGCTATTACTATCATATATGTACAAAATCCTATATAACTAGAGGTATAAGTATTTTAAAATCATGGAAAAAGGTCAAGAATGAAACACAGGAAAGTGTTAATAGTAATGACTTCCGGGAAGGGATGTGAAGAAGGATGTGGATGATCTTTTTAAAGAATAAAAACACATCTGAAAGTCAGATAGAAACTATTTTAAATTACTTAGACCAATGCTTTCAGCCATAACTATGGCTAATCAGGGATTAACTACATCTGTTTCACTTAAATTTGCCTTGGAGTTTGCAGGGTCTGGCAGCCCACACACATGGCCGAGGCTGTGGGCCCCCCGGACCCACCCCCCTCCTCTCCTGATTTCACATAAATCCTCATAACCAGCTCGGGTGCCCAAGGTGTGCTGAAGGGCAGGAGTCTAAGAGCTTGCTCCCACCCTCCCTCCCTCTCCTCTCCTGCTCTGTCTCCCAGCCCTCTACCCACCACGGACTCTTTAAAACTGGACCTCACACTATGGAAAATTGTTTCCAACTCAGAGCATTCTGCTAAGGACTCCTGCCACTTGCTGGCTTCCCGCTGCTTAGTCAGCTGATTTCTCTCCTTTTCTTGCTGTATTCAGGGTATATTTTGTCGTGAGAAGAAGTATTATACTTGATATCTCAGCATTGTTTTACTATAGATTCTTGCTCGATTATGCTACTTTGCTTTTCCTTTTGTATATTCACCCTCCATCTTTCTCATCTTCAAGCTTTCTGCATTTACTTTTTACTTTTTCAGCATTTATTTTGTCATACATATTCATGTTGAATGTTTTCTGTTGCTTTTCTTAACTTATCAACCCTTTTCCTTATCTTTTTTCTCCATTGGCTTTACTTTCCTTAAAGAAAATCATGATTTGGTCATTCTCTTTCACTTTTATTTTATTATTTTTAAGTGTTTTAGCCCCTTTTTAAAAATAAAATTCTATTGAAGTATATCGTTCATACATGAATATATCTGAACAATAAGTATATAGTAAAAGTTCTGAAGTTACAAAACAAACATGCATGTCATCAAACAGGGCTCTTAAATTCAATGAATTCTATAAATTCTATAATCTTTCTTTTAGCTTGTTCTTTGTTAAATTTTTTAATTCTTTGTCTCATTTTTATATAATTCTTTTTGTTTTGCATTTTGTGGAGAATTTAATCTAAATTCTTTTCTTGTCATCTCTCTTAGTTTTAATTAGTTTTTATGTCATGGTTTGCCTTTAAGATGGCAGGCAGGAAGCATGGACAAAGAGTTGTCAAAAGTAGACATATACATCACTCAAAGAGGAGAATCTGGAACCTTCTATCCTTCAGCTGTCCCTGAAGGGGACAGCTTTATACATTCTCTACCCCTCACTCAGAAAAAGGCCTCCTTTTATATTATCGTTGTTTTCTAAATATCACTATCTAGAGTAGTCATGGCAGGTGATGTACTGCCCCATCTCTTTTTGAGGAGATCCATATTTTAAATTTATAGGCTGACCATAATCAAAGGAGTTAATCTTGGGCAGAGATTATAGTAAGAGAAGCTTGCTTCACAAACATGTCTAGCCAAACTTTGGCTAAACCACCACAGATTTGCAAAGGAAGCATGGTAACGTGTCCATATTCACATTTCTGAGATCACTTCTATACAAGTCTGACTCTGCTATAGATATTTCCAGCCTACTCTTCTGTCCTCTCAGCAGACCTATAAAAGAGTCCTCTCATGTGTGGGTTTCCTTGGCTATCTCTTTTCCCTCATTATGAGATACAAAGTGGTCTGTATTGAAGCATGTCGCCCAAGGGCCAATGGATATAAAGTTATTTGTAAATAATATCTTCAAATATTCTATTAAGGTGAGGTCAATGTGAATTGGGGTGTGCCTTAATCCAATGTGGCCGGAGTCCTGAGAAACAAAGGAAATGTGGGCACAGTAGGAGGAGAGAGGAAGAGGAAGAGACAGAGGAGACAGATGGTATGTGGCAGGGGCAGAGCCTGAGTTATAGACTGCCACTGAGCCACCACAAGAATATTACATACTTCAGGTAAAGCATGTTGATCAGAAAGAGATCCTCACTTTTATGGTTAAGTGATTTTTTACAAGGCTGTCAAGCCCAGTCAGCTGGATTAGAACAGCCTACTCAACAAATGATACTTGGAAAACTGGATATCCATATCTAAAGGAAAGAAAGAGGGCCCTTTTCTCACACTTTATACAAAAATTAACTCAAAATGGATCAAAGACATAAATATAAAAACTAGAACCATAAAACTCCTAGAAGAAAATGTAGGGAAACATCTTTAAGATCTCATAGTTGGTGGTGGTTTCTTAGACCTTACACCCAAAGCACAAACAACAAAAGAAAAAATAGATAAATGGGGCTGCTTTAAAATTAAACACTTTTGTATTTCAAAAGATTTTAAGACACTTAAAAGACAGCCTACTCAATGGGAAAAAGTCTTTGGAAACCATATATCTGATAAGGGATTGACCTCCATGTTATATAAAGCAATCACACAACTTAATGACAAAACAACAAGCAACCCAATTAAAATTAAAAATGGGCAAAAAAATTGAATAGACATTTTTTCCGAAGTGAAAATTTGAATGGCCAAAAGACACATGAAAAAATATTCAACATCATTAGCTATTAGGGAAATGCAGATCAAAACTACAATGAGATATCATCTCACACCATACAGAATGACCATTATTTAAAAAACAAACTGCAAGTGCTGGAGAGGATGTGGAGAAATAGAACACTCCTTTACTGTTGGTGGAAACATAAAATGGTGTAGCCTCTGTAAAAGATGATTTGGCAGTTCCTCAGGAAACTAAATATAGAACTGCCATATGATCTGGCAATCCCATAACTAGGAATATATTCAGAAGAACTGAAAGCAGGAGTGCAAACAGATATTTGCACACCAATGTTCATAGCAGCATTATTCACAATCGCTAAAAGATGGAAACAACCTAAGTGTCTGTCAACCTGAATGGATAAACAAGATGTGGTATATTGATACAATGAAACATTACTCGGCTGTAAGAAGAAATCAATTGGGGAAGCGCATGACAATTTGGAGAAACTTTGAGGATATTATGTCGAGTGAAATAAGCCAGACACAAAAGGACAAATATTATATGGTCTCACTGATATAAACTAGATACAATGAGTATTATGGTGTTGGTGGGAGATGGAATGTGGGATGAAAAGGGGGAGACAATCTGGACGTACGTAGAATGTTTAATAAGTCAAATGTAAATATGTGGTAATGGTTGACTTGATGGTAACACATTATAATGAATATAACATACACTGTTGATTTATGGATGTGGTTGTGGCCAAAACAAGTAGTCTAGAGAGATTTATGTTAGTTGGAGGACAGCTGGAGGATAATATAGGGAATGTGTAACAATGATTTTGGCAGTTGATGAAGAGTGTGGTTAATAGTATAAATATAGGAATGTTCTTCTACTACAGGGTGTTATGAATGTGGTGATACATGGGAAAAATATAACTAATGTAATTTATAGACTATAGTTAACAACAACAGTGAAATGTTTTGTAGCAAAAGCAAAGTTGGTACTATATTAATGCCAAAGGTCAAAAAAAAGAATGTGGGTTTTGGTTTTGTGAGATATGAATATGATTAAGCTTTTTTTCTCTTCATTTTTTTTTTCATTAATAAGGAGACCTTGACTATGTCATTTAACTAATCTGTATTCATCTGTGTAACTTTCCAATACTAGAGGAATAATTGAGTTAGTAGATGGAATTAGATGAGATAAACATGCATAGACAGAATTTTTGGAAGAAATGCTTTCATAACTTATTGGGCTGCCTTTTACTGTTATTTTTTTTTTAAATAAAGTTATTAAAAAATAATAAAAAATACATTCCTCTTGCTTAAGTCAACCAGTTGGTGGTATTTATTATAGAAGCCCTGGCAAACTAAGACATAAGGAGACAAGGAACAGCTCAATAGAATTGAGCTGATCCTTGATGGAGTTAGGGGTAAGAGAGTTACTCCATTACATTTTGGTAAGTTTTGAGTCAGCTTTGCTTCAAATGGGTTACATCATAAACGTATAGTAAAATCATTAAGTAATGTGGTCTAGTTAGTCTATCAAATCAAGTGAAAAGATAATGCTCCTTCTACTGAAGAGACATATGATCCACAAAAGTTCTCAGGATATAAGAAAATCTCAGAGTCTGGGTTTCTCCATCCCTATGTCACTCCCCAACAGAGAAAGACAAAGCTATCCTGGGAAAACAACCTGGTTACTTTTCTGGGCTTGAACCAGAATGTGGGTCTTCTAATTTCCTAAAGTTTTTCCCACTGTATCTCCTGGTTATTCTTTTTTGGATCCTCTCCTCCTTGAGGATCCTACCTGCCGTTGCACAATCACAATTATTTTACTCCCCAATCCAACCCTAGAAAATGACATTAGCCAACAACCCTGACTGAAGGTCCAAATCATCAGGCTATACCACATCCATCCTCCCTGGTGATTGTCTCTCACTACTGAGGCCCCCTTAGCTCAGTCATCCTGCAAGAGCTGTCCATCTGTGCTGTAGCCTAGCCCATTTGACTTCAGCATGTTCAACCGGCAGCTATAATTCTAACTGATGCTAAGCTACATAATTATGCCAGTGTCTACATTTCATTATCATCAGTGTGGTGGTTTGAAGCTGTATGTACCCCAGAAAGGCATGTTCTTAAAGTTAATTCATTTTTGTGGGTGTGAACCCATTGTAAGTAGGACCTTTTGATGAGGTGACTTCATTTAAGGTGTGACCCACTTTAGTCAAGATGGGTTTCAGTCCTACTTCTGGAGTCCTTAAAAGTGGAATGAAATTCAGATAGAGAGAAAGAAAGCCACAGAAGCCAGAAGCTGAAATCAACAAAACCTGAAGAGAAGGGAGAGACCAGCAGGCACCTCCATGTGTCTTGCCATGTGACAGAAGAGCCAAGGATCATCAGCAGCCAGTCTTCAGGAAGAAAGCATCACCTAGATGATGCCTTGATTTGGACATTTTCCTGGACTCAAAACCATGAGTGACTAGATTCTCATTGTTTAACCCAACCCATTTCATGGTATTTGCTTTGAGCAGCCTAGGAAACTAAAACATTCAGGAATACACCACCCAGTGAATATGAATCTCTAGGAAATTATTGCAAACAAACTCAACAGTAAAGCACCTCATGGAAAGCACCTCTAATATCCATTTTAATAATAGATGTCTGTTGCATGAGACTTGTATTTAAGAAATCAATTTGCTCATATTCAGTGTTTTAGAACTCTCTTTTCACCTCCAAATATAAAGGGGGAGAAATTGCCAGTAAAAAGGCCACTCTGGTATTTGTCCATTTTAGAGATCAATTGCTGTGCATTTCATGCTCTCAAAATACATTCCTTCTTTCTATTCAGTCAATTCCCTCATAAGCTGCATACACCTGGCATATCTGTGGTGTGATAAGGAGCAGAGAGATTTGCCATTATCCTTCCCAATATTTTGTTTCATTTTATTTCAGTCTGACAGAAAATCTTTTATTAAGTAGAAGCCTTGAGAATATACCAAAAAATTATAAATGTTCAAGTCTGACTATGCTATTAGAAGAACTCATTAAAAGAAAGAAGCCTAATTAGGGGCCTCCAACAAGGTTTCCAGAAAAGGAACTCATGAGGCTCCCCTGAAATTTAACAAATTGTTGGAATTCAGGGAAGTGATCATGGTCTTGGATCACAAAGATTGTAAATTGGTTGGCATGATTCTGAAATTTTGAGAAAGCTTTTGCCAAATCTCCAGAGCAAAAATAAACATATCACTTGCTGCCAAACCATGGAAATAAAATATTAAAAAATAAAATTGTTCCAATGAAAATCAGCTTAGACACATACACCAGTTATAACCGAAAGGAAGAATTTGGATGTCTTTTCCAGAGTCAAAGTTGATACCATCTACAAAGTATAACCACTACCAAATTACGCTTGTATTTAATACAATATATTTTCCAAATTCCTAAGAAACATAAGCTCAGTAACTCCTACTGTCATTCATGCAGCAGGTATATGATCTTCTTAGCATTATTTACAGTATTTTTTAAAATCTCAAACAACAGAATAATCTAAAATTGTTAAAAAAAAGTCATGATTGATTAATAAGTGAAATGATCAATGTCAATTACAAAATGGATTATTTTTCTGCATTGAAAATTATTTTTGTAAATAGTTTGCAATAATAAGAAGGAATATTTGTGCAACAATTTTCATTGAAAAAGGCAGGATAAAAATCCAATAAGCAATGTAATAAAATATTACAGATAAAAAAAGACATTTTAAATGACATAAATATCCACCGTTAGGTAGTAGAAACATGAATGACTTAATTGTTTCTCCACCTAACATGATGTTGAATGAGATTTTTCCCATTGTCCTAGAATTAACCAGAACCTAGAATGAAGAATCACTTGCTGGTAGAAAAGGAGGTCATCGTCTCACTCCCCGGATGGGTGCTGATGAAGCTACAGAATTTGTGGGCCCATTCTGACCCCACCATTTGGAGTGGAAAAGTGATCTTATTTGAGGTCCTGTTTATTTGGCTCCAGGAGGCAGAAACCCCCATTCATGTTGAACAAATTACTCCTATGACCCTGGATGTTTCTTCTATTTCTTTTCCTTTCTCTCAAGTGTCCCCGTATCTGAATTGGAGTAAGGTTGGGTGGAGGTTTGGAAGGCAGAACCAGCTCCACTGCTGTTTAATCACTCTGAGGTGATATTTGACCTTGATTATTTTTGGCTCCCTCAGGATGCAGGATTACTTAATACATCTGTATGAACTTAGACATTTTGGCTGGCTTCTGGACTAGGAGGCTTCCTGGAGCAGCTGTCACTACAGGGCCTACAGGAACATGGTGCCGTGTGCCTGGGATGGGGATGGCTGCCACCCCACACACAGTTGTCTCCTGCCTTTGGGGATTGCAGAGGGCAGAAACTGAAGTTACCATGGTTCCTTGGGAAGAAGCTGCCAGAGCCCTCACTGGGAAAGGAGGTTGGCACCACAGTCCCAAACAGGGCCCAAAGATGCCCTTGTCCTTTAAAGTCAAATGCCACCTCAAGTAAACAATACTCACCATTTCCACAGAAATACCACCTAAACAGGAGCCACCAGCAGTGGACAGAACCACACTGAGTGGGGGCAAAGAGCAGGCAACCAGTCAGATATTACAGGAATGCAGTCTCTCCTATACTCCCTCAGGCTTGCCCAATACACCCAAGAGCCAGTCAGAGGCCCAGAAAAGAGCAGGGAGTAGTGGTCCAGAGGCAAACCACACCCCGCCCCCAGCCTGCCATACTGATTCCTCACTGAGAAAGGAATAAAGGAGACTTTGGGGCCTATGCCTGGCTGGTGCTTGAGAAAGAAAAGGAGCTATTCCTTAAACTGGATATGAGATCGAGTCTCCATGCTGGGCAGACTGTTTAATACCCGAAAGTGACTGGAAAATATGAGCCAAGCGCAAAGTGTTTGTAAGTGATACAAGGAAGAAATTGAACAGGACACAGCAGAACTGATTGGAGAAAATAAGACCATTTCATACTTGTCGCCCACCAAGTTCACAGGGTCCAATAAACCAGTTATATAGCGAGAGATATGTGGGTGGGTGTGTTTGCTGCCATCATCAGGTGCCCTTTGTGTTTTCTGTTTTGTTTTGCTAGGTTTCTAATTATAGGATTGATCACCTCTAACTTGGTCATATAAAATATTTTTCAGATGTTTTAAGTTCCAGGGCCCTTTATCAGCTCCTATGTTAGGGCATCATGCATTTTGTGAACATGTCTAATTTTCTCCATTTAACTGTAAACTCTTTGAGAGCAGAGTTTAAATCTGATGTATCTTTTTATCCCCAAAGGACCAACACTGTGCTTTGCATATAGAGGGTACTGATAGATATTCATAGAGCGAGCTATTTGTGCATGTATTTCACTGCTATTGCAAAGTATGAAAAAATCGTTTATACATTTTTAATAAAGAGTGATCTGAGTGATGGGTCATTTAGTTCTGGAATTATAATTTGGAGAGCTATATAAGGCCTGGTACTCTGGCGGAATGTCTGGGACTAGTTATTGATACAGTTGTGTTAAATATTTACCATCCAATCATATACCACCCAATTTGTTTTGAATTGAGAAAATGTACCAACATTTTGAATTGGGGGAAAACTTGGATTTCAAGTCAATTATCTCAATTTCCAACTTCTCAAAAGTGTAATGCCTCTCATTAACTACTGAAATAACTGAAAGTATTATTCTTCCTTAGGAAACACATAGTGACTAAGGATTAATACAAGAACGTGTCCATCTTAAAAATTATTATTCTTATTATATGTGTCAAAATTAAATACAAACTTGAGGAAATTAATATAAGCTTCCTAAACTCTTAGGTGGCACATCACATTTAATCAAGTTGATCAAGTACAGTTGACCAAATAAGATGGGTGCATAGAAACAGCCTAAATTTCTGTATTTGATAACAAAGATTCCAGAAAATTTGTCAAAATGTAGATTCAGAGAAAAGCTTTCTGCGGACCAAAAAGGTAAATGAATGTATTAAGAATTAATTTTTCCACTGAAAAATTATGTTTGCCCCAAATTACATTTTATATATCTACTTTTTTATTAGTTGCCTTCCCAAAGCATACACTTAAAAGGTCTTATATGGTTTCAATGGTATTATATGTATAAAGAGGCATATAAACTTGACCTAAAGGAGCACAAATAATAGTAAATGTTAGTGTCATCATTTCATTAGCAAAAATATCAAACAGCTGAGATCCAAATTAAGGACCCCATACTTGTGACTCACACTTCTTAGAATGACACTATATGAATGTAAATAAAAGTGAAATTCAATTTTATTTGTATTCTGTTTATTTTCAAAAAATTACTTGACCACTGGGGGGGGAAATGAATAGAACTATTTTTAAAGGGTGAAAACTGAGTTTAGAGGAGAAAATAACATGTGAAAAATAAAGGTCAGATGTTATATATATGTCAGCAACCTTAGACTAAAATTGAATCCTTCTAACTAAATGTTTAGAAGTTCTGATTATAACCTAAGGCAAAATAAATGTCCTTTCCACTAAAAAAAAGAGAGAGAGAGAGAGAGAGAGAGAGAAAGCAAGCAAGCAAAAGAGAGGAATCAGTACAGGTGCTCTGACTGGGCTTACAGCTTTGCTGTAAGCTCCTGGCAGCTGAGAAAGGTAGGAAAATGTAGTGCTTTGCTACTTAACCTCACCAGTGGGCTGATGGCAGTACCTGCTTCACAGAGGCATTGTGAGGCTATTCTCAGAAAATGTAGATAGAGTGTTTGGCACAGTACCTGGCACACAGGAGCTATCTAAGGATGTTATCAAGCATTTCTATCTAAAAGGAAAAGACAAGTGACGTTTCTCAGGAAAGACATAATTAATGCTAGTACAAAATCCTAAGAGAAATTACTCCCATGGTCAGTGTATTAGGGACTTAAAATGAGAGTCATTTCATTAAACTTGACCGTGGTGGAGCTCTGAATTGCGACAATAGCTTCCTATCTCAGGGAATTCTCACTATATTGGTTCCAGGCACAGTGCCTTGTGCATGACAAATATTCAGTGATGCTTTAGTGATCTTGTTACAAAGTAATTTTCTTCAACAAACATTTCTGGGTAACAAAGCCTTTCCCCCAAAGTCTTTTCACTGTCTGTTACATTCCCGAGCTGTGGCTGAAACGCTCCTCTTCAATTCTTCCAAATACCTAATAAGGAAAAATAAACCTAATTTCCCCATTTCTGCCACCTACCATAACACAGCACATCAAATGATCCAGCCCTAAGAGAGGGAACAGAGTAGAGTGTGATGACTGCTCCCCTATTGGCCTGCAAATTGAAATCCTAATTTCTTTTTTAAAAATTCTGAGAATCTGAGTGAATCTCAACTTCCTGACTTCCCCCCTTATCTCCCATCAAATTCAAACTGGCTATCTCTGCTTGCTCTTTACACTCCTATACCTATGGCAGTTGGGTTGGGGCGCAACTCTCCACTGAAAATGCGCTTGCTTTGCAAGATCTCAAATGACTCCTAATTAAAACTTAAGCACACTTCCGTGTGTATATTTTTTGGACCACTCTGAAACATACATATTTTGGGACACATCTCCTTCTTGTGACTTATTTGACATCACACTTTGTTGTTTCCCCTTCTATTCCTGCTCATTTTTTCTCTCTCTCTTCTTTGTCAGGTTCTCATTCTCCATCTAATTCTTAAATGTTGATGTTCCCAGAAATAACAACTTTGGCTCTTCTTCTTACTTTTACATTTTTTTTCTAAGAAAAGTCATCGTTATGAATCCTTCACCAGTCCCCCCACCTGAAAGTAATCCCTGGGCCTTATAATCTGCAGCAATGGAAGTGGACTATGACCGCTTGCATCCTCAAGGAGTGTGTGCACTGATACAACCATGGTGGAGAGTGGTCCAGGAGCCCAGTGGACAAAGTCAGCAGTCACAGATTGTAGGGACTAGGGAATCCCTCTCAGCAAGCACACCAGGAGCTGGCACTAACCAAGGACCTTTGCTAAGTCCAGAGAAGAGAGTCTTCAGAATTCTTCTTCAGCAGCATGTGATAATTGCTGTGGACAGTGACTTCTTATATTTCCCATTTTTCTCTTTTCTGATTGTGAAATTTTATAGCAGTTCTTCTACTCCTCTACCATTATATTCTGAGTACTTGTGGAGCAAATCAAACATCTTTCAGTTTATAGATCCCAGCTGCAGCTGCAAGAAGCTACATCTGGCCTGGTGGAAAGTGCCAGGCAGCACCCAGAAGTCAAGTGCTTTGACCTGGATGAGTAGCTGGATGGAATTTGGGGATGATCCTCCTTATAGAGGGGCTGATGGTGTTCAAGGAGTGAATAAAAGTAAGTTCATGGATATGGGGTCTCCAAAATATTATCCCCCAACACCCATTTCCCCCTTTTTCAATGGTAATAGGTCTTGGCACATGGTTTCCCAGAATGGAGACTGCAGCTTCCACTTTCCCTTTACAGCTAGGTGTGGTCACGTGACTAAATTCCAAATATTACCATTTAGTCCTCAAGTGCCAACCCGGATTATATGTGCAGTAGAAATAAATTTCTTATTTAAGTCACTGTTATTTGGAACTTCCTGTCACTTAGAGTACAGCCTGGTTCTGAGGTATGTGACACAGAGAATGGACTCTGGCTTGAGCGACTGGATGGATAGATGGTGGTATACCATTCACTGTGAAGGGAATGGGCAGGTTTGAGTAGAGGATTTCATTTCAGACATGTTGAATGTGAGAATCCAAGTAAAGACATTGCAAGGGCAGTTAGATCTAAGGTCTAGAGTTGAATGTATGGTCTGGAATTCAGAGGAAAATCCTCAGAAGACAAGCGTACACTAGAACAAAATATCTGGGAATCCTTAACATGCAAAAGGTACATACAACTCAAGAATGGATAAGCTCATCTATGGAGTATATGTAGAGTAGATGTGCATCCATGGTATGAATTTGAAACATTATTTCAAACCAACAAATTTCTATTATTTCTCACCTTCGGGCATTCATTTTCATGTTTGGTCAGTATATACTGTATTTATGCTGAACCAAACTCATATTAGATCTGACCTTGCCCCTCAGGAATAACCAGTGGAAAATGCTGTTCTAATAAAGTCAATGGAAAGTTCAGAGTTTTGTCCAAATCTTATCTGCACTATTTATAGTCCAATAAACAGTACTAGAACATTTAGTGCAAAATGGGTTTTTCTGAATAATCCCTATAACTCATAGTCATAACCTTTTAAAAAATCATAAACTCTCAGGATAGAAAGTATCTTCAGGTCCTTCTAGACCAACACACCATGGTAAATGTTACTGTGACATAAATATTACATGTCATAAATATAAATTAGTTAACAAGAATCTTAACTGAACTAAATTTAAGGGCTACTGCTATCACATATTTCAAAGAATAAGAAAAAAACTCCCCTCCAAGAAAAAACTTAATAGATGCAAAAATGTTGTTTCAATTTCATCTCATCAACTCTCAACCTAGATCTTTCCCATTTCTTATATTCACAAAAACAAGTTCACTGATGGTATTCTGATACGAGCAAGGAGGTTCAGTTTAAATATTAGGAACTACTTTTTAACTGTAAGTTCATGCAAACATTGCTACAGTTTACCAAAGGACTTTATGGAATCTGCCTCAAAGATTTTTAAGAATCAGTTAGACATTCATTTGAAGGAATTAAAGATAATTTGAATGTACTTCTTTTGCAGTGGGGAGTTGAACCGCAGGATTGTTTTTCTATGACATTATTTCCTGGCTGGAAATCGAAGGTGGGAAAAGAAAATAACAGTGAATTTGAATTTGGTTTGTTTTTTTTTTTGGGGGGGGGAATCATTTTCCCATCTTTAATGAGCTGCAAATTTCACCATTTATGGTAGTTAAAGACCATAGAGCATTTTTCATGCCCTTGCTAACTGGGATTTACTTAATTTCTGAATAATTTCTACTTGGGATTTCTCTAAAGCGCACATAATGTCTTACAGCCTTGTCTTGGTTCTGGCTCCAGCTTTATAACTTCCAGTCAAGACAGAAAAACCCGCAAGACTGAGCTACCACATTGGACTGACTTCTATTGTTCAAGGACATCTTGGCTGGCCCGGATACTCTTTGACACATGAAACCCGTCTTTGAAGTCATACAGAGGCGCCACCTTGATGGTCTGGAAGCAGTTAATTTTTCCAATCGAAAATAAAGCTATGCAGTCAACTCCTGATTAATGGAATTATGAGGTAGAGAAAGTTAATGTCTGAATCCCAAATCATGGATAAAACAAAACTGCAGTTAAACTGGTTAATCCACTTCTAACCCATCACCTCAACACTAAGTTAATAAAGAAAGAACATGTATAAAATGGCAAGGGGAAACTGATCCAAAGACTTACCCAGAATGGAACCTTGGAAATCAAGTCTATTGAGTACAGAGTTAATAAGGGAGAGTAATGGACTGTGCTCTATACCCTTAATATTTTCTTCCTTAAGAAGACTCTGAAAGCAGAATTCTCTAAGTCATGCAGGAAAACAAGATCGCTTTAAATTCCCTATGTCCCAACAAGACCATAATTAAACAACAGAGTGTTTGTTGAGCAAATTATTAAATAATATTGCTTGTTCACAACCACTACAAATGACACCATTTTAAGATTCATAAAGTACCTGATAAGTGAAATATTTATCTCTGAGTATCTCTTCTAGAAATCGATGCTTACTTTCACTGCACCTGTCAACTTCAACAAAAGAACATTGCACCCGTAAGTAGGGATGAGTGGAATTCTTATTAAAGCACAGTGGTATCATAGCAAAAGAAGAGTCATCCCCAGTGATTTATCACAGCAATGATGTAAAATGGATATTTTTCAGATGAGAAAGGTAAGCCTCAGTGAGATTAAAAGATTTGCCCAAATTTAAACAACAGGTAGCAAATTCAATATTCTATCAGGTCAATCTTCTCATTCCAAACACATTTATTATTATTTTTTTTTTTTTTTTTTTTTTTACATATAAAGTTCCAAAGTATCTCAAAATCCACTGGACTAGTATCTATTGAGAAATTATCACAGTATTTTTATCTCTTCAATAACTTCAAGCAAATGATTTAAGAATACAATTCACAATAAATTTCTGGAATTTTTATAATTACGGCTAAATGACCCCTCTTCCACGCGAGTCATGAAACATGCTAATTTTACCAAGTTCATTTTCTGACAGCCAAACACATTTAAATATGAATTGTTACTGATGCGATAAGATTCACAAATTATTCATAGAACATGCAACTATCTATATAATGTCCATGTCAATGGGCAACAGGTTGAAGCTTCCCCAGGACCCAAATAATGGGAAAAAGGAAATATGGCAGCAGAAGTCCTAAAAAAAGTTCTCACATTTGACCACTCTCTTTTTATTTCTTCTTTTAGCTATATTTTCCTTGGATTTGGATTTGAGGAGCATTTCTTAAGTCTTTATTAGAGTCACATGCCTGTTCTTTCTCAAACAGTTATTTGGAGATCCAAGGAAAGAGATGGAATTTGACAAGTAAAAACTTTATGAATTAAAGAATTTTCAAAAGCCTTAGGCCTGCCATAATACTATTGACATCCAATCAATCAAAAATTATTTTGTGTAACTACTATGCTCTCAGTCTCAGCAAAAATGTCACCTTTGCAAGGAAGCCTTCCTGAACCTCCAGGTTAGAGTAGGTACCTTCTTTTATCATTTTATCAACCCTGTACTTTTCCTTTGTAGCTAACTAATGTTCTTCTTCCCCATGAGACCGTAAACTAAGCTACATAAGGTAGATACGACACTTGAAATCTCATTAATTGCAGTAGTTACATTCTATATAGTCTCTGCAAATACTGGATCTTTGCTCCTAGGGAAAAGACAGGGTTAGGTTCCTGTGAGCCTCTGGTCACAACATTTTGTTAACCAATAAATATATAAACTTGTTTTAGGTGGGTTTCTGTTTAAAGACACCTTATTTAATAGATAGTGTTGTTTCATTAACATTGAACTCACAGCCAGCAGCACTATAACTCATGCCTGAACAAAGTTTAGCTAACACACATCTTTTCTCCAAAAAGTACATCACAGCCTTCTCACACTAAGGAACACTAGACAGCATTTCAGCACTACATTATGGGGCCATTTTAAACTGCAAAATCACCAACAAAAAGTACAAAAATGCAAAAGATGTGATACTTAATATACTGCAAAAAGGATACTTGCTCATTGTATGAGAACTGAAACAAAAAGGCAGAGCATCACCCTCAGCTGGTAATATACACGTCAGGCAACTCAAATTTTTGCCACCCTGCACGTGCCTGCAAATAACCACAAAAGCATGTGAATATTGATTTGGGGGTTACAAATAAATTTTAATGATAAGCAAATTCACAAATATGAGATCCTCAAATACTGCCTGCTCTATTTCCAAGCTTTTCCAGGCCCCAACACACACAAGTCATTTATTAAAATATTTGCTGCATGAATAAATGAACTAAAGGGTTTAGCAATTGACTAGCCTCAGTCCATGATAAAGCACTTTGATTAGTGTTTCCCAGAGGGACACCAACTCTTAGTAAAGTTAAGTATAAACTAAAGACCACAGACCACCTGTCTTCAATATTTTAAAAATAATTTTGTAGTACATTTTTGCCTTATCAGAATGCTTCCCACAGCTCTCGTTCCTATAAGATAATTACATCCAAACTCTCCAAACTGATCTCATCCAAAAATAGGAGGAGAGCCTGCCATCTCTCCTGCCCAAAGCCATTTCTGCTCGTTCTCAGAGCCAGGTTCACTTTCTAAGTCAAGCTGTTCATTTGTATTTTCAAGGTTTTTTCCAAATTTGTTTCTCAACAAAAGCTGTATCTGACTGGTTTTATCTACTGCTAGTTGTTACTGTTACTATTCAAAAGCCAGCTCACCTGCAAACTGGTAAAAATCAACTATCCTAAGGGAAAGAATGTGAAAACTAGACAAGATGAAAAGCAGAAAAGATTAGTATTAAAAATTAAACCCTTGTCAGGTTAAAATTTTCAAAGAGAGCTCTAGAAAAATGTCTTATAATAAATCTCCTATTTGATGATTAGCATTATTTTAATTATAATAAAAATTTAACATTGCAAAAATAGGGCTTTTTATTAGGTTCATTTTTAAGTCTAGAATCACTGCAAAAGGGCAGGTATATACATATGGAAATTAATATTTCTATTTCCAAAGTGCTTATTTTCTATAAGACCTTTGTTATCCTTTACCTAAGACTGCCTTCTCTCAAATTTCTCCCATTGTAGACAGCAGGATACTGTCTCTTCAGCATCCTTTCCAGACTAAGCCTTTCTTTCCTGAAATAATCAAGCCCTTTTCCCTGAAGTTCCTTCCATAAATGAATCTCATTGGTAATAACTCATTCAGTAGTTTTCACCCAATGAGATTTATTGCCTCTATTTAAAATGGCAACACATTACTTTTACTTGCATGGACAGACTAATAATCTATAAGGCATGTTTTTATGTTTTTATACAAATTAAAGATACAAAAATGAATTGCCCTTTTGTATAATCATTAGCACATGGCTCTGAACAGTTTTCTCAGTGTATTTTGGTAAGACATGCTCAACTATATTCTCCTTTCTTGTGAATTTGCTTCTGATGTTTTTGGTCTTCGTTTCTCATTGTGCAATGGATTCTTTTCTCCCCAATGACTCCTGGCAAATCTTATTATGAAGTTGAAATTTTCCTTCTGGAAATTTCAAAGATTTGTCAAGATACCAATATCCAAGTTAAATGTCGTTATCAGTAAAGTTACGTAATGTTCTATTTTTTTTCTATTCTATCTTTCTGTCCTTTAATAATGATTGTAAAAACCTATTAACTTTTCTTCTTAACTTTTGCTATGAAATATGTCACATGTGTTTTTAAAAAGTGTATTAATTGTATATTTACATTTAGGAGAAAAATAACAAAATGGTCACGTTTGCACTCGTCATCCACCTTAAGAAACAGAGACTTGCCGGTAACCTAGAGGCTCCCTGTGGGCCTCTCCCCAATTGCATCCATCTCCCTGCCTCCCTTCTGCATACTCACCATATGCAAGTATGACTCTGAATTGCATATTCATTATTGCTTTGCCTTCTTTATAGTTCTATCAAGTATTTGTGAGTCCATTAAAAAAACACATAGTTTTGTCTTTTTTTTTCAGAACTGCATATGAATGAAATCGTATCATGCTTCATGGATACCTCTTTGTACTTTTAACACCTCATAATGCTTTTAAGGTTCAAGCACACTGATAGATAAAGCTTCAGTTTGCCAATTTTTACTGCTGTATGAATATTCCACAATTTATTCAAAAGCATTAATAGTTGCCAATTTCACGAGAATGAAAAGTTCTCATAGTATTTCCCTGATTGTTAATGAGTTTGAGCATCTTTTCAGATTTTTAGGAGTCATTAACATTTCCTCTTATACTAAATTTCTAGGAATGCTTTCCTGTTTTTCTGCATTTTTTTTTCTTTTTATGGATTTGTTGATCTACTCCCTCTTTCTTATTGTATTCACTTACCTTATGACTTCTTTCATTAATGAATAGAAATTCTTGATTTCAGTGTGATTGGATTAATACATCTTTTCCTTTATGGTTTATACATTTTGTGTCTTGTTAAGAAATCTGCCTGAGCCTGAGATCATGAAGATATTCTTCCATATTGTCTTCTGAAGTGTGATTGTTTTGCCTTTCACATTCAAATCTTTAGTCTACTGGATATTGCTTGTGTGTGAAATGGTGTAGGGATCCAATGTTACATTTTTTACATGGTTAAACCTTTAACCCATCCTTTTCCCACTGATATACCATGTAACTAGCATCTTGTATCAAGGGTCCATATGAGCACTGATCACTTTCATTTTGGAGCCTTCTATTTAGTTTCTGTGCCAATACCACACCATATTAATACCACATTGACACAACTCCTCTAGCTTCATAATTAAGAAAACTTATATTTCTCAACATTAATATTGTCTTGAAATATGGTACAGCAAGTCCATATCTTACTATTTTTCTTCATTAGTGCCTTGTATATATTGACCTTTTGGTCTTACATACGAATTTTAGAATCATTTCCAAAATTCTTTTGGTATTTTTATTGAAATTGCATAAATTCATAGATAAATATATGTGGACCTGTCATCTTTATAATATTGAATCTTGTTATATCTGTACAGGATATGTACATATGTTTGAATAATTTAAATGCTTTTAAAGAAAGTTGGTTTTTTTTCCATACAGATCTTGCACATTTTTTGTTAGATTTATTCCTAGGAACTTTATATTTTTGTGACTATTAAAAATGGCAAGTAAACATAACTGATGTTATTTAGAACTGCCATTGCTTTTTTAAAATGAAATTTCTACTGAGGTAGCGCATACAGAAGAACATATGAATCATAACCATATAGTCTAATTATCTCAAAGTGACCTTGCCCATGTGACCATCTTCTACATGAAATTAGGATATTAACAGCACCCAAGAAACCCCACTGTCCAAACCACTATCAACCTCCTCCCCAAAAGTAACCACTCTCCCAGTTTCTAACACCGTTACTTTTGCCTGGTTCTGTTATGTTATATAAATGGAGTCACGCATTATATGTTCTTTTGTGTATGCCTGCTTTCTCTCAACATTATGTTTGTGAGATTCATCCATCTTGCTGCATGTAGCTAAAGCTCTTTTTCTGTCATTTCTTATGGCATTACATTGTATGGATATAATGCAATTTATTTATCCACTCTACTGGCAGTGAACATTTAAATCACTTCCACGTTTTGACTATTACAAACAAAACTGCTATGAACATTCTTGTTTATGTCTTTGGGTGAACATATGTACCCAAGAAAAGTTGCTAAGTCATAGAGTATGCTCATATTCATCTTTAGTGGATACAAAAATGTGCACGCCCACCGTCATGGAAGACAGTTTCATTTACTCCACATTCTCTCCAGCATGGTATTACCAGTCTTTTCCTTTTGCTTCATGGTACATTGTTGTGATTTTAACTTGCATTTCCCTAATGACTAATGAATTAGAACACTTTTTCATATATTTATTGACTGACTGCACATCATGTGTTTTTATTTTATTTTTAAAGAAGCTTTAGATTTCATAAATGTTACTTCAAAAATATAGGGGATTCCCATCTACCCCACCCTCTCCCCTCCCTGCACATCCTATTTTGTGAAGGGTTTGTTCATATCAGCTGTCCATTTTTTTCCATTCAGTTGTCTGACTTCATCTTATTGATTTGCAAGAATTCTTAATATCCTGGATACTTGCCCTTTGTCTGTTATATACTTGTTGATATCTTTTCCCATGCTGTGTCTCTTTGCTCACTAAATGAAATCTTTCAAAGAACAGATCAAATTAGAAGTTCTTAATTTTAATTTTGAACAATTAATCTTTTCCTTATTGTAAGTACTATCTGTGTCCCTTTTGAAAAATCATTACCTCCCCCAACATCATGAAGTTATTCTCCAATGTTATTTTCTGGAAGCTTTATTGTTTTGCCATTCACGCTAAGGGCTACATTCCATCTGGAATAGATTTTTGTGTAATGTGTGAACTAGGAGTAAAGTTTTATTTTTTTCCCATATGTATATCTAATTAATTCAGAACCATGTATTTAAAAGAATGTCATTTTCCCACTTCTCTGCAGTGCCACATTTGCCATAATTTACCTGTGGGTCAGTTTGTAATATTTGTGCTTTGTTCCATCAATCTATTTGCCTATGCTTGCATAAATAATGTATCATATTAATTAATTTAAAATTAAAATTAATCTTGGTATCCATTAGTTTGTATTCCAACTTTGTTGTGCTTCTTCAAGATTGTCTTACAGTATAGTATAAATTTTTAGATCAATTTGTCAATTTATATACATACACATACATGCAAACAAACTGGCAGGAATTTTTATTGAGATTGCTTTGAATCTATGGCTTCATTTGGGAAGAATTAACATGATCGCAATACAGTCTTCCAAACCAAAAACTTAGTACATCCCCTTCTCTGTTTAGGTCTTCATTAAATTTTTTCTGTAGTTATCTAGGTAAAGCAACTGCATTTCTCCCACGAGATTTATTCCTAGGTATTTGACATTGTTATTATAAATAGTATTGCTTTAAATTTTTATCTTCTAATTGTTCATGATATTTAGAAACATTAATTTTTATGATGTCTTTGTTAAATTCACTTACTAATTCTAATAACTAATCTGTATATTGTTTTGAATACTCTATGGATACAATTAGGTCATCTGTGAAAAACACCTTGTATTTCTTTTTCTTGCCTTATTTCATGTCATCGTTTTCTACATTGAGAAGGAAAATAGAAAAAATAAAGAGAAAATATGAAAAAAGTCAAGCTTTCTGTTATTAGGTTCTTGGTGCAATGCTCTCTTGTATCTACCTTTCTCTTCACTCCTAAATAAAGATGTCTAACCAAGCTCTAACATATTTCCACTCTTCCTCCAGGTTCCTAATCTGAACCATACGACCAGTCACTTCAACAACTTCTTCCCTGCTAGCTAGACTTCCCTATCTCTTGACTTTCTGCTATATCAATCTGCAAGACTAATATTATCAATAGCTAATATGTATTGCTCATTTATGACATATACACCATTGTGCTCAAGCCTGCACATTTAATTCTCACAACAAATCAATGAGCCAGACATTACCATCATCTTTATGTTCTTTTTTAAACAAAATGAATGTGTTTTATATAAAAAGAAAAAATAAATAAAATAAATGTTTGTTGAATTAAGACTTCATTGGAAACATCTAAATATACATTTAAATATATATACAGTAAATATTTATCTATCTAGAGTTCAGAGAAAAACTATGGAGTAGAAAGTTTTATATCACTGAAGAATAAAGTCCATATTAAATATGCTTAAACTTATCCATGGTGAAAGAACATCATGTGCTAATTCTTCCTTACATGAATTCTTTAGGACACTCTAAAATAAAGACTTTCATCTTTATTCCTTTCCAGTCCTTCCCCTTTTTTTCTGAAATTCTTTTAAGGAGGACAAGTATTTGCAGCATCTATAATTTTTCTCATTGCTATATGAATAGTTTTCTGGTAGAAATTACATTAAAGTCACAGTTACACAGCAGGTAAAATGAAAATTTTTAAAAGAGTCTATTTGGGGCTCTGTCAGGCCCTTGTTGAGTGAATATGCAAAAAGCTTTAACTCCATTTTTTCCAACTATGATATAATAATTCTGCCACCTATCTCAAAGAACTGTGTGGACTAATGTGATAAAATAATTTGAGTTCCTTCAAAATAGGTGCTCTAAAAATAAGTAATGTTGTTTCACACTGTTCCATTAATTTTGGGTCTCTTTATTTTTAAAAAGATAGGAAATGTATAAGAAGGGAACAAAAGACAAATGTAGTTTACATTATAATCACTAACTCTTAAGAAAATGATTTTTATTGATGCATGTCTCTATATTATAATCTATTTCTGCTATTTCTTATGAAACAGCATTTTAAAATGAAAAATATGTTTATTCTTTGACTCAGTAATTCTACTCTTGTGAATTTCTACTAAGAAATATGCCAAAATAACAAAAAAAAAGTGTAAACATATATATTTACTGCAGACTTAATAGCACAGGAAAAAAAAAAAAGAAGAAAAGAAACTAATTATCTGACCATGGGGGAATGTTTAAGGAAATTGTGACTTAGCCACGTGGTGAAGCGTCATATAAACATTAAAATATATGTTTTAAAGGAGTTTTAAAATAATGATGAAGACTTATAAAGTTAAGTGAAAATAAAAGACAGTGAAATTGTTTTATATACTCTGAGCTCGGCCATATCAAAAAAATGAATAAAATGAAAAAGATTAGCAAAGCTTGTCTAGGAATGGTGGGATTATAGATAATTATTACTATCCTCTTTCAAGTTTTCCACCTATCTATTGTATACTTTGATCATGTTTATAATTGGGAAAGTTAGAAATTATTTTAGAAGAAATAGTTTCAGGGTATAATTTAAGCTCAATGACTTGAGTTTATCAAGAAACTAAAGCAATCCAATGCAAGGAGCTCTGGTTCCAAAACATGAATATTACTATCAGATTCATAAGCGCCTTAACCATTTTATTCAACAAGGAGTAGTTATCAACTCATGAGCATCACTACTGCGAAGTTCCACACTCTAGCACCAAAAAAAAGACTCCACAAAACAGCACTTGGTCACCTCTTACATGCCAACACCATTGTTCAGTTAACTGCTCTCTGTGCATTAGTTCCAAATCTGTCAGAATAAACATTTTCTCTGAAGCTTGAGGTACCCAGGCAAACACCAGATAGCTGTTTCATCTGGAGTGCAAATTCTGTTTACCTAAATTAGCCTAATGAACAATTCCTGCCAGGCTCCAAAACAGAGAGCTGGCTTATTCACCCTTCTAAAGTTTGCGAATTAATTCCTTTAGTCCTAAAACCACCAATAATTTGTTTTACATGATAAAATTGTGTCAGCCAGCTGAAGTGACTGAGGGGGTTTCTGAGAACAGCCTTCTTCCTTTTCTACTCTTTTATCCTGCATTTAGGACAGGTACAGCTTTGCCCATCAGGAGAGCCATAAACCTCCTATGAAATTTCCTCTGGCTTCAGGCAGGCTTTGTTCACCAGATTTGAGGTATTTGTACAAATTTTTTCAGTCTGACATCAGCAAAAGATACTTAGAAACCTGACATGCTACTTTTGCTGCATCCTCTTATGGTAGCCCGTGAGTCATACACATGAGAATCCTTGTTCTGATACTGAGAAGAATCTTACAGAAAAAAGCTTGAGCTTTGATGTCAGGGAAAACTGGGTCCCAGTGTTGGCACAGCCATTTATTTGTCCTACAAACTTGGTCAAGTTCCTTGATCGTTTGAGCTTTAGTTTCCTCATTTGTAAAATATGAGTAACAGTTCTTAACCTTTTTGAGAATTTAGGAAGATTTCTTAAGATAAAGGTAAAAGGCTTGATATGGTATATGCTTTTACTGTTCACTAGATTGTTGTTAAAATGAATATACAGAGACAATTTCTTCCATATATTCCCCCAGTGTCTCATTATTTTCATTTAATCTTCAAAGAAGCTTTAGGTTACAGAAAAGTCACATAGAAAACATAGGGGATTCCCATATACTCAACACCCTCCCCCTTTTCCACTCTCCCCTATTAATAACATTTTACATGAGGATGGTGCATTTGTTACAATTGATGTACAAATATTGAAGCCTTGCTACTAACCATGGTCAATGGTTTACATAACGGATTACATTTTACACCATACACTTTTAAAGGTTTTGACGAAATTTAAAATGGCCTGTATCTGTTATTGCAAGATCATGCAGAACATTTCTAATGCCCTAACAGATCTTTAAGTGATAAAAGACATAATGTATTTTTAAAAGTTTAATTTATTTCAATTTTTTTATTTTTTATTATTTTGTATTTTATTTGTTATTTTTAAATTATTTTTATGTTATTTTCTTATTAATTTTATATGGTTACTATATTGACTTCATTCTTGGAGAGGTTTTGGATCACAAGGGTCACAGCTGTGGCAGGGGAGGATCACTGGAGCAGGGTGTTGATGAGGAGATGTGTGGGGAAGGATACACCTGGGACATGCCTCTAAGGCATATGAGTATGTTCAGTTGTTCAGTTGTTCATGGTGCAGTGTTTCAGGGGGTGCAGACCAACACAAGAACCAAAAGAATATTGAATTCCCATCCTGGGGGGTCCTGCTACATTCTCTAATAGAATGGCAAGAATCCCCTGAGTACATGGGCAGTGCCTAGTGAAGGAAGACAGACCATTACACCAGGCCCTTGATATTGATGATTGTACTTAAGAACCTTTACTTATGAAATTGAAACTTAGCCTAGTATTATGTACTGCCTAAGAGTTACCTCCTGAAAGCCTCCTTGTAGCTCAAAAGTGGCCTCTCTCTAAGCCAAACACAGCATATAAACCACTACCTTCCCCCACGCAGCATGGGACATGACTCCCAGGGATGAGCTTCCCTGGCACTGAGGGATTATTACCAAGAGCCAACTAGTAATGTATCTTGAAAAAGACCTTGCCCAAAAGAGGGAAATATTAAATACAAGTGAGTTTTTATGACTAAGAGATTTCAAAGTGAGTTGGGAGATCATTCCAGAGGTTATATTTATGCAAGTCTCAGCAGGATCTCATTGACTGTCACAGTAAATAATGCCTCAAACAACAAGCCTCCTGAGGGCTCTAGAGACATCCAGACACTATAAGCAGGGCAGACAGGCTCAGCAATTCAGCACCCTGTCAGTGGGTCTTACTTTGGGATTTATGCTCCCCAGTGAACCAGAGTTAGAATCATTTATAGGTTCCCTACACATGGCTCTTCTGCCTCTTTTATTTGAACCTATAATTAGCACTCTACTTGTTAAATATATGTTCCAGAGACTTAAATCTTTGGTCCGTCCATGTGCCATTCGAGCCCTGAATCTCAGCAGAGTTGCAACACCTACTCTCCAATTCACTGGACTCACCCAGGACAACTAACAAAGAGATGATGATGGACAATGCCCATCCCAAGGAACAAAGAATGTCTGCAACTGCAAGCAAGATAGTTCCATCCATCTTCCCCATGGGATCTAAGACCCCTCTCAATTAGAAACAGAGTCAGCATTACCATCTCAAAATCCTCAAAATTGGGGAATGAGCAATCGACTAAAGTAGACTTATTATTATTCTATTATAAACTTATTATTAGTCTAGCAATGGAAGAACTTTTATCATTGATATAAAGGCAGTGGCCACCAGAGGTTCTGAGGGAAGGGAGAGGAATGAATAGGTGTAACATGGGGGCATTTTCAGGACATTGGAATTGTCCTGCATGTCATTGCAATGACAGATACAGGTCATTATACATTTTCTCATAACCTATAAAATTGTGCAGGATAGAATGCAAACTATAATGTAAACTATATTCCATGGTTAGTAGCAATGCTTCAATTTGTGTTCATCAAATGTAACCAATGTACCACACTAAGAAAAGATGTTTTTAATGTGGGAAAGTGTGGGAGGGATAGAGGGTAGGGCATATAGGAATCCCCTATATTTTTTATGCAACATTTATGTAATCCAAAGCTTCTTTAAAAATAAAAATAATTTTAATTTTAATGAATATACAGATGGTACCATAGAAGTTTCAAATGAAATACTTCCTAATATGAAGAGCCAGGAAAAAGGCAAAATAATTTTTCAAAGAATCTAAGAATGCAAGAGAAGACTGAAAGGTATATTATAGCTGGGAGTTGAGGGTTAGAAGGAGGATATTTGTTGCATTGCTTTCAGCACCTGCATGGTATTACTTTGACTATTATTTTTAGTTAGTGGTATCGGAGAAAAACACACAAAAAATTACAGAACATAAATATAAATCACAATGGATTAACACTAAATAAATGCCCATATGAATCCCACCCAGGTCAAGAATAGAGTATTTTTAAGAGGGTTTTACAAAGAACTGCCCTGCCCTTCACTTCCAGCCAAGAAAGAGTAACTCTAAAAGGAGGCAATGTCCCCTGCTGTTGAGAAGCCAGGAGCAAGAAGCTGGCTGGAACACCCTGCACAGAGAAATTAGTATTTTTTGAGAATTTGTCAGGGCAAAGAATGTATGAGTGTTTCTCTTGGATCAAATGTGGGTCCCATGTGGGAAAGAGAATCAGTAGGGGGAATCTAAGATGCTAAAAGTGTCTACAGAAAAAATGAGCAAGCATCCCCATAAAGAAGTGAGGGCTTTTAGTCCTAAGGATGAAGGAAGAAGTGAGCAAGTATATTTCACAAGTAGTCTAAACATACATGCATATGCTCATGCCAGAGGAACTGAAGCAATTGCAACAGTGGGATCATTTCTGAAGAACCCACACTGGCACCTATGCAAGAAAGCATCAGCTTTGATGTCCACCATGTCCAGGGTATGTGCTCATTGTCTCTACAGTCCCAGTCAAGTAAAATATTTCCTGCCCCCGTCCTCTCCTTCCTGCCCCTCCACCAACATGGTGGGTAGGTTAGCAAGCAAGAACAGGAGTTGAAGGCTAGGTGAGCGTGTGAGCGAAAGCCCATCCCACAGGTGATCACAGCCACCCCCTGTGGGAGCCTGGATTGCAGGAGAAGGAGCTTCAACTTGAGATCAGGTTTCATCTTTTAATAAAGATTGATGTTTTGGCTCTTCCATAGGCCGTGCATTTTCCTTTTTGGATATAGACTCTAAATTACCCAAGAGTTTCTAGGCAATTCATTAGATCGTACACATTTTCAGGGGCAAGAGAAGAACAAGCTTCTTTGCTGAATAAATTTAAATGCACAATGGAATAAAAAGGAAGTTACTTTCACTTATCTATTCTGGAAATTGCTGACACTGCTTGTGAGCAAAGGAATCACGTTCCTAAGTCCCGTCATCCTCAAGGACAAAAGCTCAAGAACATTTATCCATGTTGAAACGTACCTGGGTGCATGCAGGAATTTTTAAAAATTGATAAAGTTTATATGATATTTTAGTAGTAATTGGAATGATGGGAATTAACATCTGCATTTGGTTATAAGTAATTAAAGCAAATCACAGCAATATATCAGCACTTTTCATTAATAAAACTTTCATGTAATAGAAGAAAAAGGAAGTTACTTTCTGGTTACTCCTTCAGTTTGTATGTGTTCTGAACTGGGTTATTACTATTCATATTTAATGGCAGGATTTGAGATAAATGGAGGAGAGAGCCACATCATCCCATTCTGGCAGGGTTTGGTGCAATAAGGACCTGCAGGCCTACCAGCAGGATATCACACAGCACAAGGATATGGATATCATTGATTGAAAAAGTTTTGAATGTATTTTTTAAAATAGCATTACCTATCTCAATGCATTGAGTAGGCTACTGCTCAGACACACTGCACATGCATCTGCTCTTTGCTTAGGTGAGCTACCATAACATTTCACCAAGCAACCTCGGTGAAGCACACGGAAAAAAAATTATCCAAGGGATAATTACTTGCACTCATCATAGTGATTCTTGAAGCACTGCAGCTTATCAAAAAAGCAAGGGTGTTGATCTAAATGAAGTCATTCAAAATAATAAAAAATGTAACTTTCTTTCTTTGTCGACAGCCTACTACACAAAAATTTATAACTCAAGCAGTGAGTATAAAAGAAGGGGGAAATCATAAAAAAGAAGAAAAAAAAAGAAGAGGGAAAGAAAAAGCACCAGAAATATGCTCTCAAATAACTCCCACAAGCAGAAGTAGACTAAAACAGGGTTCTTCCATAGCAAAGCTAACTGGGCTGGGATTTCACAGAGCTTTACAGTTCTGGAACTTAAAAACAGGCGAAGTTTTAAAAGTCATCCTCTAGTAATGCCCATTTCTCTTTCATGTTATCCCTTAAATATTTCATCTCTTAGAACTGGGGTTCTTAACAAGGGGTCAATGAACTTGAATTTAAATTCAAAAAAACATTGCCCTTGTGGGGACGTGCTGGTGCAGGTGTGATATGTTTACTAAACAATACACAGTATAGTGGGGGGGGGGAATCATCCTCTAGATCTTTGTATATTAACCAATTAATTAAAATTTAATTTTGTCATAGCTGTAATCCTTTAACCTAGTCCTAGTCTCAACCTAATATTTTGTGTACCCTCCTTCAGTAAGGCATCTTAGTCCCAAATAAGAAGGTATCAGAGTCAGAAAGAACCTTAGAAACCATTTTATTCCATTCACCCCATTTTCACACAAGGAAACCTAAGGCCCAGGGAAATAAAGTTAACTTGTCCAGAGTCACCTAAGTCGTTGCCAAGATGAGTCTCGAGCTCCAGCTAACACCCTTTGCATTATACTAGAGACTGTCCAGTTATATTCTCCATAACCTTGCAGGCTATCTAAAGATGATTCAAGCCTGCCTCGGGTTAAGGAAGTTTCTTCAGCAGTTTGCTCCGGGACTCCAAACCCCATTATCCTTTCCCCATCTCAAAGTAAACAACTTCCCTTTATTTTGTATTATATATTGGCTTCCATGTTAGATTTCATTTGAGGAACATATTTAGTAAACAAATTGAAAACCACTGTTGGTGTTTTCTATGACTATAAATGGAATTTCTATGCTTTAAAAGACATTGGGAATCAAAAGAATAAACCTAAGTATAACATATCATTTTGCTAGGCTCTGCAACATAAACTCTTAACAAAAAGAACAAACATCAGTTAAACAGCTTTTGAGTGACCCTCCAAAAAAAAGGAAAAGTGCTAACTTCCAAATAAACTTCTTACTGGCTAATAGTTAGACATTGGTTGAACTATGGGTTTGAGCCACGGCATATATTGTATCATTCTTTGTTTCATTTCACAGAAGAAAACCATTGAAAGAAAATATATTTAGAATATGACTCCATGTAAGAGCGTGAAAAACAAAGTATTAAAATTATTTCGTGAAAGAAAAAAGTGAAAATAACAATATGTGTGCATGAGGCATTCCTCTAAAAAGCAGTCAAGTAATATTGGGGATGTCAGCTATAGTCATGACTTCAAAATCTTGTCAACTATTGTCTACTATTTGGAAACTTTGCATCTTAGGACACCTTTGTTCAAATTTGTCTTCTCCAGTCACTTCAGTTCCATGGAAGGCGCTCTCTCATACTAATGGAGAAAAATCTCTGCTCTGGCAATGCCTAAAATGTCCTGCCTTGTTAACTCCTTATCACTGCTTATCAAGTGTCCTTGCAATCAGCTTTCTAGTAAACTGAAAGAAGAAGATGGGTAGAGTTGATGGATATGAAAAAAACAACAAAAATAAAGAAATGCCACCTTTTTGGCATAAATAGAACTGATTCTTCCAAGGATAAGATGGAAATCAGATAAACCAAGGTGAATATAATCTGAATAAGTAAAGTAAATTAGTATTTAGGGAGTTTAGCATGTGTCTGAGGGCAGAGGGTAACAATACATTTTCTTTTTCCACATAAGAATTTGTTAACTCTCTAGTTCTTGGTAGCCTAAAAAGAGTTGGTATGTTACCTATTTTACTGGGCACTTTGCATATTGGTTTGGATGCTATCACTATAAACCTAAGGTCCAGAACTAATTATTGATCTTCCCCAGGTTCTATTGTACATGTTCTCGACAAACTCAGACTTATTCTTTTTCTTTTTAAAGGAGGTACCAGGGATTGAACCTGTGACCTCATACATGGGAAGCAGGCACTCAAACCATTGTGCTACACCCCTACACCCACTTGCTGTCAGACTTATTCCTAATGATCACTTTTTTCTTCCCTTGAGGGCTTGCAAACTCCAAGCTAAGCTATTTTCTAAATTATAAAATTGTCCAGCTTTTAGATTACAGAATTTTTCTTCTCATTTTTAAGAGACAGGACAATTGTCTATGTCAGTCTCTTGCAATTATTCCCATTCTCCAAGCTTGCCCATTTCTCAAAGTTCACTTTGCATTAAGAAAAATAGAAGACTGGCTGCCCACTTGTCTTTTTCTTCAAAACTGAAGAAAGACAACTCCCCAAAAATAAATGCTTTCTTTTTTAAAAAAGTTAAATTAATTTAGGTTATTTGGCACTAATTTATTTTTATAGCAAGATTACTAACACTGTATATTACTACAGAAAATGTATTGAATGATCTTAATAATTTGAAAGCAGAGGGGTATAACAAATAATTTATTTCATTGTTATTTCAAATGATTTACAGATTCAACACAATCCCAATAAAAGTTCCAACAGCATTTTTTTACATAAATTGAAAACCCAATTATCAAATTTATTTGAAAGGGTAAGGGGCCCCAATTAGTCAAAAACATTTTGAAAAAGGAAAACCAAATTGGGGGAATCACAACACCTGACTTTAAAGCATACTGCTTAGCTACAGTGGTCAAAACTGAATGAGGAACTTCCAGGAAAATGGCACCGAAGGAGGCAGGCAGAGTCTGACCCCCTCACACACAAAAAAAAAAGCAGAGAGAAGGCAGGGACCTATCTAAAGGAGTTGCTTTGGATATACAGAGAACAGGAAGATGCTCTGAGTCATCTAGGAGGGTACTGGAAAGATAAAGAAGCCAAAGGAAAACTGTGAATTATTCATGCCTGTGGCTGGAAATGGCACATATACCCCATCCTCAGGACAAGTAGCCTCAGTGCCCCTGGCTTGCTGCTGTCAACAGACTGGGAGGGGGCATTCCCTGGCAGGAAGAGGGGTCTGGTAGAGGGTGGAGAGTGGTTTCTTTGCGGTGAGTTTGGTCAGCTGAGCCCTCTTTGAATCTCAGCAGGGACCCCATCCCAATGGGGAGAGGGGAGGGGACACCCACTCAGGCAGGCTGTCACACCCAACCACCCAGGGAGAGAGAGCAACTAGATTAGAGAGGGGGCAGGGACAGGCACCTAATCAGCAGGACTCTAGCAAGCTGTAGAAGTCTAAAACACCTGGGGGAAAGGGGGCAGATAGTTCTCTGAAAACTAATTAACCTAAGGAGACAATTTAGCTCAGTAAAGGAATCCCTGCCTTGCATATGAGACCCCTGGTCCGATTTAGAGAAGTGATCAAGAGAGTGATCCACCTGGTTATCAGGCATCCAGCTGATACCTTATGACAGGGAACATATAGACATTCTTTCTTGGATCTGTTATATTTTTGAATATGTTATTTTTTTTTAAGGTTCCTTTTTTTTCTTTTTTCTTTTTTTTTTCTTGTTTTACTCGCTAAAACCCAATATATCACCTGCTGCAGGGTTATTGATTGGTGAACACTCGCAGCCTGAGAAGCTCCTTAGGGGCCTAAGAGGGAAGGCTGTTTTCCCTTGGTTATTTTGTTTGTTTGTTTGCTTGTTTTAGTTGCTGCTGTTTTATTTCTTGTTTGTTGTGTTTCCCATTTCTTTGTTTCCCCCCTTTTTTTTCTTATACCAATTTTTTCTACCTACGTTATTTCTCTTCTTACCTTCATTTTTCTATCTTCTGGCTTCTGTTGTTTTTCATTGGTACTACCTCTTTTTTGTTTGGTCTTCAGTTTTTTTTGTTTGTTTGTTTTGTTTTTATTTCTCTCTTTTTCCTTTGTTTTACTTCTTTTTTTTTAACTTTTTCTTTTTTTGTTTTTGTTTTTTTCTCTTCTTTTTTCTTTTTTCTTTCCTCTCTTCTCATCATCTGGCCTTTTAATTCATCCTATATATTTTTCTCTATTTTTTCTCATTTCACTTTTTCTATCCCATGTTTTATCCTTATTCCTCTGTACTTATGATTTTTCACTCATGTTAATTATTTGTTTTCCTAGGTCTTGTACAGTTCCTCTTCTACCTTTTATTATTTTGTTCCTCTTCTTATCTCTTTCCTTCTCTCTGGTCCTAATTTTTTTTTTTCAAGAGAACTCAGCAGCAAGGAAATAGAATAAGAGGAACAAAGTATCAAAGTGAAATCTTACTACACACACACACACACACAAATAAATAAATAAATAAAACCCTAGAGCAGAAAGAGAAGTTAACCAATCAAATAAATCCATCAAGATAAAGATTCCTAGACACCAACAAAAAATTACAAGCCATACTAAGAAACAGAAAGACATGGCTCAGTCTAATGAACAAACTAAAAAACAGAGAAGATGCACAACATGGAACAACTAATCAGAGATGTCCAAACAAATATCATGAATCAACTTAAGGAAGTAAAGGAAGAGATTACAGATATTAAGAAGACACTGGGAGAACATACCGAAGAAACTGTAAACATACATAAAAAGATAACAGACATCATGGTGATGAATGGCACAATCCAAGAAATCAAGAATACACTGGAAGCACATAATAGCAGATTTGAACAGGGAGAGGAAAGAATCAGTGATGTGGAAGACAGTGCATCTGAAATCAGACAAAATAGTAGAACAGAGAGATAAAAAGATAGAAAAAAATCCAGCAGGGACTTAGGGACATGAATGACAACACGAAATGCACAAACATATGCATTATAGGCATCCCAGAGGGAGAAGAGAAGGGAAAGGAGGCAGAAGGAGTTTTGGAGGAAATAATGGCTGAAAATATCCCAACTCTATTGAGGGACATGGATGTACATGTCCAGGAAGCAGAGCACACACCAAACAGTATAAATCCTAACAGGCCTACCCCAAGACATATACTTGTCAAATTGTCCAATGCTCAAGGAAAATAGAGAATACTGAAAGCAGCAAGAGAAAAGAGATCCATCACATACAAAGGAAGCTCTATAAGATTAAATACTGATTTCTCATCTGAAACCATGGAGGCAAGAAGGCAGTGGTATGACATAGTTAAGATGCTAAAAGAAAAAAACTTCCAGACAAGAATTCTCTATCCAGCAAAGCTGGCATTCAAAAATGATGGAGAGTTCAAAATATTCACAGATAAACAGAAATTAAGAGAGTTTGTCAATAAGAAATCTGCTCTTCAAGAAATTCTAAAGGGAGTTCTACAGGCCAAAAGGAAAAAACAGGAGAGAGAGTTGGAGGAGAGTGTAAGAATAACTAAAAAAATAACAACAGAAATAAAAACAACATGTGACATACATAAACCTAAAGAAAATATGGCTAATGTAAGTAATTCCTTGACAGTAATAACATTGAATGGCTTAAACTCTCCAATCAAGAGACATAGATTAGCAGAATGGATAAGGAAATATGACCCATCTATATGCTATCTACAAGAAACTCACCTTAGACCCAGGGATGCCAGAAGGCTGAAAGTGAATGGTTGGAAAACAACTTTACATGCAAACAATAAACAAAAAATGGCAGGAGTAGCTATACTAATATCGGACAAAATAGACTTTAAATGCAAAACTATTGTAAGAGACAAAGAAGGACACTTTTAAAAAGGGCATTTTTTAAAAAAGGAGAAATCTATCAAGAAGAAAGAACAATTATAAACATTTATACAACTAACCACAAAATACATGAAGCAAACATTGAAAAAACTAAGTGGAGAAATAGATGCAGCTACAATTATAGTGGGGAATTTTAATACCATTATCACCATTAGACAGAACATCTCAATGGAGAATCAATAAAGAAACAAAATTGCATGTTGAACAAGGATAGACATACTGACCAATGGAACAGAATTGAGAGTTCAGATATAGACCTGAGCATATACAGCCAACTGCTATTCCACAAGCCTACCAAGCCCACTCAACAGAGATATCAATATCCAAAAGAATGAAAGAGGATCACCATCTCACAAAAATTAACTAAAGATGGATCAAAGACCTAAATATAAGAGCCAAGACCATAAAGCTCCTAAAAATAATGTAGGGAAGCATCTACAAGATCTAGTAGTAGGAAATGGTTTCATAAACTTTATATCCAAAGCACAAGCAATGGAAAAAAAATTAATAAATGGTGCCTCCTCAAAATTTAAAACTTTTGTGCTTCAAAGGAGTTTATCAAGGAAGTAAAAAGGCAGCCTTTTCAATAAGAGAATATATTTGGGAACTGTTTACCCAAAAAGGATCTAATATCCAACACATATAAAGAAATCTTACAACTCAGTAATTAAAAAAAAGGGGGTTGGGGAATGGATGTTGCTCAGTGGTTGAGCGCCTGCTTCCCATGTACGAGGTCCTGGGTTCAATCCCTGGTACCTCCTAAAAATAATTAAAATTTTTTTAATGTTTAATTAAAAAAATAAACAACCCATTAAAAATGGGCAATAGATTTGAAAGACACTTTTCCAAAGAGGAAATACAAATGACTAAAAAACACATGAAAAGATGTTCAACATCACCTATTAGGGAAATGCAAATCAAAACCACAATGAGATATCATCTTACAACTACTAGACTGGCTGCTATTAAAAAAACAGAAAACTACAAGGGTTGGAGAGGATGTGAAGGAATAGGAATACTCATCCACTGCTTGTAGGAATGTAGAATGGTGCAGCCACTGTGAAGGATGGTTTGGCAGTTCCTCATGAATATATGTATAGAATTGCTATATGATCCAGCAATCCCACTTTTAGAAATATACCCAGAAGAATTAAAAGCAGGGACATGAACAGATATATGCACACCAATGTTCATCATGACATTATTCACAATTGCCAAAAGTTGGAAGCAATCCAGTGTCCATCAATGGGTAAATGGATAAACAAAATGTGGTATATACATACGATGGAATATTACTCAGCTGTAAGAAGGAATGAAGTATGGACAATGCGACAATATGGATGAACCTCAAAGACCTAATGTTGAGTGAAGTAATCCAGTCACTAAAGGAGAATTATTGCATGATCTCACTGATATGAATGAAGGATATTGAGCAGACTCACGGAGGTAGAGTCTAGAAGATAAGTTACTAAGAGATAATAAGGGAGTAGAGAGTGGTGAGCCAATGCTCAATCTAGGCAGAATCTATGATATGGATGGTGGTGGTTTGGGAATAGATGGGGGTGAGGATGGTACAGCAATATTAGGGGGTCGGTGGCGTTGGAGTGGGAGTGGGAGTGGAATGGGGGTTGGGTTGCGTAATGCATGGAATTCAGGGAAGGACTGGATGAACAGGTGAATGTGTGGCTTGATGAACTCTGGGGAAACCGAGGACTGTGGTTGAGAATTCAATGGTGGGAGTGTTCTTGCAGTATCTATGGCAGGTGAGTGTCACTGAGGCAGGGTGTTGGTGGTGGGCAGATGTATGAGGAGGGGTGCATCTGGAGCACGCCGCTATGGAAAGTGAATGTGTTTATGTTGCCATAGGGTGTTTTCTCATTGGATGGAGACCCACACAATAACCAACAAAATATTAAACTCCCATCCTGGAGAGTTCTGCTACTTTATCAAATAGAGTAGCTAAAATCTCTGGAGTATATAGGCAGTACATAATAAAAGAAAACAGACCAATGTGACAAGCCTTCAATATTAATGCTTGTACTTATGAATTTTATTCTTGTAAAGGTGAAACTTAGCCTAACAACAACTAAAGCCAAAGAGGTACCTCCTGAAAACCTCCTTGTTACTCAAATGTGGCCTCTCCCTAAGCCAAACTCAGCAAAAACACTACCTACCCCTAGACATTGCACATGACTCCCAGGGAGGAACCTCCCTGGCACCATAGGATTACTACCAAGTGCTAACCAGCAACGCATTTAGAAAAAGACCTTGACCAAAAGGGGGAAACATTAAATAAAAGAGTTTTTACACCTAAGAGATTTCAAAGTGAGTCAGGAGGTCATTTCAAAGGTTATGCTTATACATGCCTCAGGCAGATCCCACTAACTGTAGTAAACAAAACCTCATACAGGGGTGTTCCAAAGAGCTCTACAAACATTCAGACACTATAGGCAAGGCACACAGCCTCATGAAACTAGCACCTTGCCAGTAGGCCTTACCCTGGAATATTTGATAATCCATTTCCCCAATATAACAGAGTTGGACTCATTTATAATTTCCCTACTCATGATTCTTCTACCCCTTTTATCTGAACCTATAATTAGCACTATACCCATTAAATGAATGTCCCAAAGACTTAAATCTTTGGTCTGTTCATGTCGTAGTTGAGCCCTGAATCTCAGCAGAGTTACTCTCCAGTTCATCAGACTCTCTCAGGACAACTAACACAATGATGACGATGGATGACCCCCATCCCAAAAAAACAAAGAGTATCTATAATGGCAAGCAAATCAGGCCCTTCTATCTGCCCCATAAGATCTATGCCCCCTGCTAATCTGAAGCAGAATAGGCAACATCATCCCAAAAGTCTCAAGATTTAAGAATGAACAAACATAAGGGGTGGATGGGAATGCAACCAAGAACCAAAGTAGACTTATTATTGCAGTAATGGAAGAACTTGAAACATTGATATAAAGATAGTGGTTACCAGAGGTTTGGGGGGGTGGAGAATAGGCGGAACATCAGGCACTTTTAGGGCATTGGAATTGTTATGCATAATTTTGCAGTGACAAATACAGGTCATTACACATTTTGTCAAAACCTATAAAATTGTATGGTGCAAAGTGTAAACCATACACTTTGGTTAGTAGCAATGCTTCAATATTGGTTCATCAATTGTAATAAATGCACCAAACTAATGTAAGATGTTATTAATAGTGGAAAATGTGGGAGGGGGAAGGGATGGGTTATTTGGGACTCCCCTATACTTCCAATGTAACTTTGCTGTTTTAAAATTTCTCTAAAAATAAAGTGTATCTTTTTAAAGGTAAATTAATTTATGTTATTTGGCACTAATATATTTTATAAGAAGATTATTAAATTTTATTTTACTACAGAAAATGTATTAAATGATCTTAATTTAAAAACAGAAGGCATAACATGGAATTCATTTCATTATTATTTAATCCAGTTTTATGACTCCTGCATTCTAAAAATGTGAATAAGAACATTCAAAAATTAAAGAAATAATTAAAGAAATAAAACATTCAATTATCCCCTCCCTTGCAGATACACTGGGAGCTAAAAATTAAGCACACTTATGAAGAAATGAGCTCAAGTAAAGCTAGCATGTCACATCATCTGGCAGCTGGGACAGAAAATCATTCTCAAGAACGGAAAACAGAGATAAGCCATATAAGGAAGTTCAATAATTCCAAATCTCTTTGAAGATCAATATTATCTGTATGAGTCTATTATTGGAATTTCATTAATTCTCAGAACACCAGACACTCATATTCAAGACATAAATACAAACATGATTTATTATCAAATGTAATTTTTTTTTTTAAAGATTTTATTTATTTATTTATTTATTTATCCCCCCCTTGCTGCTTGTGCTCGCTGGGTCAGCTAACCACGCCGTGCGGGCGGGCTTGCCTTCACCAGGAGGCCCGGGGAACCGAACCCAGGGCCTCCCATATGGTAAACGGGAGCCCTACTGATTGAGCCACAGCCGCTTCCCTCAAATGTAATTTAAAAGTATCTGCCATTTGATTAGATAATTCAAACCCAAACCTCTCCCCCTTTTATCATGCTTAATTGAACGTTGTCTATAAATCTAAACTCTACCCCTCAAGCTTCTCTAGGACTTGTTACTAGTTCATAGATATGCATATTTGGACCAATGCCTAAACCTAACTCCCCTTGCTTTTTCCTTAGTTCAAGTCCTCTCCAGTTCTGTAGAGTTATTCTCCAGAAAGAAGAGAAAAGCATCTGGTCAGTGTCAGGGTGTTAATTCAGAAGAAGGAGAAAACACCACTTTCATTTTGCTGGAATCTCTAAAGAAGCCTCTCAGGTAGAAGGAGCATCTCTATAGGGACATCTAGTGGCAAAGAGGATTCAGTTCAACTATTGGCTCCTTGCTAACACTGGAATTTTACTTTTGCTCTATCTTTATATATGGGGGTCAGAGATTCCTGAACTCTGGATAATGGCTATTTATTTCTAATAACATTTGAAAAACAAATAAATACTTTAAAAATTAAGTAATTAGAACTGAATCTTCTTTTTAACCATAACCAAACTAGGCTTTAAGCCAAAATGGATTTATACCCACCCAGTGACTATTTTTTTCAAGCCCTTCTACTATTAAGAAGTAAAAGAACAGTTTAACCAAAATTAATCTAGCTAGAAACATCAAAAGCCACAATAAATCAATTCCCCTTTATGTTGTAGTAATGTATTAGTTTAATGGCATTACTTTATAAAGCAATATGACCATCATAAAAAAGAAACTAATAGAAAACTAACGATCTATATCACAACTGAAATCATTAAAATGAAATAACATTGAATCTTAATTAAACTATTCAGCATCCTTAAGATACTTTCTCATGTCCTTCTTTTATAGAAATCTTATTGTTTCTTCTATAAATTAAGAAGGAAAACGGAGCAAAAATGCACTTTAGAACTAGTGCTATTTTTCCATTAACTTTCTTTCCCGCTGGGACAAGAAAAGCAACTGCTACATCCAAGTACTATCTCTGGCATTCCTGAAGAGTTGTGGAGCAAAAGGCAAGAGAAGGGTGAGCAATTAGATCTGCAGTCAAAAGGGATGCATTATTGACATTGTTGTGATTTTAAATTAATTACTGACCTTAATCATTTCAACAGACCAAACTGGGGTCTTGCTCAAGGCTAAACTCCAGAATGGGCATTTAATTGGCAAAGTATTTTGGTTTTGCCTGCTTTCAAAGTGTGGATTATCCTTCACCATGAGGAGAAATCAGCCTCAGCACTCTAGCTCTCTCTGTGTACCAGATTTCTGTCCCAATACAGGTCCCTTTTTTCCAAAAAATTACCCTTCACCTTATTTCCCCACTTTTACTGGTGTAAATGTTGGGCTTTGGTTTTTCAAATGCCAATTTATACTCACAAAGTCTAATGAAAACACTAAGATTTTCTTTGGAATTGGAACGCAGTCGCATGGCAGAATACATGTTCTCGCTTGTTGGCATCTTATTTTTTATTTATTTTTATATTATTTATTTTATTTATTTTATATTATTTATTTTTATATTACTATGTCATATATCCCACATATACACATATGGGATATATGACATAGTAATATCAAATATGATCAGCTTATGATGTGGGATGAGATGAAATTAGATGTCTAGCAATTTCAGGCCTCCCCAGTAAAATATCAGTGCCAAATCACTTTGTGACTGGTACATGTTGAGAAGGCGAAAGGGATGGCAGTGAGAATTGGGGCAGTGAGAAATAAGATGCCTGGAGGTGAAGGAGATGGGGAAAGGGTGTTATATTCTTATGAATTTTAACAGATAGTAAAGTAGAATGGTTGTGAGAATTTGTTACTATATATCCATTTGGATATTAAGTACAGATTTCTCAGTTTTTTCTCCTACATCTTGCCCCAAAATGTCACACTTGCCCATATCTTTTGCCAGACTTCAATGGATACAATGCCCATCATGGATCGGATTTCTTTTTTTTAATTTGCTATCAAAGGCCAGACTAGACTTCGGCTATAGTTAAGCTGACAGAGTCATCACATGTAAACTCACCCAATGGGGAAGATTAGGATATAATGAGAGAGCATTGAAATTGGAGGAATTGGAGTGAACTTATGGTTTTTGACAAACAGGTTGATAGCTAGAGATATAAATATACAAATATATACAGAAACAAATAGAGACATAAATGTGTGTATATTTATATTCCCTAGGTCTGCCCATTGAGAGGGCCTGGAAGCAATGACATCTCAATAGCATGAGTACACCTCATGTTCATATCTTGGCTTCTAAATACCATTCTCCAATAAAAGAAACTGAGGCTCCTGGGAGAAATGGCTGTTAGCAGCAAAATTGAGGTAGGGGTGGTATAGGACAAATCTGGATCAATTTGTTATGCCAGAGAGCAAGGATGAGAATGATTTACGGAGACATGTCAAGAGGACACAGAAGCCAGCTTCCAAAAACTGCTACTGGTTAAACTGAGGGCAGTTTGAGCATAATATTAAATAAAGACAGCAATAGATTATAAACCATTGTATAAAATAAGAAACAGGAGAGAGAGTAGACTTCTGGGGAAGATGGCAGAGTAGGGAGCTCCAGAAACTCAGTCCTTCCACCCAAACAACTATTAGGGAAAAACTGTCTGAAACAACTATTGTGAAACTTTGGAGGCCAGAAGAACACTGTACAGCATCCAGGGAAGAGCAGGAGGAAGAGGCTGATAAATTACTGTAAAGAACAGTAAATTACTCTCTCTGTAATGTGGCTACTCATGCCCATGCCCCACTCTGCAGCAGGCCCCCATGGGTCCATTCCTTGACTAGCTCCATGATGACTGAAAGGGCCATAAAAATCCTCTGCACCAAGAACAGGGATGGGCACGGCTGATCATTGATCATGGCTTTTGATTAGTAAATTTGGATTGCTGGAGGCCCAGCTCTGAAGGCAGCCACTTTTCAACCAGCCCCAGAGAAAGGCCATGATGGAGGAGACTTAAAAATGCTATGCTTCCACAGGGATGTGGAGACAGTTAGTTGAAGGGCTACATTGGGGAGCTTGACGAAGTTGTGCAAGAAAGTCTTGGAACCCAAATGTTAGGTCACAAATTAAGTCCCAAAATTTTTAAAAATATTGAAATCATATAATGTAGCTTCTCCAAACACAATAAATAGAATCTAGAAATCAATAACAGAGGGAGAAATGGAAAATTCACAAATATGTGGAAATTAAACAACACACGCTTAAACAACCTATGGGTTAAAGAAGAAATCAGAAGTGAAATTAGGAAATATCTTGAGGTGAATGAAAATGAAAATACAATATACCAAAACCTATGGGATGCAGCAAAGGCAGTGCTGAGAAGAAATTTATAGCTCTAAATGCTTACATTAAAAAAGCAGAAAGACTTCAAGTCAGAAAATTAATCTCAAAACAGAACTAGACAAAGAAGAGCAAACTAAACCAAAAGCAAGCAGAAGGAAATAAATAACAAAGATTAGAGCAGAGACGAATGAAATAGAGAACAAAAAAACAATAGAGAGAATAAACAAAGCCAGAAGTTGGTTCTTTGAAAAGATCGATAAAATTGGCAAGCCTTTAGCTAGACTGACAAAGAATAAAAAGAGAGAGAGGATACAAAGAATGAAAATCAGAAATGAAAAGGGGAACATTAACTACCAACCCCACTGAAATAAAAAGGACTATAAGGGGATACTATGAAAAACTGCATTCCAATAAATTAGATAACCAATGAAAATGGACAAATTCTTAGAAACACAAACAACCTACACTCATTCAAGAAGAAACAGAAGATTTCAACAAACCAATTACTAGGAAAGAGATTGAATCAGTCATCAAAAACATCCCAACAAAGCAAAGCCCAGGACCAGATGGCTTCACAGGGAATTCTACCAAACAGTCCAAAAGAATTAATTCCAATCTGCTCAAATATTTCCAAAAAATTGAGGAGGAGGGAACACTCCCTAACTCACTCTATGAGTGAGATAAAGATAACATAAGAAAAGAAAACTACAGGCCAATGTTGCTTATAAATATTGATATTGATAAATAAATATTGATATAAAAATCCTCAGCAAAATACTAGCAAACTGAATCCAACAGCATATTAAAAGAATTATACATCATGGTCAAGGAGGATTTATCCCTGGTATGCATGGGTGGTCCAACATAAGAAAATCAATTAGTGTAATACCACATAATTACCACAATGAAGGGGGAAAAATGACATGATCATCTCAATTGATGCAGAAAAGGCATTTATAAAAATGTAGCAAACTTTCTTGATAAAAACACTTAGAACACTAGGACTAGAAGGAATCTTCCTCAACAGGAAAAGGGCATATATGAAAACCCCAGAAATAACATCCTCCTTAATGGTGAAAGACTGAAAGCTTTCCTTCTAAGATCAGGAACAGGACAAGGATGCCCACTGTCACCACTGTTATTTAACATTTGTACTGGAAGTTCTTGCCAGAGCATTTAGGCAAGAAAAAAATATAAAAGTCATCCAAATTGGAAAGGAAGGAGTAAAAAACTTTCCCTATTTGCAGATGACATGATCCTATATACAGAAAATCCTGGAAAATCCACAACAAAGCTCCTAGAGCTAATGAATGAATTCAACAAAGCAGCACAGTAAAAAACCAACACTCCAAAATCAGTAGTGTTATATACACAAGCACTGAACAACCGGAAGAAGAAATCAAGAAAAATTTCCATTCACAACAGCAACTAAAAGAATCAAATATCTAGGAATAAATCTAACCAAGGATGTATAAGATCTGGACGCAGAAAACTATGAAACCTTGCTAAGAAAAATTAAAGAAGACCTAAATAAAGGGAATGGCATTCTTTATTCTGGATTAGAAGACTAAGTATTGTTAATACTACTCAAAGCAATTTATAGATTCAGTGCAATTCCAAACAATATTTGCATTAGTCAGCCAAAGGGGTGCTAATGCAAAATACCGGAAATCTGTTGACTTTTATAAAGGGTATTTATCTGGGGTAGAAGCTTACAGTCACAAGGCCATAAAGCCTAAGTTACTCTTCCCTCACTAAAGTCTGTTGCCACATGTTGACACAAGATGGCGGGTGATGTTTGCTAGTGTTCAGCCCTCCTCCTCCTCCCAAGGCTCCATGGTCCCAGCTGGGCCAAGTCTCATCTTTCCCAGGGTTCATTTCTCCCCAGACTCAGCTGCTCTGTTCTCTCTACAAGGTCAGCTGTAGACCATCAGGCTTTCTCTCTTCCCAGGGCCTCTGCTGCATCTATGGATCCATCTCTACTCCTGTGTTCTTCTTCCGTGTGTTTACTTCCTGGGGTTCCAACATTAAAATCATAACCTCCCTTCTCTGCAGTGTGGTTTATCTGTAAGTCCCCACCCACCAAGGGGGACAGGGACTCAACTTCCTACTGATGTGTCCCAATCAAAGCCTTAATCATTATTTAATGAAGTAAAAGTGAAACCTCTGAATCCAATATAATCTAATATGCCCAGAGGAGCAGACCAGTTCAAAAACATAATCCAATATCTATTTTTGGACTTCATAAACAATATCAAACAGCTACAATATTCTAAAAAAGTTCTTTGCAGAAATGGAAAAGCCAATCATCGAATATATATGGAAGTATAAGGGCCCCAAATTCTTGAAATGAATGAAGTTGGAGTACTCACACTTCCTGATCTTAAAACTTATTACAAAGCCATTAGTGACTATTCTGCAAATGCAAAATTTCTCTAATAAAGGAATAAGAAAAAGAAAATAAAAAAGAAAGGACTCCTTTTCATATGTTCTTCTTTCAATATAAGTGGCTGCTTTATCCTGGTGTAGGAAGTGCTAAGTAGTATTAGTTTTTATCCAAAAGAAGTATTAATTGACACAAAAATGACCATAAGTTTGTCATTAGAAGTAAAAAGGGAGAGTGTATTTACAATTGAACAAATTGGAAATGAGAAGTCAGGAACTATCATAATCCAGAAAGTTGGAATGGTAAATTGGAATGGAAAAACAGGGAGCTTGAAGAAAGCAGAATGTTAGCCCTGCATTCTGGAAACTTTATTAGGGGCTACAACACCATTATTAGCCAGGAGAAGGATATGTTGAGCTATCAGATTTGACTAAAATCTGGTGAGATACATCCCTGGAGTCTACCCTAACCCACAAACAAACTTTGCAATATCCAATAGTCTACACAGACTAACCTTCCTTCTTGAAAGCAGTGTTCTTCAGAAGGATGAAAAAGGATTCCTTTTATTTAAAAAAAAAAAAAACCCTGGTCTCATCAAGTCTCTGCCAGATAAAGGACAAAATCCATTCCTCACCCAGTTGTTATTCTAACAGCAAATTAAATTTACAGATTCTTTCATACTTCAACCTCATTCTACAAAGAATTTCAAACAATACACAACAAAACCACATACAGGAAAATAGTTAATTATCAATAATAAAAATATAAATCATTCCTGGGAAAATATAAGGCATGGGCAGGAAGGGAATAAAGCAAGTGTTTCAAGCCCTACGGGCCTATATAATTCATTTTTCTCTCTAAACTTGCTAGTAGTCAAAGGGAGAAGGAAATCATGACTGGCTCTTATTGTTAGAAAGGGATAGATAAAGATATAAAGGTTCCTCAGAGGAAGCAGAACTTAGCGCTTGAAGCTAAATGGGGATTTCTCACACAGGACTTTCCTGAAAAGGGCGCTAAGCCATGTTTTAGGCTACATCCTTGACAACATACCCACTGCAAATGTGGGATTGGATTTCATAAGGATGATTCTTGTAGCATTCCTCCAAGAAATGTAGGAATAACAGCTCAGTGGAGGCAATGCCTCACAAGAGGGCAAGATGGAGCAAATTAGCTAATTAGCATACCTGTTTTTGTCAGGCGTTCTCTTTCCTGTCTTGCTGGTGTGACTGAGCTTCTGAAAGCTTTATCATCCTAGGTGATACTGATAAACATCAAAAGAAGTCAGAGCAGGAGTTTCTCAGTTCCTCCAGACATAGCAGATCTTATATTTAGTACCTCTCCAATTTAAAAAAATGTAAATGACAAGCCTGAAAGAAACTGAATACTTCAAAGCACAGTGAGTTGTTTGCTGATATCTACAATGATTAAAGTGCAAATAAAATGAGAGGAGAGAAATCAAGCTGAAAGTGTTCTAGGATAATAAAGTTACTCCAGGACTGGCACTCCAAATGCATGAGCTTTGAAAGGTCATTTACCTTCTGTGCCTCATCTAAAAGATGCTATGGGGGAAAGCCAGATTTATACAAAGAAATGTCAAGAACTAGGGGAAGTGATCTCCTTTCCTCATTATTCACCATTAATCTACTACCTGTCTTCTAACGAGTTTGAGCAAAACAATATTCCTAATACAACAGAGCACACAAACACGAACAATAAGCAACCAGATGGGGGCAGTTTATTTGAGAAGTTGTCACTTCCTAGACAGTTACAGACAAGACTTGGGAGTGCAGGGGATGAATTGCTCCTTTAGACTCGAATTATTTTCTAGGAGGATGTGGGAAAGGCAAAAATATGAAATATGCAATGTTCAACAGATGTTCTGCTTTCGATTACATGCAAAGTGGTAGTGTCTCAACAATTAAGAAATGAAAGAATAAAAATTAACAGGCAATTTAGTCCACATGTTTAAAATAGAGCTGCAAAGCTTATTTCTTTTCCTCCAATTGTTTCCAGGATCAGATTTCTCCTGGTCTGTTTATTGATAATGAGATAAGGAAAATTTTATCTCTTATTTCGGGTTCAAACTCAATTCAGTATTGTGGTAAGTCCTTGCCATTTGAAGACTGGTTAACTGACCAGTTAGTGGTTCTAGGAAGAAAGAGATCACTTAAAGGAAAATCAGTTAAAAGGACTGCTTTCTTTATTACAACATGGTTAAAGTTATGGATCTGAAGTCAGGTGCCTGAGTTTAAATACTGGCTTGCTAGATGACAAAGAACAAGTTACTCATCTCTCTGTACCTTTGATTCCTCATCTGCAAAACAGGGACATCATCCTGCATATCCTTGGGTCATTTTGAAAATTAGAATAACTCATGTAAAGTGCTTGGAACAAGCTCTGCATTATAGTAAGTGCTTATAAATGTTCATTGATTCTACCACTAGCACAGTATCTCATGGTTACTTAGCTCCACACCTATCCCAAGAGGTGGTCCCACTAAGTAACTCCTGAAAAACCCTAAAGGAGAAGCTTATGCTCACATAGTCTGACCTAGAATCAGATATCCAATCTGCTTTGGTCTTCCCAATCTTCTAAGACAAATATCACTTGATGGGTTGGCTTAAACAGTATTTATTATTTTTATGGTTTCTCTTCTACGTCCATAGCGTTCTGGCAACTGCAGTCTTCTGTCACATGGCAAAATCCTTGGTCTCCTCCTGTGACTTTCTCTGACTTCTGGCTTCTACATCTTCTGCCTTCTTTAATTTCTGGCTTCTCTTCATAAGGATTCCAATAGCAGGGATGAAGGCCCACCTTAATTCAGTTTGGCCACACCTAAATAGGATCTTAGAGGATCCTATTCACAAAGATGTCCACACCATAACTATACTACATCCTCAAATAATTTATTCATCAATGGGTTCATACCCACAGGAATGCAGGTTAAAACGAAGAACGTATCTCTTGTTAGGGACATGATTCAGTCTACCACACAATCCTTCCCATTCCCAAATACCATTGTTTATTTCAAATAAATTCTCTCCCACAAATGTTTTCCTCTCAAAAACTTCATTTCAACATTTCAAATGCAGCTTAAATTTACTTTAACTAGCTAAAGGGCATTCCATTTCTACATAAACACATTTTTTAAAAAATAATTAAAAGAAACAATGAGATTCCATATGGGGAAAGAAGACAATGAAAATGTGTTCATGATCTGAACTTCATAAATTACAGTTGGAATGTTTGTACAGCTGTGCTATTTAGTTGGTTTACTATCTGCCCAGAATTGTGAGCAATATAAGGGGAAGATTGCTAAGCTATTCTTTTTAACCTGTGGGAAGTTAGCAGAAAACTTGTCTCAGAAGCAGCTTAGTTTATAGATGGAGGCAATTGCTTTACTTTTCGTTTGGTAGACTGGGAGAAAAGATGGAAAATTCCAGACACAGAGGACAGGAACTTCTGCATGCATCAAGAATATGTCTATAGAATCCAGAAATGGATGCAACAAAAGTTCACAAGATCAGACAATAAAACAAAACTAGGAATAAAACAGGAATGTGACTCCTGCTCCACAATGAAACTCAATTCCCACTGGTGGGTAATCTTGGGTCATTCAACCCATATTAAATCTCCCACAGGAACCCTAGACTCTAATCTCTCAGGTCAAAACTTCCCTCCCTTGAACACAATAACTTCCATGAACTTCATCCACCTTGCAGATATAAGAGCAGAAATCCACAATTCCCATATGTGGTAGGTGGGGATGTACACCAAGTCACTGTGGCTGCTGGAGACAGTAGAGCATTGCCCACTCCTGAATCCTTATGTTTCTAAATCCAATTAATGAAGGGGTGATAGAATTTCAAAATATGAAGCCCATTTCATAACTAGAGATATAGAAAAAGGACACTGGATTCTGTGTCTGAAAAATTGGGTTCAAGTCCTACCTCTGTTACCAACTGCATCATCTTGGACAAATAGCAAATCCCCTCCAAGCCTCAATTTCCTCAGGTGTAAAGTAGATATATAATACTATATATATAATAATAGCTTACCTCAGAGATTCTTGAGAGGATAAAACGAGATGTGAAAATTCTCTGTAGGGAAGCAGATGTGGCTCAAGTGACTGGGCTCCTGTCTACCATATAAGAGGTCCTGGGTTTGATTCCCAGGGCCTCCTGGTGAAAAGGAAGCTGGCCCAAGCGGAGAGCTGGCCCACGCAGAGAGCTGGCACAGCAAGATGACGCATCAAGAAGAGACACAGAAGAGAGACAATGGGAGACAGGCAGAGCAGGGAGCTGAGGTGGCGTAAAAAATTCAGCACCTCTCTCCACTCTGGAAGGTCCCAGGATCGGTTCCCGGTGACACCTAAAGAGAAGACAATCAGACATAGAAGAACACACAGAGAGCAGACAGCAAGTGCAAAACAACGAGGGGGAAGGGGAATAAATAAATAAATCTTAAAAAAACAATTCTCTGTAAAATCATGGCATGCTGTCAGAGCTTGTTTGATGCAATGATTGTTTTCTATGGGGTTCAAGAGGTACGTTTTATCTTCCTCAAAGAGATTGTGACCTTCTTGGTATTGTTTTCCCATTTCTTTTGTACTCACCAATTTTTAGTGTGGTGTATTCACAGAAGGAACAGAAAGAACATTGCAATCTAAGACTTGGGCTATAGTTTCTTCCATGAGTCATTTAATCTCTCCAATCCCAATTTCCTAAGCTCAGAAATTTATTTTCTCATATAACAGGAATAATTGATTCAATGGCTTAAACCTGTCATTAGAGATCACTTTCTCTGCTTTATTGCCCAAAGCATCAACTGCATCCTGACTGCTTCTGACAACCAGCAGAAAATGGAACCACATATTTCCTTGTTCACTTTTTCCCCAAGACATAAATCTGAGTGACTCAATAGCAACCACTGGGGAAACGCCATAGTCCCTTGATTGACTTAGACCATGGTTCTCCAAAACAACTACACTTGAGAACTGCCTAGAAGGTATTTTTAAAATACCCAGGCCCCAGAGACTCTGATTCAGTTTGCCTGCTCTGGGCCTGGGGCAGCCTTAGTTTTGAAAAGCTCCCCAGATGATTTGCGTATACACCAGTTCAGGGAATTACGATGTACACCTGCTATGGATTGAATTGTATCCCCCAAAAGGGATGTTCAAGCCCTAACCCCTGTTCCTGTGAATGTGATTCTATTTGGAAATGGATCTTTGAAGATGTTATTAGAAAAATGAGGCCAATATGACAGGTGCCCTTATAGGGATAGCCAATTTGGACACAAGGGAAAACAGAGAGGATGGCCATGTGATGGAGGCAGAGATTGGGTTTTGCCGCAGATGCCAGCAAGCCACCACCAGAACCCTGCAGACTTCAGAGGAAGCGCGGCCCTGCCAACACCGCGGTTTCATATTTCTATCCTCCAAACCCGTGAGACTATAAAATGATGTTGTTGTAAGTCATCCAGTTTGTGGTACTTTGCTTTGTGGCAGCCCTAGGAATGTAAGACAACCACGAAAGCTAGGGATGGGGATGTTTCTAAAGGAACCAAGCAGTGGGTGCTGTAATGGATGTAGGCACGTAGTGGCTCTTTAAAGGTTCAAAGTGTGCATTTGCATACTAAATGTTCTACAAGGAAGAAAGCGAATGTTGATTTTGCTGCTACTTCACAAAGAAAGATCGAGGCAATCAGAACAAAAGGAAGAGCTGCCTGCTGAATGAAGCACCGCTGGGCAAAAGTTCCTTTTACTAGTCTCGGACCAACATTCTTGTTGGAATGTTTGAAGTACAGTAGACATAGAAGAGCTATGCCAGGAGTAAACAAGAAGACCAAAGTTAAGGAGTCTATTTCCCAGGAGTCAAAATAAGCTTGTCATTCAGGAATCTGAACAGATAGGAAAGTCATCAGCAGGACCCAGGGGACCATGAGGTGGCAGTGATCTGAGGCGGAAACTATTTCTACTCGGAAAATAACCAGTTCCAGACTGTAGGCAGTTCAGAACCCGTAGAAGAGAACCACTATTGAAATGAATTAGTACAAGAAAGGCAGCCATTTGTAAAGACCCGTCAAGTCTAACTGGCTATCTCCATTTTACAGAGGCCCAGAGAGGAAAATTAACCCTTCCCAATGCAACAGTGAGGCAGGGAGATGGACCACACGGGACCTCTGAATAAGCAATGCTTCTCATTATTGTGCCTTCAGAAGAATTTTTCTTGCCAAGGTGCAAGGCTCACAACCTGACACACACAACATCTGGGTTCCAGCCAAAAGGGATTAAAAGTACAGAATACTAAAACTCGAGAGACACCCACCATGCAAATAAGTGCTAAATGAAGGATGTGAGGAAATGTGGGACAGGCATTCCAATATGCGTCAAGAAGAAGATATAAGAGAAGCAACGATGTAAGCCTTTTATCAAAATGGCATTCGTGAGGTCACTAATGATGTCTGAACGTTGGCAGCTCCAAGAGTCTTGGATATGTAAGCAGAATCACACAGAGCACTGGTCTGGCAAAGTTACAAATAGGAAGTACTTGTCCAAACATTGTGTGACAATGCCCCATTGGGAAAGGCATGAGTATAATCCAAAAAGACGTCTATTTGGTCCAGCCTGCTAATTCCTGGCCACTTCTACAGGCACTCCTGTGAATTCTTTCAGAGCCACATCATCACCAGATTCTGACAGCCATTGCTAGAGTGACCGTCCAACACACACCACTGAGTCACAGATGAGGATCAGAAAGCCCGTCTGTCTAAAACTTGAACTCTTTTTCTTTCAAGGGGGTTTGGGCTCCTGCCTTAGAATCACATCCACCACAAGTCTTGGAAAAGTTGTCAGTAATGCCTCCCTACCTGTTCTCATTCTTTTTAAAAGTTCAGTATTTTGTACTTTTTCCCCTTTGCAAGTAAAGAGGTAAAGGGAGTTTGGAATGAGAAAATTTGATTAATAAAAAATATTAATGAGGCTTTAAAAACAAGACAGGGAATTGAAGCCAAAAATGAGACAATCTTCATTTGAATTCATTCAAACCAATATTTACAAGAGCCTACTATGAGTCAAACAGCATGGCAAAGTGTGCATTTGCATACTAAATGTTCTACAGTGAAGAAAGAACATGAAGGTGTTCTGCTTACCAACTACAAAAGCAGGAGCAAATAATGTGAATTTATGAACTGAAGCTTGGGGAGGTGATGATGGGAAGGGGCTTGGGCTGAAATGACAGTCCACGAAAATGCTGGCAGTGGTATTTGGAGGGATTGGAAAGATAAAGGAATGTTGCCTATAGATAAAGGAATGTTGCCTGTAAATTTAAGTTAGTGCATGTCACATTTGCTCCTTTGGAAAATTTAAATGATTTTCAAATTTATAAATCTATGTACTTTAAGTTGTTAATAAATCCTATGGCATTAAGCCATAGAAGTATAGTCAAAAATTGGCTCTAAATTTATGTTGAAAGAGGAGTCTTTCCTTTTCAGATCACTCTGCAGCTGTCCCCTTGATGCTCATTTGCACTATTTTGCATGATGTGATAGGTGAATTGTAGGGGTAAAGCCCATAGATCCAGAGTCAAACCACACCCTAGCTCTAAAACTTATCCTAGGTCAAAAACTTAAAAGCTGTGTGACCCTGTATTTTCTCAATGAATCATCCATTAAAAGCCTTTATTACAGTTCCTAGCACAGGAAAGGTAGACAGTAAATTTTAGGGATTATTATTTATGCCTTCTTTATTGTTATTAATTCTTCTTGATTTGTTTCACATACATAAATATGTCCTATGAAATGTTTGTTGAGTACCTGAATAAATAAGTTCCAATGAATAATGCATGGAAACATAATGATTGAAGCTGAATATCAGATACATAGATAGATGACAGATCGATAGATAGATAATAGATGATAGAAAGATAAGAAAGATGAAAGAAAGAGAGAGAAAGAAAAAGAAAGAATGAAGGAAAGAGAGAAAGACATAGAGAAAGAATGAAAGAATGAAGGAACGAGAGGGAAGGAAGGAGAGGGAAGGAAGGGAGGAAGGGAGGGAGGGAGGACGGAAGGCAGGCAGGCAGGCAAAGAAAAGACAAAGATGGTAAAATGTTAAAATGGTAGATCTAGGTTTCTGGGTAGAGGGGATTTTGGATTTCTTTGTATGGGGTTTATATTATTTTTGCAACTGTCCTGTAAGTTTGACATTATTTCAAAATAAAAAGTTTAAAATATAAAAAAGATAACCCAAAAATAAAAAATATAAATAAATGGCCATTTGTCTGACATATGTCAGAAATTCGGAGCATTATTCTTACAGTATGTCAGGAATTCTGGCATTTTTCTTACATCATGTTAGGTTAGTAAGATTAGATTTGAGGGTTAACACGGACTTCAGGAGTGTGCAGTTAAATCCACGAACTTTAAAGATGAAATGCTCAGGCTCAAAGGAAAACACACTTGTCTCTAACCCCCGACATCCATTATTTCCCCTTATTAAGATATAAGAAATAGGGGGATAACTTCTTCACTTTAGGAACAAAAAACACAAGAAGCGAAAGCTATGAAATTCAAACCTGATCAATTTCGGGCACTCTAGCCAGACTGCAGGCCAGGCGAGCTCGCTCCTGGAGGGATGAAGCGGAATCCAGGCCCAGGCTAGACTACACATCCGGGGATTTGAGGCTCGGGCTTTGGGTTGCTCTGTGGTTCCCCCTGGATTCCGAGATGTTTGAATAAAGCCAATATGCGATGTTCCTAAAGTTTCGAAGGCTCCATGGCTGACTTCCTGAGGATTCGGAGGTGTTGCTCGGTGAGGCCCAGGCCGAGCAGCTCACAGTCCTTGAGGCGTGAACCTCAGGGACCGCAGGCCCCGCACCCCCAGCAAGGGCGCAGGGTGCCACGGCCTGGGAAAGGCTTCTCCCATACTCAACTGCGAAATGGTTGGGTTTTCACTTAACTTCCCACGGAAGACTTTTCTTTTTCCTGTGCTTTGGCAAACAATTATGTTTGACACCTGAACTTGCTGGTAACTTAGACGCCTCCACTTAAAATATATATTGTTTTGCAACCCTACTATGAAATATACAGAAAACCATTTCTTGGCCCTTTACCAGTGAAAATAAAGGTACATTTGATGAGGATACAATGTTTTTGAGTCTTTGGATGGGAGAGGGGGATTTTTCTTCAATAGCACAGTACTTTCTAGTCATTACTCCACTTAATCCACTTGCCTTCTCCTGAGGCTTAGCACAGCATTCCTTAAATTCTGTGGTAATTGTCAAAGTAATTTAAGTTTAACAGGACTTACCTCTCACAGAGCTGAAAAGCAGCAGCAATGAGCAGTAAGGTACAAATGGCTTTTCCTAAAAATGGAAAGATTACCTGCAATAGAATTCAAACGGTATTCCTTATTATCTTTCCATACACCTTCTTAAAACATGGGCTTAAAAGATTTTGCTTGTATTCTTGTAAAGAAAACAAGATATGTTATCCTGAGCACGCAGGCAATTAACTTTTATTAAACAAAGGCAGTGGTGGCATTTTGAAATTATTGTTATCAATATATGCCGAAGGAGAGGGAATAGCCTTCCCATTATGAATCACCCAAAGTCTCTCCCTAGATACTTTTTCATATGAGGTGGAAATGAGAAACCTTTAGATATTTATAGTCTTTTTAAAATAAATTATTCAGTAAATTGGTTTCAATGTGATTTTTAGGCAGTTGTGTGCTGGTAAATGCTTATCAACCAGTTATCATGTATAATGTTTGCCCCTCTTCGTACCTCTTGCAGAGTGATTTCAAGTTCCCACCAAGTCTCCCCGAAAGCAGTGTTGAGAAGAGAGGCACACAATCAGCTCTTACAAGCTGGTACAAACATACTCCAGCACTCCAGAATGCAACCACCAGCACTGAGGTAGAAGATGAAGCACATACCTGCCTCCAGTAGGAAATCTAGTCTGCTTAGAGTCCCCCCAAAATTCATGTCTACCTGGAACCTCAGTATGTGATTTCGGGGGGGGGCGGGGTGGTACCGGGGGCCAGAGATTGAACCCGGGACCTTGTATGTGGGAAGCCAGTGCTCAACCACTGAGCCACATCAGCTCCCCTGAGTTGGTTTTTTCGTTTGTTTGCTTGTTGTTTGTTTTATTGAGTTTAGGAAGCACCAGGAACTGAACCTGGGACCTCCCATGTGGGAAGCAGATACTCAACCACTTGAGCCACATCCGCTCCCAGAATATGACACTATTTGGAAATAGAGTCTTTGGAAGCATAATTAGGTAGGATGAGGTCTGAGTAGGATTGAGCCCTCAGTCCAATATGACTGATATCCTTACAGAAGAGGAGAGGACACGGGAAGACACAGGCACAGGGAAGAAGGTCATGTGACGATGGAGAGAGAGACTGGATGGTGCAGCGACAAGGCAAGAAATGCCAAGAATCACTGGCAGCCACTAGAAGCTGGAGGAGACAAGGAAGGATTCTTCCCTGGAGCCTCCAGAGAGAGCATGGCCCTGCCATCACCTTGAGTTCAGGCTTGTAGCCTCCAGAACTGTGAAGGAATAGGGTTCTTTTAAACCACCCAGTTTGTGCTCTTTTGAAATGGCAGCCCTAGGAAACGAGTATGTCTCCAAAACTCAGCTGTTAAATGAACATTTAGGAAAGTAGATGAGCATATAAGAAATAATTTTTTCTTCTGCCTCACAAACCACCAAACTTGCCTTACTGGAGTTTTTTCTAGCAATTTAAATTTATCTCAGATCCTAGTCTAGGAGATATATCAAAACAACCTTTAAAAAAAGCAACGGTTGTCTGGATGACGTTTTAATAACCCTTATTGGTATTATTATTTACTAGAACACAGCACTTAACGTAAATTAACCCAGGGAATTCTCAAGGATCCTTGAGGAGTAAGCAGGCAAAAAAAGTGTTACTTCTATTTTTTAGGAAGCTAAGGGTTTCTGAGACGATAAGGAATCAAGTTAGGCAATGGAACGTTAAGCAGCAACAATCATTTTCAGCATAGGAGAAGAGGCCACTCCTCTGGGAAACACAAGTAATCTTTATTCCCCCCGCAGACCCCAATCTTAGTGCTTTAACAGTTGCTCCACTTAAACGCAACCTATTTTTCACCCAGCAGGAGCTAAGAAACCTAGTCGGAAAAAACAGCCAGGAACAGCAGTCTCTGTGATTCTGGACCTCCTTTTTGCCGCTTCAGGTATTGTCATGTGTCCTAAAAATTTATGGCTAGAATTAAGTGTAGGCTTATGAAACAGGCTAGATTATTGAGAAATTATTCTTATCCTTCTTGCTGGCAACTCATTGGCCAAATAATAAAAGGTGGTTAATTGTTTTTGCTCTTCTCCAACATTTTTGGTCGCAGAGATATGGGGGTAGATTGAGCTCTCTGGTTCCTGAGGTAGAGGTCATGAAGGTTTTAGCCCCACCAGACCCTGAAGAGAGAGCTAGATCTCCAAAGACCGGTAGCTGGGGGTGTGCACTCCGGAGTGTTGGTGATAGATTGGGAGTAGAGGGTCCCTCAGAGCTTCTAAGAACAGCAGAGTTTCTGTGGAAATACTTGAGATGAACATTGAATGCAGCAGGTTCGGTGGTCAAGGCACTGTCCCAGGGACCATTCTTGGCATAGAGGAAGTGAATGAGAAATGGAGAACCACCTTCAAATGGACCACACATGCTTAGACAACAAACATCTCAGCAACTGTCAACGAGGACAGAGAACAGAGGCTGTTGCGCAGTTTTTCTAGTTTCTTTAAGCTCTTTGTCTCTTATGGTATTCTGAATCTTTTTAAAAGCAAATTGAGTTTGGATGTCCAGCTAGCCAGGTGAATGGAGCAATCCAGTTTTAATGTGATTCAAAATAAGAAAGAAATGAGATTTTGTTTTACATCTGAGTATCATACTGAAAATCTTGGGATGCCCTTATTATGGCAGGAAGGACTTTTTACAATTCTGCCTCGCCTGAAGGCTAACTGGAACTCTCTCCTGTTATTCCCATGCTCCTATGAATGTTCCTTGCCTCCACAATGCAAATGAACTGATTGCTCATGCAGTTAAGCTTAGCTTGCTCAAGACTGACATTTTATACCTGCAACATGTAGGATCCCCAAGTCTTGGTGTACCCCTCTTTGATTAAATTAAATTTGATGACAGATGTGCCAAGCCCCCTAAGTCAGTGATTACCAAGGCAAAAGGTTGTTCCTACCATACCTTTTGCCTAATTTGGACACTCAGATAAATCTGAGGTGGAATCTTAACTGCTTGGTGTAAAAGTTTTATGAAAACTTTTGCGAAAGCAAAGCATGACAGACGTATCAATCTCCACCAATAAGTCAAATGGCCAAAGCTCACTTTCCTTCTAGGCTATCAGAGAATAAGGGGGAAATGCAAATATGAAGCCTAAGGTTATTGTGCCAACTTTGCTCTGAGGAGATAGAGGCCCATTTTCTTGCTTTTAATAGAAAGTAGATATTTTTACCGTCAAACTGAACAAGTTGTTTAACTTCTGTGGGTCTTGGTTTCCTACCTAAAAATGTGTGTATTCAACTAGATGATCTTTAAAGTTCTTTGCAGCACTAAAATTCTATGATTGCAAGATATTACAAGATCTCAAAAACAAAGGAAGAGAAAAACATTGTTCTCATTCATTGTCCATCCAGCTGGATTTATCAAATTAAGATTCTAAGTTTATAAAGGAGGAAAAGACACTGGTATAATATAGAACTTGCATTTGCAAGAAGAGCATTTTTCATCCATCTGGATCTCAACTCTTTCACACACTAACAAATAATTGAACAGACTATCTATAGAAATTGTTTTGTCCATTCATCCACTTTTCTCTATAACAGTAAAAATAACCTTATTGCTTTGTTATAAAACTGTGCTCAAATTAAAATGTAGGGAAATGCAATCCTCAACAGTTCCTGAGATCTGGCTATGAGAGAAGTCTCCAAGGGCCAAAAATTTCTATATAAGCACAAAGGTAAGAGTGCCATCTGCTGGCCTAGGTTGTCTAATAGTGGCTTTATACAATATGTGTTATTCCACAAATAACTTCTAAAACTCGAGAAAACACCCTACTTTAATGAAAACTCTGAGCTTCTCAATAACTTGAAGTTTAGGGCCTAAACAAAGAAATCATCTGTCCAAATGTCCAAAATACACATAATATAGGAGAATTCCTATGAATTCTCTGAATGAAGTACTTACTTTAATTATATCCTTCAATATTTACCACTTCCAAAAGCTATAAACCTATCTGGTCCAAGACTAAGTAGATAGTTTTTCCTCAAAAACTCTAAGACAGCTGGAATGTTTGGGGAGTATATACAGCAGAAAACAGTGTCAGTTGTTAAAGTTTCCTCAGTTTGGCAGCAGCAACTTGAGTTGCCATCCATCAACAGAGTTAGATTAAGGAAGAAAGAAAACACAATTAAGTTGAAAAGTCTTACATCAGGTCTAACCATAGCTTCACGCTTCCACGCTGACGTCAGTGAGCAGATGAATGCCATCCGGAAGCACCCATGGGCCCTTCGTGGAGTGCTGTGGCATTGATGCCTCGGCCACCAAGTGCACTCCTAGCCATTCATTTTCCTTAATTCCCCTAAAAGAATCTCCTTCACAGAAGACACTCTTCTAAGGGGACCCCTACAATAATGGAGCTGCTCAGAGAATGTTGCACATAAAAACAAGAAATTTTAATGAATTACTTAGACCAATAAACCTGAGGTGATCCCAGGAAATTTTACTTCATTGTCTGAAATGTTGGATAGCTATTTAGCACAGTCCTAAAATCACCACTGGAACACTTTTTTCAAAGAAGTAAAATGAAACTTCCTTTGTAAAAGCATTGAGTTGGAAGAAAACAATCATTCTAAATAGATGAGGTTCGATATTATCAAGAAGCCAAGATCTGGACTAGCACACCTCTTAAGGGTCGTTGGCATTGCTATTAATATTCGGTCCTACCTATATTGTGAAGATGACCTCATAACAAGTCCCTAATTCTTGGCATTAAATGTCTTTTATTTTCTTGTGATGCCCAGCTGTGAGTTTAGTTGGAAACACCAATATTAACATTTTAAATCAAATAACTAGCATACTTTGAATGAATGCAGACATTTGTATTAGCTAGATGAAAAGTGTACGGAGAAAATATATATACCTTCCTGTTCTTTCTGTTCAAAGATGATATGAATTATATTGTTTCCTCACAGCCTGTATTTGGTCTTAAAACTATTTCATAATGAAAGGGTTGTTTTGGTTCGTATGTTTTCACACCTCTCCATCACTGGTGTCAGGATCTAAGAGTGCAGTTGCCCGAAGCGCACATTCTGCTTCTGGTTCACTGGCACCGTCTTTAGGTTGGTTTGTGTAACTCCAACCTTGTCAAAGTACTAATGACAGAGCTCAGGAACCACATCCTCGTGACTGCAGGACATCAGTTGTGAGTTTACACCAAGTTAATGACAATACACAGCTTGGAGGAAATTGGTTCATGTAGAACAGGCCACTCTTGGTTTTTACTCAATATAGAAACCACCTCAGGTCCCCCGCAGTGACACCATTCAGACCAACGAGAGTCCTTTATACTCAATCTGCACTGCACAATAAAGTGTTTTCCTGTATGTTTCATTCATTTTTCACAACACCCTCTGAGATAGGCAGGCTATTTTACAAATCCCTGGAGGCCATGCATCCAGTTTTTCACCATTGGAAAGTAGCTACTGGGTTTCTCCACTGTAAAGCTTGTCAATAAGGTACTAGTAAACACTAAACCACAAACTATAATGTGGCATAATCCAACAAGGCACAATGCTAGTGTCTGCTTAGAAATTTCACAGACTCTATTGATGGAATCCATCAGTCAAATAATGGCACTGCCACAACATAGCAGGAGGTGATGATGGACAGGTGACAAAAATAGACTTTTTCTTCTAGACAGTAGAATGCCAGTGAGGAGGTAAAACAATGGAGAGATACAGTCCGACTTGTTTTTGAATGTATCAAACTGATATCAATACCAAGATATAGCTGAGATTATCTAGATGAAAAAACAGAGGCCCAGAAAGGTTACATTTTATCAAGATCCCATAGCTAGTTAGAAGCAGAGCCAAGACTGGAAACCAATTCTTCCAACATTGACATTAGGAATGCAGATTAAACAATCTGAAATAGTATAGGATAATCCACCAAAATGGTAAAAATAAAATATATGTGGCCAATAAATTAGTCAAAACTTCAAAATTTAAACAACAATGAGGTACCATTACACACTCATCTAGTGATGTTGAAAATTTAGCTATTGAGACCATGAGAAAACAGATTACTTGCATAAGCAGGTGATGGAAAAGTAAAGTAGACTAATATATATAATGGGCTTTAAAAATAAAAAAGTTTAAGTCCTTAAAAATATACAAATATCACCCAGTAATCCCATTTCTAGGAAGAACACAGAATTATCAATAAGATTGTTTATCTCAGAATTATTTACAACAGCCAAATAATGAAAATTATCTGATATAAATGTCCACCTATGCTAAATTGATAAAATAATTTTTTCATTACATACAATATCTTGCAGACAAAAAAATTATGTTTTACAAGAATAGTTTATAAGTTGGGAAAATGCTTTTGATATATATTTCAGTGAAAAAGATCTATAAATAATATAATAGGTATAATCCTAATTAAGGCAATATTTTTATAAATATACATTCACATTTAGTAAATAAATACTATAATAATAAGCTACGACTTGTGCTTTGGGAATATCAGAAGTGTCAGTGCTTTCAGATGCCTCAGTTGAACAGGTTTTGGACAATACTTTTGGCTCTTAATTTTCTGGAAGTTAAGACAAACATGGTTTAACAAGTTTCATTTTCTGTCAACAGAAGGCAAATTAATTTATTTACAGAGTTGGCTTTTCCTGGAAATATAATCAAACAGGAATTGAACATCATTCAAATCCTTATATAAAAGGCCTCATAAAACATTTTGAACAATAACTTCAACTGTGATCTTAAAAATAATTGATTTCCTTTGGCATCTTATAGGCATTGACCTTATGATAAATCATTTTCCACCACATGAAATTAAATATAAATACAATTCTGTATGAGATCTATGTAATCTCAGGCAAGAGATGGGTTTCTATAACATGGATTTAGATAATAAATGTTTCTAATAAAACCAGAATGATCTGTCCTATAATACTCTGTTTAAGAGGAATAATTTCACTGGTTGTAATAAAGGCTTAGCTAGAAGCAGAACATTTTCTTTTATTCAAAGGAAAATGTCTTTAATAACCCAATATCTTAGACTAAATCTGACACTGATCTTTTCCCAAAACTGATTAAAATGGGCATGGTTTCTAGTTGTGTAGTGGCTGTTCCAGACACTCTAAGTCTACAGGAGATTCTTTGATGGGCCAAATACATTTTAATAAGTTTCTTTTCTGCAGAATTTAGCTGAAGTGGATTTTATTGTTTGGACACCTTACTGACACATTTCCAGTCGCTACTGGCTATAGAGGGAGACTTCCCATTAAGGATTCCTGATTCCAAACCTTCCCAATGATCACAGACCAATACTTGGGGACAGCTCCACTTCCCAACCCTCAGGAAAATGAACACAGCATGAGTAGCTGCTACAACTCTCAGCAGCTTACTTCTGACCTTTCTTTCTGTGACACACTTAGCTCCACAACCACTGAAATCTGCTTTTGGAAGGCAGATTAATTTTCTCTGCTTTGGAGTATGTATAAGCTTTTATTCCCTCCCTCCAAATCTGATTACACCACACTAGTAATTTTCATCACCTAAAAAGGTATCTGTTTCTCCCTACTTACCATTTATCTTCTACCTCTAATCCTGTTCTCTCCACATTATAAAACATTTCTTCCAGTTCTCTGGTGACTATTTTGATAGCTTATATTCTAAAATCTTTTCCAAGAGTTTTTGAAAGTCTTAGGAAAGTCTTTAAGCTTCCCCTTTTACCTCTTAATAGATCCAATAATTTTATTCCGAAAACAATTCCCACATTGAAACCATATTACCTTTCCCCTATTATATTTATGCTGTGAAGAAGTATTTGTTGAGTGAGCTTACCATCATTATTAATCCTAATGGCCTTTCCGATATCAAATTGTATCCCTCTGGAATCTTAGTTTTATTGTCTTCTTTTTGCACAGTATATGAAAAATGCTAATAGCAGTTTAGTGTTGTTGTCTACAAAAAGGAAGTTTCCACTGATGGTCACTTTTTAACAACCATAGGTATATGCATGTACAGAGACATATATATATATATATGTATATATGTATAACAATTTGTACTCTGAACTTTGGAAATTAAGACTGGGCTGAAACTTGCTTTCATAAAATATATGAAAGAAGGCTTCACCAAACAAAGTGTGGTATAAATAAAATGGATGGAATTATTTGAATTAAGAAAACAAATTATTCTCACACCCTTGAACAACCTCTGTTCACATACACAATGCCACACCAGTTCAAGCACACCGCATCAAGAGTATGTGTGGGATTATAAGAACCCAAACTGACATTTTGTGTTAGATTTTGTAATACAACTAACACTTCACAGTCAAAAATTCTTGTGGATTGACAAACCTAATGACCTCTGCCTTCCTGTTTTAGATTGCTATAAATTCAAATTTAGAGAGTGGAACCTAGAAAAAATTTCAAGTCAAATAGAAATGAAGGAGGCTGCTAGTGAGAGCATGCACTTCTTCACTGGCCATGGACATTCCCTTCACTGAATGAGAGCTAAAAGTCGGGTTCTAGAAGGGAATGGAGATTATAAATATTAAGAGGCATTCATCAAAGGACTCTTTCTGTCACTGGTGTGAATGTAGGTCCGTATGATGTCTGCTGTACAAGGGGGTAAAAATGAAGATTGAGCATCATGCCTGGAAAAGAGATCAGAGTTGATGTTTGGTCTCAATACTGCAAGAGAATAATGGAAATAACTGAGTGCTTATTATATGCCAGACATTTCTACAAGAAATTTACAAGTGTTAATTCATTCAATCCTATAACACTATGAGATACATCTCCAAGGTCAGAGTTAGTAATATTCAAGCTGGGACACAAAGTTAAGTGGCTAGGCCCACAGCCTGTGCTTTATTTGATTTATTATATTGCATCCCTGTTATCCTTCCAGGGTCCTTGAAATTATTTGACATTCTATATCATAAACTCTCAAGTGTGCCATTGAAGGTATGAAAAGGAAGGTGAGAAAAGAAGGAAAAATTTTGGAAAACTATCTAGTATGAAAAAATGTTTCTTCTGTTGTACTTGAGTGATGTTATTACCCTAAGTAAAAAATAGTGAGCCAATTATACTCACATATTGGTAAATAGATATCCTCTTTTGGCAAAATATGCTTATAGCTGTGCAAACTAATTACTTTTATTTTGACTGGCTTTTTCAGAGCATTGGTGTTATTTTTAGCTGTGCTTTCTATTTGCATCATCAACATAATGGAACAACAGGCTGTTGCTTTAATAATCAACCAACTCTCAATAATTAACCACTTGCTTCAATATAAAATGCATTGCACCTGCAGTATGCAGAATTAAGAATGTCTAAAGAGTGCTTGTGGGGCTCATCAAGTTGCCCGATGCCACAATTGCATGCACACGCACTTGACCTTCCGTAACCTTCTGTTACGTGTATACATGTAGGCTCTGAAAATTGTTTCCTAATCACTGGAAGCCAGAGAGTTGTTGCAACAGTGAAGAAAATACCCCTGATAAGACAGACTTCCTGAAGGAAGAAAAACAGATCACTTCCAGGAGTGGTGTTGCGTTCCATCATTAATTCAAAGTAGGTACTGAGTGCCTACTTTGTAATGCAGATAATGGAGATACAGTATGAATAAGCACAGGCCCTGTCCTCAAGGAGCTCTGTCTAGCTTATACTAATGGACAAGAAAACCAAAGATTACGATACACTGATAAATGTTGGAAAGCGAAAGACATTATAAGTGTCCAGAAGAGGCATGTAGAAGGGACACAAAGTATATAAATTGCACCCTGGGGTTGGATAGGGAAATGCTTCTAGAATAAAGGACAATTGAACCAAATTTTACAGAGTGAAAAGGACTTAGCCAGGGGGTAGGGAATTTCATGCACAAGAAAAATAATCAACAATAGCCCTTAGAAACTTGTGCCAATGCAGCAAACTACGGGTAATTTGGTGTGATTGAACGACAGTGTGCTTGTGGAGGTGTGACAAGGGATGTAGCTGGAAAAGTCAGCCAAGGACTCGCATACTTTAATTATACCCAAAGCCATGTGCCCTAATGAAGAGTTGTTATGAATTATTCCCTGATAGTCTCTGATGCTCCTATTTCCTTTCAGTTAAAGAAAAATAAGTACACACAAAAGAATATAACTAAAGTACCCTTTGCACAGGTTTTTGTTTCTTTGTTGTTGTTTTTTAGGAGGTACTAGGGGTTGATCCAGGACCTCATACATGGGAAGCAGGCGCTCAACCACTTGAGCTACATCCGCTACCCTCTTTGCACAAGTTTTGTTTCAACATGATAGCCTGAATAAAACAGCAGACAGAATAAATGAACCCTGCTAATATAAATGCAATTAATGGCAATAATTAATAAATAAAAAGAGTGACTCCAAGATTGTGGGATGATGGTCGAGTAAGAAGCTCCAGGCTTAAGTCTCTCCACCAAAACAACTCTTAAGCAGGTGTGAACTGTCTGAAACAACTATCTCGAAACTCCGGAGTTCAGTAGAGCACTATACAGCATCCAGAGGAGAGCAGGAGGAAGAGGCTGGTAAATTGTGGTAAAGACTAGTAAACTACTCTCTCTGCAAGGCTGTTAGTGGCGCCCATCCTCCCCTCTCACAGCATGCAGCATGGGCTCTGGCCCCTGGCCAGCTCCCTGATGACAGGAAGGGATGCAAAAATCCACTTCCCCAAGATCAGGGGTGGGCACGGCTGATTGCAAAGCACAGTTTTTGATTAACGATTTTCGATCACTAGTGGCCTGGCTCTGAGGGTGACCATTGTTCCAGCCAGCCCAGAACAAAGGTAAAGGCAGCTAAGAAGACTTAAAGGCCGCAGGGGTTAGTTCAAAGGCTGCATGTGGTGGGCAGGTCACAAAAAGCACAACTTTAGGGAGCCGTGGAAGAAGCTCATGTTGCCCTTCCTGATCCCCTCCCCAGATCAGTTTGGAGCTGACTGGCATCCATTTCATGGGTACCTGGCCCTGTTCCAGCTGGGAAAGACTGACTTGGGAAACTCCTCCCTGGCATACCCCTTTGCTCCTCCATCTCCCAAGAATTTTCCATCCTGGTGCAAGGTAGCTTGAGACTACAAGGAAAGCAGTGTAAGAAACTATTGAGGCAGATGGTATAGGGCAAAGGATTATATGCTTTAAAGAGTGGGAAGAGAAAGAAGGTCTGTCTCCTAGGAAATAGAGGGGACAAACTCCTGTAAACAGGTGAACTCCAAAGCAGCTAGCAAGCACAAGCCCAGGACAAGACCCAGGCCCAGAAAAGATGGAAAACTTTGCACTTTGTATCTACCTTGGGAAGACTTCCTTGATAGGAAGCCTGAAACTCAAGAAAATCTCTTTCATATCACCAGCTGTTTACAAATTCAAGAAACAGACATTTAAGGGAATAAATCCTAAGTTAACATTTTAACATATTAAAAGGTACAGTGTGAAAGAAAAGAATATAAGACAAAGAAACAGGAAATGACAGCCTGTCAAAAGGAAGAGGATCATTTTTTATAAAAATAAAAAACAACAATGAAGAAGACCAGACTTGTGGGCATACTGAACACAAATTTTTAAAAATGATCTTAAAAATGCTCAAGGAGATGAAAGAAAATATGAGGGGAGGGGGAGGAACTGGCAGAAGAAAGAATCAATGAACTTGAAGCCAAGACTATTGAAATGAGTCTGGCTGAGGAACAGAAAGAAAAGAGAATTATAAATGGTGAAAATTCTCTGAGACCTCTGGAATACCATCAAGCATACCAATATATATATGCATTATGGGAGTGCCATAAGGAGAAGGAAAAGAGAAAGGGGCAGGAAGAATATTTTTTAAAAAATAATGGTAGAGAAATTCCCAAATTTAGCAAAAGACTTGAATATGCACAGCCCAGAATCCCAGAGAACAACAAACTGGATAAACATGAAGAAAAACACACCCTGTTGTAGTGGTCAAACTGTCAAATCAAAGACAAGGAAAGAGTTACAAAAGCTGCTAGAGAGAAGCAGCTTGTTATGTACAAGGGAGTCCCAATTAGATTGAGTGCCAATTTCTCAACAGAAACCATGAGGCAAGAAGACCGTGGGTAGGAATACTTAAAGTTCTAAAAGAAAACAACCAACAACCAAGAATTTTATATCCAGCAGGACTTCTTTCAAAAATGAGGGTGAGATTAAGACATTCCCAAATAAACAAAAGCCAAAGGAGTTCTTCACCACTAGACCTGCCCTAAAAGCAATGCTAAAGGGAGTTCTTCAGACTGAAAGGAAAGGACACTAGACATAAAGAAGTAAAGACTTCTGATAAAAGTAACCATTTGGGAACTATAAATGCCAGGACTTTTGTATTTTTTGGTATGTAACTCCATATCTTACTTCCTACAGGTGCTAAAATGCAAATGCATAAAAAGTAATGATATATTTCTTGTTTTAGATGTACAATGTGCAAAGATATAATTGGTAATAAGTACAAGAAAAGTAGGGCACAGAGGGACATAGGTTAAGTGTATGTATATGCTATTGAAGTCAAGTTAGTATCAAATTAAATGATTGTTATGCATTTAGGGTATTAAATTTTAACTCCATGGTAACCAGAAGAAAAATATATGAAAATATATCCAGATAGAAATGAGAAAGCACTCAACATACACATACACAAAAAATCAAATGAATTAAAAGTAGCCTATAATGGAAGAATTGAGGGACAAATAAAGTTATAAAGACTTAAAAAGACTAAATAGCTGGTCATCCCCCTGATCTTCATTATCATCATCATCCAGTAGGTCCCCCTGCTCAGAAGAGCCATCTGCACCCCCATCAGAATCCCATCTTCACCTTAGTCTCACCTTTCTTCAGGGAGCTGCTGCTCTACTCCTCTTCTGACTTACCATCCTTCATCTCTACTCCTTGCTTGCTCTGTTCCTTTTCAGTTTTTTTCCAGGCTTTCCAGTGGAGAATCCACTTTTTGTTTTATCTGGGCCAACTCCTTCTTAATGGTCTGAAGGTCATCTCCTTTCAACTTTCCAGACTTAGAAGAAGATCCCCGCTGTCCACTCTTAGAATTGAAGCCCCTTTTGCCTCTTCTTGAGGTGTCTCCTGATACACACTGGTATTTTGAGGACGCTACACCCTAAGCAATGGGAGGAGAAGGAGGAACATGTGCTGGGTAGAATTGGAACTTGAGTTAAAAAACCCATTTGTCTTTCCTAACATAAAGCAAGAGAATACTGGACCAAGCCTGGACCCTGATGCTCAGGTTCTCCAACCATCAACTCCATGTGTGTATGCTGCTTGTGTGGATGTGAGCCTGGCATGAGAGTATTGTGAGAAATTCATTTTAAACAAACCATAAATCATGTTCACACTCACAGTCTTAGTTAACCTTTCTCATCTGGATTTCTATAGGAGCCTCCTAACTGCTTCCCTGGCTCCATTCTTGCCCCTCTACAATCTATCCTCCACATTGCAGCCAGAGTAATACTTCCAGAGATATGATTGTATCACCTCTCACCACACTCTGACTCCTGCTATTAAAACTCCATCATAGCTTCTCACTGCCTGTAAGACGGAGACCAAGATTGCATGGTCTACAAGCCTCATAGGGTTTAACCGAATCCTCCAGCCCATTTTTTTTACCATATGCCACAACACCCACCACTGCCCCATTTTCTGAACTGCTTCCCTCCACCACAGACTTGGGAAGATGCCATCTTCCCCGCTTGAGGGTTCTTGCCCTTACTCTTTACCTACCTAACTCTTATTCATCCTTGAGTTTTCAGTGTTAATGCCACTTCCCCAGGGGAAGGCTTCCATGAGCCCCAGATCACACCACAGCACTAGGTAAATTTCCTGCATAGCACTGATCGCTGTCATTTTAGATGTGTCCATGTGTAATTTTAGATGTTTCTACCAGATGCCTATCTCTCCTACCAGATGTTAAGCTCCATGAGTTCAGAGGGGAAAGTTTCTTTTTGTTTTCTTAACACCTAGCATCATGTCTGGCACTTAGTAGACACTTACTAAATATTTATCTAATTAGGTTGGCTTTGGCGCTCTGAATTATGATAATATATTTTTACTCCTGGAAAATATGCCTATATAAAGTATTTACTAAGTGTTGACTTTCCTTTTAAAACAAATTAATTTGGTTAAGAAGAAATAACACTTGGCAAATATTATGACATATTTCAATAGCTATTTTAAATTCATCAGAATTATTCCATCATTTCCCAGGAAATTTGCAGAGCATTATTGAATAAATACTCATGTCACTTCCTTAAATTACAAACAGCTAGAAATCCTCCTGGCTCCAAAAGTGAAAAAATAAAAAAGAGAAACTCTTTCTCCTCTTTTATGGGATTTGCAGGCTGCTTTTCACAAATATCACCATCCTTATTGTCTTCAGCATTGTTTAAAGAGCCATTAAGAATCACATTTTCATTTAGCTAGCTGTGTGGAACACTGTCTTATTTCTCACCTCTAAGTATCGCTTCTCTATAATAGGTTTTTAATTTAGACCACAAAGCTACTCTGACAGCTTAGATGAAGCAACAATATCCATAATAGCCACACTATCTGCTCCATTTCTTCCTCTTTAAGTGAAAGATGGACACTATTGGAGAAGTAGGTACTTTCATGATTGGGACCATCTGCTTAGATAATGAATAATATATAGTTACTAGCCTTCTTACACATTGCCAACCCAGCCTAACACAAAATCTATAATAGTGTTCCATGAAGTGAGCACTAAATAAATTGTACCATGTTGAAGCAGCCAAATCCAATGAGAAACACAAGTTTCACTAAAGTGCTGGTTTTTAGTAGTTATGCATGACACCTCTTCATGAATTGAGCTTTGAGTAAAGCCTGTAAAACATACACACGCACTTCTATATATATCACTGAAGCTCCTTAGCACTTTGTGCCTTCTCACATATACTAGTCAAGTTCTCCAGAGAAATAAAACAAGATATATAGATAGAGAGAAAGAGAGAGATTATAGGAATTGGCTGCCACAGCTCTGAGGTTGGCAAGTCCAAATACCGTAGGACAGGCTACAAGTTGGGAACTCCAATAAAGGTGATGATGATGAAAAGACAGGAGAAGCTGGCTTTCTGGAGTAGAGACAGAAATTCTTTCTTACTGTTGAAATCATCAGTTCTCCCTTTAAGGCCTTCAACTGATTGGATGAGATTTCTCTCCCTGCCGATGGCAATCTCCATTGTTGATTGTAGAGGTAATCAGCCATAGATGTAATCTACTGACCAGTGATTTAAGCCCATGAAACACCCTCACAGTAACAATCAGGCCAGTGCTTGCTTGACCAAACAACTGGACATCATAAACTAGCCAAGTCGACATATGAAATTAACTCTCACAACATATATTTCCACTCCCCACTGCTCCGGCCTTGTGATTTGCCCTGATTACTTAGACCATACCCAATCTCTCACAGAAAAAAGAAATAGCCTCAACCAGAACAACCTACCTGGACTTCTGCTCTCTTGGCACATGCTTCAAACCTCTGTCCCTCTAGCCAAAACAGCCACTGCTAGTTATCTAATAAATCAATTTGTGCTGAGATATTAATGAGAAATTACTAGATAATGTGTTTCCTGTACAATTATACATTTGAATTTCATTAGGGGAAGCCAGAAATTACATAGACTTCAGCTAAGTGATCACTGGTGAGAATTTGGGGCAGAGAAAAGTCACTGGAGAAAAATCAGCAAGGGATGGGCTGTCCTTCTATTCTGCTAGTGCATATAAATCCATCTTTTCAAATATCCAGTAAGGAGAAAACAAAGGATGGCAGATAGAACTATATCCTGGGGACTTCCGGGAATATGGCGGACTAGTAAGACACGGGAATCTCTTATCCAGAAAAATAGCTAGAGGGCAAGCTGAAACAGCCCCGAAAAAGATCTTCTAGGGTTTAGGACAGCAGGTGAAGGCTGCACACCACCCAGAGGAGAGAGGGACAGAAGAGGGAAATCGCGACTACAGAACTGTGAGTTGCAAGTAGCAGCTTCTGCTGCTGCCGGCACCCTCCCCCACACTCTTCAGAATTCTCGGGCCCCTGGGCCTGCGACCACAGACAAAGGGGGCTTCAGGGATCAGCCACTCCTGGAAAGGGGAGAGAGAGGGACACAGCCTTAGGCTGACTCAGGTTCTGACCTGAAATTTGGGCTGCAGAGCCCCACAGAACCTTTCACACGGTGGTTCGTCCTGGGAGGCTAGAAAGGACTGGAGAAATCCGATCCTCGCAACCTCCCTCTCTTCTAGCCTGGACTAATTGTTGAGGACACCACGGGAGAGGGGAGAGAGAGCCTGGGGCTGACCCTGCTTTGGACTCCCAGGTTTGGTCTGCCCTGTCCCGAGAGCCCTTCCAGGCTGGGTGGGGCTGCGCCATTGTTTACCTTGGAGCCTGCAAGGGGCTAAAGATATACAAACCTCCCAATCTCCTCCTCTACTAACAGGGACTGATTCTTGAGGATTCAGAAGGGAGTGGAAATATTTCCTAGCTGGGAAAAGGGGGGCTCTACCAGAGAAGTCTGGAGAACTGTCTCAGAAAGTTTGAATCACAGGGCTCTTAGCCCCCAGACAGGAAGCTCTATCACATTGATCTGGTCTGTGTCACAACAAATATGCTCCGACCAGGCATTGAATTGAGAGCTGCCAAAGAGCGCCATCTCCTGGCAGACCAAGGAAATGCACATAAGAAAATTAATAAGTAAGAGAGGCTTTTCCTGGCCTCTATAGCCTCCCTGCTCAAGGCCCTAGGAAACGAATCTACAACCAATTACTGGGTCCAGTGCCCAGTTTTGAGCAACCAGCAGAACAATCCTAACAATCAAGGTTGAGCCAAAAATCAAAGAGCGGTGGTAACTCACAGCCTCCTGCCACTAAAACCCCATAAAAGAGAAAGAGATAGAGCATCTAAGTAAAATACAAACTAACCAGATGCATAAGAACCAGCAAAAAATTACGAGCCATACTAAGAAAATAGAAGACATGGCCCAAGAAAAGGAATACAGCAAAGTCCCAGAAGAGATGCAGAATTTGAGAGAACTAATCAGTGAGATGAGCACACATTTCCAATATCAAATTAATGAGATGAAAGAGAATATAAAGAGATCAATGACATCAAGAAGTCATTGAGCGAACGTAAAGAAGAATTTGAAATCATGAACAGAAAAGTAACGGAGTTCATGGGAATGAAAGACACAATAGGTGAAGTAAAAAATACATTTGAAGCATACAACAGCAGACTCGAAATGATAGAAGAAAGAATAAGTGATACTGAAGACAGAGCAGCTAAAATTGAAGAGAGAAAAGAACAGAGAGAGAAAAGAATGGAAAAAATTGAGCAGGGGCTCAGAGAGTTGAATGACAACACAAAACTCAAGAACATACGTGTCATGGGAGTTCCAGAAGGAGAAGAGAAAGGAAAAGGGGCAGAAAGAGTATTTGAGGAAATAATAGCTGAAAATTTCCCAACTCTCACGAAAGAAATGAACTTACATGTCCAAGAAGCACATCGTACCCCAATAAGAATAAATCCAAATAGATCTACGCCAAGACACATATTATTCAGAATGTCAAATGTAAAAGATAAAGAGAGAATTCTCAGAGCAGCAAGAGAGAAGCAAACGATCACGTACAAAGGACGTCCAGTAAGACTTTGTGCAGATTTCTCTTCAGAAACCATGGAGGCGAGAAGACAGTGGTATGATACAATTAGGAAACTGAAAGAGAAAAACTGCCAGCCGAGAGTTCTTTATCCAGCAAAACTGTCCTTCAAATATGAAGGTGAATATAAAGTATTCACAAACAAACAGAAACTAAGAGAGTTGCAAAAAAGAATCCACCTTTGCAGGAAATATTAAAGGAAGCCTTAGAACCTGAAAGAAAAAGACAGGAGAGAGAGGCTTGGAGGAGAGTATAGAAGAAAGAAAAGCAGAAAGGATAACCAAAAGAGTAAAAAGAAAGACAAAAATAAGATGACATATGAAAACCAAAGAATAAAATGGAGGAAATAAAGAGTGCATTTTCAGTAATATCATTGAATGTGAATGGATTAAATTCCCCAATCAAAAGATACAGGCTGACAGAATGGATAAAAAAACATGAGCCATCCATATGCTGCTTACAAGAAACTCACCTCAGACACAAGGATACAAGTCGGCTGAAAGTAAAAGGTTGGAAAAAGATACTCCATGCGAATAGTAAACAGAAAAGAACAGGGGTAGCTATACTAATATCAGACAAAAATGACTTCAAATTCAAAAAAGTGATAAGAGATGCGGAAGGCCATTGTATATTAATAAAAGGGACGATCCTCCAGGAAGATATAACAGTCATAAATATCTACGCACCTAACCAGGGTGCCCCAAAATATATGAGACAAACTCTGGCAAAACTGAAGGGAGAAATAGACATTTCTACAATAATCGTTGGGGACTTCAACACCCCTCTCACATCATTAGATAGAACAACTAGACAGAAGATCAACAAGGAAACAGAGAACTTGAACAATATGATAAACAAGTTAGACCTAACAGACATATACAGAACACTGCATCCAAACTCAGCGGGTTATACATTCTTCTCAAGTGCCCATGGATCTTTCTCCAGGATAGACCACATGTTAGGTCACAATACAGCTCTCAATAAATATAAAAAGATTGAAATTATACAAAGCACCTTCTCAGATCATAATGGAATGAAACTAGAAATCAATAACAGACAGGAAAAAAGGAAATTTGCAAATGTGTGGAGACTGAACAACACACTCCTAAATATTCAGTGGGTCAAAGAAGAAATTGCAAGTGAAATCAGTAAATATATTGAGACAAATAAAAATGAGAACACAACATATCAAAACTTATGGGATACAGCAAAGGCAGTCTTGAGAGGGAAATTTATAGCCCTAAATGCCTATATTAAGAAACAAGAAAGCACTAAACTCAAAGATTTAACTGAACAACTTGAGAAACTAGAAAAAGAACAGCAAACCAATCCCAAAGCAAAAAGAAGGAAAGAAATAATAAAGATTAGAGCGGAAATAAATGAAAATGAGAACAGAAAAGCAATAGAGAAAATCAACAAAACCAAAAGCTGGTTCTTTGAGAAGATCAATAAAATTGACAAACCCTCGCTAGACTAACAAAGAAAAAAAGAGAGAAGATGCAAATAAATACAATCAGAAATGAAAGGGGGGAAATTACAAATGACCTCACAGAAATAAAAAGAATCATAAGAGGATATTATGAAAAACTATATGCCAACAAACTAGACAACCTGGATGAAATGGACAAATTTCTAGAAACTCATAACCAACCTACACTGACACAACAAGAAATACAAGAACTTAACAAACCAATCACAATTAAGGAGATTGAATCCTTCATCAAAAATCTCCCAGCCAAGAAAAGTCCAGGACCAGATGGCTTCACAGGTGAGTTCTACCAAGCATTTCTAAAAGAATTAACACCAATCCTGTTTAAACTCTTCCATAAAATCGAAGAGGAGGGAAAATTACCCAACACATTTTATGAAGCCAGCATCACCCTAATACCAAAGCCAGATAAAGATTCCACAAGAAAAGAAAATTACAGACCAATCTCTCTCATGAACATAGATGCAAAAATTCTCAACAAAATACTTGCAAATCGAACCCAACAGCATATCAAAAGACCTATACATCACGACCAAGTGGGATTTATTCCTGGTATGCAAGCCTGGTTCAACATAAGAAAATCAATCAATGTAATACACCACATTAACAAATTGAAGGAAAAAAACCACATGATGATCTCAATAGATGCAGAAAAGGCATTTGACAAAATCCAACATCTTTTTTTGATAAAAATACTTCAAAAGATAGGAATAAAAGGAAAATTCCTCAATATGATAAAAGGCATATATGAAAAACCCACAGCCAACATCATACTCAATGGGGAAAGGTTGAAAGCTTTCCCCCTAAGATCGGGAACAAGACAAGGATGCCCACTGTCACCATTGTTATTCAACATTGTACTAGAAGTTCTAGCTAGGGCAATTAGACAAGACAAAAAAATTAAAGGCGTCCAAATAGGAAAAGAAGTAAAACTCTCACTGTTTGCGGATGACATGATACTGTATTTAGAAAATCCTGAAGTATCCACAACAAAGCTACTTGAACTAATAAATGAGTTCAGCAAAGTGGCAGGATATAAGATCAACACGCAAAAATCAGTAATGTTTTTGTACACTAGTACTGAACAATCTGAGGAGGAAATCAGGAGGAAAATTCCATTTTCAATAGCAACAAAAAGACTCAAATACTTAGGAGTTAATTTAACCAAGGAAGTACAGGACCTATATGCAGAAAACTATAAAATAATGCTAAAAGAAATTTTAAAAAGACCTAAACAAATGGAAAGACATTCCGTGTTCATGGATTGGAAGAATAAATATCATGAAAATGTCAGTCTTGCCCAAACTGATTTATAGATTCAATGCAATACCAATCAAAATCCCAACAGCTTACTTTACAGAATTAGAGAAGCAATTACCAAATTCATCTGGAAGGGTAAGTGCACCCGAATAGCCAAACGTATTCTAAAAAAGAAGAGCAATGTGGGAGCAATTTCGCTGCCTGACCTTGAAACATATTACAAAGCTACAGTGGTCAAAACAGCATGGTACTGGCATAAAGATAGACATATCGATCAGTGGAATAGAATTGAAAATCCAAAAATAAACCCTCACCTATACAGTCAACTGGTTTTTGACAAACCTACCAAGCCCAGGCTGATGGGAAAAAACAGTCTCTTCAACAAATGGTGTTGGGAGAACTGGATATCTATAACCAAAAGAATGAAAGAGGACCCCTATCTCACCCCCCTATACAAGAAACAACTCAAAATGGATCAAAGATCTAAATATAAAAGCCAGGACCATAAAACTACTAGAAGAAAATGTAGGGAAACATCTTCAAGACCTTGTAGTAGGTGGTGGTTTCTTGGACCTCACACCCAAAGCACGTGCAACAAAAGAAAAAGTAGATAAATGGGACCTCCTCAAAATTAAACACTTTTGCACCTCACAGGACTTTGTCAGAAGGGTGAAAAGGCAGCCAACTCAATGGGAAAAAATATTTGGAAATCACATATCTGATAAGGGTTTAATATCCAGGATATATAAAGAGATGTTACAACTAAACAATAAAAAGACAAATGACCCAATTAAAAAATGGGCCAAAGACTTGAATAGACATTTCTCTGAAGAAGAAATACAAATGGAAAAAAAACACATGAAGAAATGCTCAACATCACTCATGATTAGGGAAATGCAAATCAAAACTACAATGAGATATCATTTCACACCTATCAGAATGCCCACTATTAAAAAGACAGAGAACTACAAGTGTTGGAGAGGATGTGGAGAGATAGGAACACTTCTTCACTGTTGGTGGGAATGCAGGATGGTACAACCACTATGGAGGACTGTTTGGCAGTTCCTAAAGAAGTTGAATATAGACTTGCCATGTGAACCTGCAATACCACTGCTGGGTATATACCCAGAAGAACTGAGAGCAGTGACACGAACAGACATCTGCACACCGATGTTCATAGCCACATCATTCACCATTGCCAAAAGGTGGAAACAACCCAGGTGTCCATCAACAGATGAGTGATAAACAAACTATAGTCTATTCACATGATGCAATATTATGCAGCTGTAAGAAGAAATGAAGTCATAAAGCATATGGCAACATGGATGAACCTGGAGGACATTATGTTGAGTGAAGCAAGCCAGACACAAAAGGACAAATACTGTATGAATGCGTTACTATGAACCAAATATATTGTGTAATATATTGTTTGATTCACAAAAAAACAAAACAAAAAAAACAAACAAAAAACAAAACAACAACAAAAAATATATATATATTAAAACATCAGGAGGAGTTGAGATGTAAAAAAAAAACAAAAAACAACTATAGCCTGGTTGCCAAAATTCCGTTCACTTCAATGATTAAATTAATACAGTCTCAGGGTGTGGTCCTTCCATTTAAGGACCTTACAGCCTGAGGTGCTCAGCTGAGTGTCAGTCCTGAAGTCAAAGGCTTCCGTTCATCTACCTCCACTAGAATGTAAGTCCCATGAGGGCAAGGACCTCTTTCAGCAACTATAAACCCATTGCCTGCACCCAGCTCAATAAATATTGGGTATATTTATATGAATCAATATATATTATATGAATAAATATTAGCTATATAATCTTAAAAACAACAAAATCTTTCTTAGGCCATTTTCTCTTCTACAAAATGAGAATGACAATACTCACCTCATAAGGCTTTTGTGTTGATTACGTTAGACGACATAAGTAGAAGCCTCCAAGAAATTTTTAGGAAATAATTAGTGCTTTTTTTTTTTAATCAGGTAGACTGTGCTAATTATGGCAGGTACCAACTAACTGTCATGATGGGAACCAAAGCTGGGACAGAGGGGAGAACAGGTCAACCTCTGAGCATTTATAACAATGGGTTCCCTTGATGGAGAGAGCTTGCAGCACACAGACGAGTACACAGATGAGGAAAGGAAAACTGAGGGTTGAACAGTGGCTTATAACAAATGAATGGAAAGAACCTCAGACACTCGACTTTGAGAGAACTAGGAATTAAGTATGCCTTCTCTGTATCGATAAACAGGGAGGTGCTAAGAAAGTCAAGGACTTGGCCTTAATTAACTCCACAAGTCTTAGAGTAGTCTCAACGTGATGATTTGGTATCACATGTGGGCATGATAACACAAATGCAATAAGACTAATGTTATTAAGACTAGTAAATGTGAAACATGGATAATAGAAATGAAAAATTAGGGTTTTGCCTCATTTTGAAATCTCTGTTTCTACTATATGCCATAAGTACCCCTTCCCAATAAAGATCCAAACAAATAAGAATTTATTTTCAAGGCAATTGAATATTTATTGAATATCATTCTGTGTCAGAAATAGTACGTAAAACAATATTATTTTATTTGAGCCATTATCTTAGGTGATTGCCTTTTTACACAAAGCTCTAATATCCAATATACAGATAGTTGAAATTATTTCTCCAATAGAAGTAAGAAGTATTGTACCAAATGATTACTTTCTTTCAACTAATCTACTTTGGAAATGTGTGAAATATTGAACCAGAGCTTGGTGGTACAGTCAGTGCCCTCAGAAAAGAAGTTTTCTCCCAAATCAGAAGATATATCATGACACTTGTGGTAAGTGCTTACACCTATAAGATTTGTGACAATGAAACATGTAGCTGGTTTTCATCTTGAAAATTAAGAACAGACATCTATCCGAAGGAATATTTCCTTCAACCTTTCAGTCTTCCTTCCAGTTCTTTAATTAGCCCACTGTGAGAATATGTTAAACAAATCATTAAGCTATCTGGTTCATCATAAAATATATCCATTTGATCATTCAACATACATTAATTAAGCACCTATTACATCCAGGAGTCAAGCTAGTACAAAGATGAATAAGATAAGGTCTTGTGAGGGAGACAGACATGGAAACAATTGCCCCACAACATACAAATTATGACCATTGTAGAAAAAAGTGGAATGGGGGAAAAAAGAGAAGAGAAAAAAGTGGAATGGAAATATAGAGAGACAGTGGGGGTCAGGAAAGTCATCCTAGAAATGACAACAAATAAGCTGCATGTTTCAGACACACAGATGATAAGGGAAGGTATTCCAGCCAGCAAGAAAAATAGGTCAAAGATAGGATTAAGATGAGCAAACTAATATTGGGAAAAGTGAGCAATCTGTCCCCAACAGGTGAAACTACAGGAAACAGTCAGGAGATATCATTGGATAAGTGGATTAAGGCTGAATCATGACTGTCTATTATTATTCAAAAATAAATGTTTACTGAGCACATACTATGTGCTAGAAATTATCCTAGGCAATATGGACATAGCATTGAACGTGGCAGACAAGATCCCTGCCCTAGATTCTAGTACATGCCAGTCTGAGGAATTAAAGGTGGCAGAGTTAGAAAGGGAATGTGGCATGAGAAAGATTTAGGAAGATAACTCCTCAACTCTGTGAAGAATAGACTGGAACAGGAAAGACAAGGCCTAATAAGATAAGTTGGAAGATTACTTCAAAAGACCAGATGAGTCCTGTGTCTGCTAGGCCTTCCATGAAATATTATGGTCTTCCCATGTATGTGTCTTCATCTGGAATTTGTAGTGAATTTGTATTCAAAATACAATTATGACTTGGCTAAGTGAGTTCTGACAAAAGATATGTTTGTTCTCAAACCTTAACAAATCCCTGTACCAAGAACATATTTTTGTTGAATCCATGTCATCTTGCATCACTAGCTATTCTCAGTCATTCTGACTCATTTCCTGAACTTTCAGATGCTCCAAGGGAGCCTCATTTTGTGCAAGAGATTTGAGATGGGAATAGACTAAAGCCACTTATAAGGGCCCAGAGAATACTTGATTTCCAGAAAACTTCCAAAGGAATAGATGAGCCAATGTTCCTGGAACCTAGAAAAAAGGAACTAGACTCAACTGGTTTTCCTCCTCTAACTCATTCTTCCTAAGATAATTAGGAATTCTAGGATCTATGATCTTCCAGACTCTACTATTTCATATATATCCCAAAGTCTCAAGAATTTCCCTAGAATTCATGTGAGAGGGCTTTATAAATCCATTTATTTTTAAGAGGTTTTTTTTTAGTTAAATTTTTATGTTTAAAGAAACTTTAGATTACATATATGTTACATACATCAAAAATATAAGGGATTCCCATATTCCCCACTCTCACCCTCTCCCACACTTTTCCCCATTAACAACATCCTTCATTAGTATGGTACATTTGCTACAACTGATGAACACATGCTGAAGCATTGCTACTAACCATGGACTATAGTTAATATTATAGTTTACACTTTGCATCGCACAATTTTATAAGTCTTGACAAAATGTCTAATGGCCTGTACTCATCATTGCAACGTTGTACAGGACAGTTCCAATGTCCCCAAAGTACCCCATGTTACAATTACTCTTCCCTCTCCCTCCTTTGGAACTTCGCACAATTACATCTATTATTTCATTTGCTCCCTGTAACAACCACAGGAAACAAACAAATCAGATGTAATCGTACCCATTTTTAAGATGGAAAAACTAAAACCAAAAGAGATCAAGACTTTGACCCAAGGGTATACCCTAGTAAGAAGCAGAGGCAGAACTGGAATCCAGAGCTGTCTCCTGGACCATGTTTTTACCTCTACCTCCACGCTGTCTCTTCAACCATGAACCATTGTCTCTCTCCTATTTTGTGTACACAGCTGCATAACGATTCGTTGCTCTCTTAAAGTTAATATATAATCTTCTTCATCTTACCCCAACCTTCCTGAACCAGTCTCTGTTGTTTTCTAAAGCTCAGATAAAGCCATCCATTTTAACTAAAATCTCTTCTTTTCTTTTATCATTCACTTCATACTCCTCCCCAGCCTCTTCAGAGTCACAGAGAAGTTGAACCCTGGTCAACCCACATTGACCCCAGTAGAATTTGGGATATTTTTAGATCCAGACTAACATATTCAGGCAGCAAAGAGAGCCAGTGAGACGCCAAACTCAGTATCCACCCTGGAAATTAACAAAAATGGGAAGCAAGCTGGCCATGTCCCTTTAGTATCCCTTCAGATTTATAATAAATTATCTGAGAGAACTTGGCGAATTAGCAAAGACTATGCCAGGAATGCTTTGCCTCAGCCAATCCTGAAGCTTACTCTGCTAAACCTAGGCCACCTGAGGTTTTTCAAAAATATTACTTTCACATGAAGTCCACACAGCTCAGCCACTGCTGCCAAGAACAAGGCCTAGAGAGCACATTGGCAAACTTGGTGCTGGTCCAGCTCTGTAGACACATGAGGTGAGAGGCAGCATGTCTCCTAACTAGGAGACAAAAACCTAGATTCCTTACCACTTAAGTGCCATATGACCTTCTGAGAAAGTCACAGGGAAGGTCTGGCTCCACTGTGGAAAGTGCAGCCTTCCACTGGCAGCCCCTTTGGGGGTTGCCTTAGCCACAGTGAGCCCCCTCACCCAAGGTCACACCCTTCAAGGGGAGCCTGCATCCAAATACTGGTCAAGGTCTAAGGGACTGGAAATGTTGGCCTAATGGGAGACTGCTGTGAGAGTCCTTTTCAGCACAGAGCTCCCCGTGGGGTCAACTGATGCTACTGGGCCGACATCAGAGCTGGACTTCTCCACTGGCCTAATACTGTTCTTCCACCTTTCATCCACAGGTTGGACCCCCAGGGAACTCCCTAAGGCACAGGCTGAATGCTAAACACTGAGTCTGCATCCTAAAGAACCAAACATGCAAACCTCCAAATAAATACTCTCCACGTTATTAATGAACTCCAACAAAATGACACTTCGAATAAGAATCCTCTAAAACTAAACCTCCTTTATTTGGGTTAAGAAATTGTCACAAATCACACAAAGCAATAATTCCACTAAGCTCCTGAAAGACAAAACCACAATAACAAAATGAAATATAGCCTTCAACTTCCATTTCTTCACAATTAAATGAAAGCAGACCCTGGACACAATTATGGAATTAGAGAAGTTTTTCTTCTCCCTCAGCAGCTTTACCTTTATCTACAATCACATTAGATGTGGTTTTATGTTACCTTCAGTGCCTAATGCCTTCTGGTTCTCTAATATCCTCTTTCACATCAATGGGAAAAGAGAATGTTACCAAAAACACCTGAGACATATAATTGAAATTATGTTTGTTAGCTGACTGATTATTACAGTAGACTCTGTGATAAGCACCTAGATCCCATTCAAGACCAAAGGATTTATTCCCCAGTAGCCGGAAGAACTGCTAGCTGATAGCTGTCAGCTCTCAGCCCTTTCCAGGAATTGCCCTCAGCTGCATCACCCATGAACACAATCCCGTAAAATGACTGGAACATACATGTGTTGAATGGTCCACTCACTCCAACTCAAGACAACCTTGAAGCACCATTCCAGCTTCTGAGCTACCTGTAAGGTTTTCTGCAGTTATGCAGAGACAGCATCACAACCCAGCTTCTCCTTATTCCTACCCTTTCCCCATAAATAATGAGCCCAAAAATACTCCCCAATAAATTTCTTGTATGTCAATCTCTATCCCAGAGTCAGCATTCTAAAAAATCAGGTGCTAATATGGGATTTTGGTGTTCGAATACCAGCTGGTTGGCTGGCAATGAGGACCCCATCATTGCTGATAGGTCCCAGATAGCTCCAGACCATCCAAATCACAACACCTACCCAACATGTACCAGAAAGAACCAGAAAAATATGTATAAAATGGATTCTAAGGAAGCTGGATCAAGGTAGATAATACAATTGTTAAAACTTTACCAGTGGTGAACTGGAATGGTATACCAGTGGAAAGAAATGTATTAGCAGATGCAATGTATCAGGACTTTGAGAATTTGAGGGAAATAGACATTTTAGGGAAAATGAAATGGGATGGCAGTTTCTAGGGACAATTGCTGCTCTGGCAAAAAAAAAAAAAAAAAAAGTTAAACTTTGATAGTTATAAATCATCAATTAAAAGCTAAGTGTGAAACAAAGTAGTAGGGCTCACAGTTCCTAACTTCAAAACATACTACAAAGCTGCAGTAATCAGTACAGCATGGAACTGGCATAAAGATAGACATTTAAATCAGTGGAATAGAACCGAGAGTACAGAAATAAATCCATATATCAGTGGTCAGCTGATTTTCAACAAGGATGTCAAGACAACTCAATGGGAAAAGAATGGTCTAGTGATAGGAAAACTAGATACCCACAGGCAAAAGAATATAGTTGGCCCCTTACCTCACATGATAAGCAAAAATAACATAAATTTAAAAGCTACAATGATAAAAATCTTAGAAGAACACATGAATGTAAATCTTCAAAATCTTGGACTAGGTGATAGTTTCTTATATCTTGCACTAAAAGCACAAGCAACAAAAGAAAATATAGATAAACTGGACTTCATCAAAATAAAACACTTTTCTGCTTCAAAGGACACCATTAAGAAAATGAAAAGAAAACCCACAAAATGAGAATAAAATTTACACACAATTCAACAATAAAACTACAAATAACTCAGTTGAAAAATGGGTAAAGGATTTGAATAGACATTTCCCCAAAGAAGATATACAACTGCCATTAAGCACTTACTCAATGACATTAATCATTAGGTAAATGTAATTCAAAACCACAATGAGATACCACTTCACACCCACTAGGATTACTCTAAATGAAAAGATGGACATTAACAAGTGTTGGCAGCAATGTGGATGGAAAAGTTGAAACTCACCTATATCACTTGCAAGAATTTAAAATGGTGCAGGTGCTTTGAAAAATAGTTTGGTAGTTCCTCAGAAAGTTAAACACAGAATTACTGTATGACCTATAATGCTACTCCTAGATATATACCCAAAAGAATAAAAAGATATGTCCACACAAAAACTTGTACATGAATGTACATAGTAGCATTATTCATAATAGCCAAAAATTGGAAACAACCCAAATGTCCATCAACTGAGGAACGGATAAACAAAACATAAAATATCCATAGAATAGAATATTATTTAACCATAAAGAGGAATGGAATACTGATACATGCTACAACATGGATGAATTTTGAAAACATTGTTCTAAGTGAAAGAAGCCAGATATGAAAGACCACGTATTATTTGATTTCATTTATATGAAATGTCCAGAATAGACAAATCCATGTAAAAAGAAAGTAGATCAGTGGTTTCCAGGAGCTGGGAGAAGGGGGCAATAAGGAGTGATTGCTAATGGGTTTGGGGTTTCTTTGGGGGGCAATGAAAATGTTTAGGAATTAATGATGACAGTTGTAAATATACTAAAACTATAGAATTGTACACTTTTGAAGGGTTAATTTTATGTTATGTGAATTATATCTCAATTTTTTAAAAACCTATGGTTTGGGGGAGGGGGGAATAAAATAAGTGTGAAATGCAGAAGGTCTCCATGGAAGAACATAAATAGAAACCTATCTCCTGTAGCAGAAGGGCAAAGAAACCCGAGCAATAGGCCCTGTACTTAGCAGAATTCCAAAGATTCTCAACCTAAACAGATCTGCTATGCCAACACCCTGACTAGAAAAAGAATGGGACCCTAACATACGATAAGGGAGTCGTCTAGATTGATGATTTCCAAATCTTGAAGCCCCAGATTCCTCTGAGTCCTCCAGGCCTGCAGGAGTGGCCCTCTCCTCTCTGTTAAGGACAAATGCTTTCTCCCTACCCAAAGACCATGTGGATACCTCTCTCCTGCAAGGAAACATGCATCCCCTACCCCAGGATCTCTCCCACTTCCCCTGGTCATAAAGTCAATACATAGGGTTAAGTCACAACATTGTCAATCCAGGAAAGAGTTAGGCCTGCTAAAGGAGAAAAGAGACTATATCCCAAAGGAAATGCAAGATCCAGGCTATATATACTAACAGGTGCCAGAAAAATAAATATGGGAATCAAAGGGAGGGAGTCAGAACATATGGAGGAACTTATCAATATTGGTGTGCTTTTTTTAGGATATAGGAGTTAATATCCTGGCAGTGCCTTTGGACATGGTGTTAATATGCTGCTAGCATGGCACTTAAAGGTGTATAAAAAGTGATGATCTACACTTAGTGAAGAAGAATTGCCAGAACTCCCATGGCATATGGTGGTAAAGAGGATCACATGGCTCAGAGAAGTGAGCATGCTAAAGTTGATAAATTATAAACCAGAAAACCCACTGGATAGTTATGCTCCATGGAAAAGCCCAAATATTACTCCATTACCTAAGCAATAAAAGATGTGCTAGTAAGAGGGGCACCAGACTCACAGAGAAGCGTGGAAGTGGCACTTATTCATGAGACCATGGCTAATGCTAGAAGATGATGTTACAAAACTGTGCTCATTGGTAGCAATAAGAATGATATGATCCCAAAAGTATAAGAGGCCACGTGGCAGTGCTTACCCTCAGAGGTAAGCTGGGGTCCAATTATCATAATTAGTGGCAAGCTAGTGGGACAAAAAGCTATGCATTTCTTGGGGAAGGTGGATGAGAAGCCAACAAGGGTATTGTTCAATCTATACAACCAAAAAAATTAGGGTAAATGACCATGACACTGAGGGCAGCCACCCCAATTAAAAGGCACAATTCCTTGCCCTGCTTTCAGACTCAAAACGCATTCACCGAAAGAGAGGCTTGGGCCGCATCCAATGACGGATCGATGTGGGCTGATAACATCCTAGTCCCCGTGGCCTCAGCACAGGCCAGCTCTAGGGCTCAGCACAGGGCACCCAGCTTGTGAGGCTAGCTTTGGTCTTCGTTGAGGTTGCATCACAGCCTAAGATCTCTGTTTGCCCATACCTGCTTCCTGCTCTTCCCCCACTGGTGTTGATCCTGACCCATTAAACTTCTTCTTGCAAATTTAAGTCACAGAGTTTGCACTCCAGGAGACCTGATCTGCAACAATTATAACTATAGCACAAGGGGAACAAACTTCAGACAACACTGCATTTTAAGCTTGTTAGTTGTAAATTAATGTTATTTCAGCTCTTCTCTTAATTTTGCTGGTATCTTTTAATCATCTCTGATTAACTTATTATCAAACATCCCCAAAGAAAATTACAGTACTTTACCTACATTTTTCTAGCCTCCAAACACCCACTGATGCTATCTGTAGTCTTCATAAATGACCCCACTTCACTGAAATCAGTGTTAAACGTTATTTCCTTTAACATCTCACCTCCCACTCCTAAACTTATTTGTGTATCCAGACATTTCTCCTCTTTTCTTCTCTTCTCAGATAAGGTTTTTGAAATTCATTTCTTTATTAGAAGTCTTTAGAATCGCATTTGCAAACATACAACACTGGGGAAAATACATCTCCATCATTCCCCCCAGCTTCTGGGGCAGAAGCAGGACCTAGAATAACAGGTCTCAAGAAGAGGCTTGCCTAGCTCCTGCCCCAGGGCCCAGCTGCCCTCACAAACTGGTAACTGGGCCATGGGCAACTGCATCCCCAGACTGCTGTTTCCCAGCTTCCTGGGTGGCTGCCTTGAGAGACTGTTGGTCTCTGACTTTCCATACCAAGGTTAATTCTTACTATTTCATTCTTTACCCTCTAGTTTCCTGACTTCACCAAAACAATGTTCCATTAAAGTCTTCAATCTTTCCATCTGAAAGTTTCCTTCCTTTTAGTTTATTAATATCCAAAACATTAATCCATCAAAGTCTTTAATCTCTCCACAAGTGATTCTTTTCTTTTAGTCTATACATACAATTGCCTATTTAAAAGAAACAAAAACAAAACATTGAAATCTGTGTTTTCCTTAACATGCGTCTTGTTTTTCTCCTATTCTTTAACACCAAACAAGGTACAGAAGTCAATAACACTGTATCTGCTTCATTCTGAATTCACACCTCCATAAACTATAGTCCAGATGCTATCTACCACTCTATTGAAATGCCTCTCTGAAAATTCACCGATAACTTCCAAATAGTCAAATTCAGTGACTTTCCTTAGCCTTTATCTTGAAACTCTTTCCTCAATACATTTTCCAAAACCAAGGTTCACTATCAAACTCTTCAATCATATTTTCTCAGTCTCCACCCACCCATTATAGACAATCCCCAAAGTTCTATTCTTGATTATTTTCTCTTCCAACTCTAATCTTCTTCTCTTTTAATGATCCCATTTTTCTCTGTCTTGAACAAAACAATCTATCATTCATTCTCAAAATGAAATTATCTTTTACATTTTCTCTTAGGCTCGAAACCCACATTTTTACCATAAAGTAATATGTTAATTATTGATTTTAAAATAGCTACACTTTATTATGCTGTGAATGCTTCAATTCCCATTTTTATTAAGAATTTATGCTACATATATGTTGAATATAATCAGTACCTTCAGCATTTATTGAGATAGTAATATCTATTTTATCTTCAACATATTTACTATAATGTTAGATTCTCAGAGGGTAAACTTTCTTTGCATTCCTGAAATAAATCCTTTTTTAAACTGTATTATTTTTTAACACATTGTTAGCATATTGTTCAAGATTTCTAAAATAAGATGCATAAATAAAATTGACCCACAAATTGTTTTAGAACTGTCATCACTGGGTTTTGTAGTAAGGTTATTCTTTTCTTATGCTTTGGAAAATTTTATAGAACATTAGGAATATCTATTTCATAACAGTTCCAAGCACATACTTATAAAATATTAGGAGTTTAAAACAGGTTTTTAAGGTAGTTCTTTAAAACACTGTATTTTTTCATGTTTTATCATTTGTTCAGATGATTTTTTATTTCTTCCATATCAATTTTAGCTACAAAAAATATAAAAATATCTTTTTAAATACATGACTGAGCTAGTAGGATAAAAAAAGAAATCCTGAGAGGCCAAAATTGACTTGAAAGGGAGACTCAGGCTGTATTGATTCCTGTCTTAGTTTGCCAAAGGCTACCAGTGCAATATACCAGAACTGGGTTGACTCTTATGATGGGAATTTAATTAGGGTAAAAGCTTACAGTTCCAAGGCTACAAAAATGTCCAAATCAAGGCATCATCAGAGAAGCTTTCTCAACAAAGGTTGGCTTTTAGCAGTTCCTGGAGTCCTGTCACATTGTGAGGCAAGATGGTAGGTCTGCCAGTGTAGCTCCACTTTCTCCTGGAGCTCAGGTGTGAGCCACCAGGCATCTTTCCCTGGGCCTTATCTCCACCTGGAGTCCTCTCTCTCACATGGCTGGATCAAAATGGCAGAGCTCCCTTTTCTGTGTGTCTCTCCTCTCTGTGTCTCCATTTATATAAGGCTCCAGTAAGAGGGCAAAGACACAACCTGGGTCAAGCCTCACTAACATAGTCAATTAAAAGTGATCTAATGAAGTGATTTAAGCAAGGTCTCTTAACTGAATCTAATGCAATCAAAGGGTCTCACACCCACAGGAATAGATTAGTTCAAAAACGTAGTATCTTCTGGGATTCACCAAATTCAAGCTGTCACAATCCCCATACACAAGGGAAAGAGGAAAAATCCTGGATTCTTAAGAAATGGAGAATTTGATCAGAGAATCCTGCACATGGTCATCAGTGAGTATATTGGGGAGAGGGAAATTTTTCAGGAAGATACAATAGGTATACCATTGTGGCCTTGGCTCTGAAAGACGGGATAGAAACTCTTCCCTGAGAACTCATAATCACAGGCCTTCCCTTGGATGAGCTGAGAAATAGAATTTATATTACCTCCATCATTGGAAAAAAGTCCAAAGTGAAATTAAGTTTAAAGTAGTCCTAGGTGAGTAATGCCCCCAAGCACCTGGAAAATTCAAACACATACTGTCTCTGCTCTGGAGAAACACATTTAAATCTGCCTCAAATAATTTCCAAAAATAAAATTCCAAGACAGGCTCTCTATAATGAAAATTCCAAAAGAGGAGGAGAATCAAGCAACCATGACCAAAATTTAGCAGAATCAAGAAGCTAAAGAATCAGATATGCAATAACCACATATAGTAGAATGTTCAGATACATAATTTTAAAATAATTACAATAACTGAAATTAAAAGTTCACTAGAGAGGTTCAAACACATATTTGAAAGGCAGAAGAAAAAAGAATCAGTAAACTTGAAGAACAGATGATTGAGATTATTTGGTCTGAGGAATAGAAAGAAAAAAAAAAGAATGTAAAAAAAAGTGAACCAAGTCCAGTGGACCTGTGGGACACCATGAAAACTATCAAGGTACCCATAATGAGACTCCCAGGAGATAAGAAAGTGAAGGGACAGGAAGAATATTTGAAGAAATAGTGGCTAAAAGCTTCCTAAATATGATTTTTAAAACCATGAGTATACACAGCAAAGAAGCTTAATAAAGTCCAGAAAGGATACTCTCAAAGAGAATTGCACTGAGACACATTAATGTCAAAGCGTTGAAGGCCAAGAGAGAATCCTAAAAGCAGCAAGAGAGAAGCAGTTCATCACACACAAGTGCTCATCAATAAGATTAAGTGCCAATTTCTCATCAGAAACTATAGAGGCCAGAAAACAGTGAAATGACATATTTAAAGTGCTAAAAGAAAAGCCTGTCAACTAAAAATTCTACAGCAGCAAAACTGACTTCAAAATTGAGAGAGAAATCTAGGCATTTCCAGTTAAACAAAAGCTATGGCAGTTTGTTACCATTAGACTTGCCCAACAAGAAATACTAAAGAAAGCCCATGAGGATGAAAGGAATTGACTCTAGACAAAAACTTGAAGCCATATGAAGAAATTAAGATCATGATAAAGAACTAGATATGTAAGTATAAACATCATTATTACTGTATTCTTGGTTTGTAATTTTTTCCTCACATCATCCAAAACACAAATGCATAAAAAATAATCATGAATCTTCATCATTGGGCATGAAAAATACAAAGATATAACTTGTGACAAGAACAGGAAAATATAGGGGCAGAGACTATGTATGTAGTTGAGGTTACGTTGGTATCAATTCAAAATAAATTGTTATATATTTAGTATGCTAAATGTAAACCCCATGGTAACCACAAAGAAAGGATCAAAAAATATACAGAGAAGAAAATGAAGGATTTCAAAATGTCTTATCTATAAAATATCATTTAACACTAAAGAAGGCAACAATGGAGGAAACAAGGGACAAAAGTGGTATAAGACTTTTTTAAAAAAGCAAATGAGGTAATGGTTGAGGTAAGTCTGGCTTATCAGTAGTTACTTTGAATGTAAATGGATTAAACTCTGCAATCAAAATTCAGATATTGGCAGAATGGATTTTTTTTTTTAAAGCATGAACCAATTATATGCTTTTTACAAGACACTCACTTTAGAACCAAAGACAAAATAGGTTGAAAGTGAAAGAATGGGAAAGTAGTCCATGAATATAGTAACCTAAAGAGAGCTAGGGTGATTATACCAGTATCAGACAAAATAGATTTAATTCAAAAATCATTATAAGGAAATTTATATATTGATAAAATGGTCAAGCAATCAAGAAATAGAAAAATTATAAACATATATGTACCTAATAGAGTCCCAAAATACATGAAGCAAACATTTAAAGAAATGAAGGGAGGAAATAGACAATTCTATAATAATAGTCACATAGTTCAATACACCACTTTCACAATGGGTAGACTATCTAGACAGATCATCAATAAAGAAACAGAGCACTTGAGTAATACTATAAATCAATTAGATCTAAATGACTTATATAGAACACTAATGCAACAACAGCTGAATACACATTCTCAAGTGAGTATGGATCGTTCTCAAGTGAGCAAAGATAAACTATATGTTAGGATGCGAACACAACTCAATAAATTTAGAAAGATTGAAATTATACAAAGAATCTTCTCTGATCACAATGGAAGGAAGCTAGAAATCAATAACAGAAGGAAAACTGTGAAATTCATACATACATGAAAATTAAACAACACATTCTGAAACTACCAGTGGGTGAAAGAGAAATCACAGGGAAAATAAATGGTCTACCTACATTAAAAAGAAGAAATATTTAAAATGAATAACTAACTCACACCTTGAGGAACTAGAAGAAGAAGAGCAAACTAAACCTAAAGAAGGAAATAATAAAGATTAGAATGGAGAAAATTGAAAGACAATAATAGAAAAACAAGATAATCAATAAACCAAAATTTGGTTATTTGAAAAGATCAATAAAATTGGCAAACATTTAGCTAGATGAATAAAAGCAAAAAAAAAGAGAATGTAATAACTAAAATCAGAATGAAAGTGGTGACACCACTACTATTCTTACAAAATAAAAAAGATTAGTTTTTTATTATTATTATTATTTAAATAATGAAAATGCTCTAATGATGAATGAGGTAATGAATGCACAACTATGTGATATCAAATACCATTGATTGTACACTTTGGATAAATTGTATGCTATATTAATATGTACCAATAAAATTGATTTGTTTAAAAAATAAATAAAAATTAAAAAGATTACAAAAGAATATTATGAAAAACAGCATACCAACAAATTAGATAATATAGGTGAAATGGACAAATTCCTAAAACTTGTTTTAGTGTCCTGCCTGCTAAAACAAATATCATAAACAGGTTGGCCTAAAAACAGGAATTTATTGGCTCATGGTTTCAGAGGCTAGAATGCTGGCTGGTCATCAATCACTGAAGTTCTTTGGCTTTTCAGTCATATGGCAATGCACAAGGCAATGTCTTCTCCTCGCCCCTTTGGAGTCTCTTGACCTCTGGTTCCTGGCTGCTCCTCATGACTTCTCTGTGTCCAATTTCCTTTGCTTGTAAGGACTTCATCTATATTGGATTAAGGCCCAGCCTTGTTCCATTTGGACACACCTTAATAACATCTACAAAGGTTCACACCCACAGGACCAGGGGTCAGGACATATCTTTTTGGGGGGGTCAAGATTCAATCCCCAACAACACAAATCATCTCACTAACTCACAAAGAAAGAAAACATCTCAACAGACCTATAACAAATAAAGATTTGAATAAGTAATCAAAAACCTCTCAACAATGAAATGTCCAGGACCATAGGCTTCACTAGTGAATTCTACCAAACATTCCAAGTAGAATTAACACCAATCCTTCTCAAACTCTTCCAAAGAATTTGAAAAGAAAGAAATACTAACTCATTCTATGAAGCCAGTATCACTTTGATACCCAAGCCAGATAAAGACATAACAAGAAAAGAAAATTACAGAGTTATATCCCTTATGGAATATAATATATTAATATATTAGTATAATATATTAATAAATCAAATCCAACAGAATATTAAGAGGATTTTATACCATAATCAAGTGGGCCTTATCCCAGAATACTAGAGTAGTTCAACATATGAAAATCAATCAATGTTGTACACCACATTAAGAGAAAGAAGGGGGTAAAAACTACATGATAATTTCAATTGATGCAGAAACATCATTTTGAAAATATCCAACACCATTTCATGACAAACAAATAGGAATAGAAGGAAACTTCCTCAACATGATAAAAGACATTTATGAAAAGCTCACAGGTAACATTATACTCAGTGGTGAAAGACTAAAATCTCCCTCCTTACGACCAGGAGCAAGACAAAGGTGCCTGCTTTCATGACTACTATTCAACATTGATAAAGAAAATGAAATAAAAGTTGTCCAAATTGGAAAGGACAAAGTAAAACTACCCTTATCCACAGGGATCACTACATAGAAAGCCTGAAAGAATCCTCAAGGAAACTAGTAGAGCTAATAAACATATTCAGTGAAAATTGCAGGGCACAAGATTAACTGATAAAAACTGGTTGTATTTCTATACAGGAGCAATGAACAATCTGAAATGGAAATTAAGAATGCAATTACATTTACAATAGCTTCTAAAAGAATGAAATATCTAGGAATAAATTTAACCAGGCAAGTAAAAGAATTGTACACTGAAAATCATAATCCACTGCTGAAAGAAATCAAAGAAGACCTAAATAAATGGCAAGATCTCCTATGTTCATGGATAGGAAGGCTTAATACTATTTATATCAATACTCCCTAAAGCAATCTGCAGATTCAATGCAATCCCTACCAGAATTCCAGCAGCCTTTTTTTGTAGAAATTGAAAAGCTGATACTCAGATTAATATGGAATTGTAAGGGGCCCTGAATAGCCAAAACAATCTAGAAAAAGAAGAACAAAGTTGGAAGTCTCACACTTCCCAATTTCAAAATTTACTTGTAAAACACAGTAATCAAAACAGTGTGTTACTGGCATTAGGATTGACATATAGACCAATTGTAAAGAATTGAGAGTACAGAAATGAACCCATCTTCAATTTGATTTTCATCAAGACTGCCAAGTATATTCAGTGGGGAAAGAATAGTCTCTTCAAGAAATGGTGCTGGGTAAACTGGATATCCACATGCAAAAGAATGAATTTACATCCCTCTCTCACTGTGTATAAAAATTAACTCAAAATGGTCAAGGACCTAAACTTCAAGCCAAAGCTATATACCACTTAGTAAGAAAACATAGGCGAAAGCCTTAATGACCTTGTATTTGTCAATGATTTCTTAGGCATAACACCAAAAGCACAAGCAACAAAAGAAAATATAGCTATATTAGACTATCAAAATTAAAAACTTTTGTGTCTCAAAGGAAATGATAAAGAAAGTAAAAAGATAACCTACAAAATTGGAAAAAAAATAGTTGCAAATAGTATACTGATGTGTTCAATATCTAAAATATATAAAGAATTGCTACATCTCAAAAACAAAAAGACAAACATCCCAATTAGAAAATGGGCAAAGGACTCGGCTACGCATTTCCCCCAAATGGTACACAAATGGCCAATAAGCATGTGAAAATACGCTCAGTTTCATAACCATCAGGCAAACTGAAATCAGAACCACAATAAAATACCACTCCACATCCATTAGAATGACTTTTTTTTTAACTTGAAACATGGCGACATAAGCATTCCTTGAAAAAACCTCCCCAGAGATTTAGCGAATAAATGGACGAACTCCGCTTGCTTTGAACTCCAGAGGATGATAGAGACTGGAGAACAACTCCACAAAATGCTGAATCAAAGAAACAGTAAAATCTCAGGTAGGAGAAGCCTATCCGACTGTTCCCATTTCCCCTCCCCTTCACTCGGTCCCATGTGGCTTGGGAGCCACACAGAGAGCAGGGCCCTGGTTCACTCTTACTACAGGTAGAGACCATAGACCAAATCACAGCAGTGAGTTAGCACTCCATGCACAGGGACAAAGTCCACAGAGACCCAGGATGGAGCACAAGGCTCTGAGGAGTACTGCAAACAAAAGGGCCACGAGAGGGTAGAAAGAGAGCATGCCATAGAAAGGCTGGTCAGAACTGTTGTGGCCAATCCAGTTTCAGTTGGCTGGACCACCTAAAAGCAAAAGGTACTTTTCTGAAGTGAGCCATCTTTCTGCAGTGATGCCATCTGGCTCCCCTAAGTGGGATAGCCTAGCAGGGAAGAAACTGGAAGCAGGAGAGCTTCACAGAGACATTTTTTAAAGAGGGGTGGGGAGGGCTAAGCTGAACTGCTGTAAGACAGGACAGGACCCAAAACTGAAAAGTCTAAAGAAAACAGGGCATGGAGTGAGGGACAGAATTTAAATAAATCATAGGAGCTGGGGAGAAAAGTCTGCACAAAAACAAACAGAACAGATCAAGCCTCCTGGAGAAGAAACAGAGAAAAGGGAGTTGTCTCCTGGAGATGAAACAATTGCAATTAAGGAAAAAAGGATAAATGGTACGTCAGCAAAATTAAATATCAAGGAAGTATATCACGAAAATAAAAAGACAACCTACTCAGTGAGAGAAAATATTTAGAAACCACATATCTGATAAGGGTTTAATATCCAAAATATATAAAGAAATCCTACAATTCAATAATAAAAAGACAAACAACCCAATTTAAAAATAGGCAAAAGACTTGAAGAGACTTTTCTCCAAAGTAAATATACAAATGGCTAAACACACACACACACACACACATGAAAAGTTGCTCAATATTACTAGTTATTAGGGAAATGTAAATCAAAATGACAATGAGATATCATTTCACATCCACTAGAATGGCTACAATTGAAAAAAATCACAAGTGTTGGAGAGGAGGTAGAGAAAGAGGGACTCTCATTCATTGCTGACAGGATTGTAAACTGGGATATACTCTGCGGAAGATAGTTTGGCGGTTCCTCAGGAAGCTAAGTATAGAACTACCCCATGACCTGGCAATCCCACTACTAGGTTTATACCCAGAAGAATTGAAAGTAGGGACCTAACAGACATTTGCACACCAATTTTCATAACAGCATTATTTACAATTGCCAAAAGATGGAAGCAACCCACGTGTCTGTCATTTGGATAAACAAAATGTCATATATACACACAATGGAATATTATTCAGCTGTAAGAAGGAATGAAGTCATGATGCATGAGACAACATGGATGAACCTTGAAAACATTAGCTGAGTGAAATAAGCCAGGCATAAAACAACAAACATGTATGATATCATTGATATAAATTAATTATAATAAGTAAACTCAAAGAGTCAGAATCTAGAATATAGGTTACCATGGGATAGACTGGCGTAGAGAATGGGGAACTGATGCTTACTTTGCACCAAATTTCTATTAGGTTGATTGCGAAAGTTTGGAAATGGACGGTGGTGATAGTAGCACATTATTGTTAGTATAATTAACAGCACTGAACTATGTGTGTGAATGTGGTTGAAAGGGGAAGTTTTGGATTGTGTATGTAACTAGAATGAAAGTTAGAAACTAAAACATGGACTGTATAACACAGTGAACCCTGTTGTGGATGATGGACTGGGGTTAATAGCACAAGTATAAGAATGTTCTTTCATGAATTATAACAAATGGATGACACTATTACAAGGTGTCAACAATTGGGTGGTATCTGGGGGAAAATATACCTATTGTAAACTATAGACTATAGTTAATAGTACAATTTCAATAGTCTTTCATCAGTTGTAAGAAAGGTACCACACTAACGCAAAATTTCAACAATAAGGCGGGATATGGGAATGTTGTATTTTTCACATGATTTTTCTGTAAACCTATAACTTCTCTAATTAAAAAATCATATTTTTTTAAAAAAACATTATGGTAATTCAAAGAAACCAGACACAAAGTACTACATATTGTATGATTCCATTTATACAAAATGTAAATACAAATAAATCTAGAGACAGAAATAGATTCGTGGTTATGTAGGGCTAGGGAAGAATAGAGAGATTGAGAGGTGACTGCTAAGGGGTGTGGGGTTTCTTTTTTTGGAGTAATGAAAATGTTCTAAAATTGATTGTGGTGATAAATGCACAACTCTGTGATTATACTAAAAGCTATTGATTTTACACTTTGGATGTATTGTATGGTATATGACTATATCTCAATAAAACTGCTTTTTGAAAAAAGAAACTAAGTATTGGAGAGGATGCAGAGAAATTGGAAAGCTTGTAATTACTGGTAGGAATATAAAATGATACAGCCACTGTGGAAAACAGTTTGGTGGTTCCTCAAAATGTTAATCATGAAATTACCATATGACCCAGCAATCCCACTTCTAGGTATACACTCAAAATAACTGAAAACAGGAATTCAAACAGATATTTGTACACCAGTGTTCATAGCAGCATTATTCACAATAGCCAAAAGGTGGAAACAACCTGTGTGTCCTTCAACAGAAGAATGGATAAACAAAATGTGATAAATATATATGGTAGAATATTATTTAGTCACAGAAAGGAATGAAGTTCTTATACATGCTATAATATGGGCGAACCTTCAAATCATTAGGTTGAGTGAAATAAACCAGACACAAAAGGACAAATATTCTATTATTCTATTCCTATAAAATAGCTAGCATAAGCAAATTCATTTAGACAGAAAGTAGATTAGATTTCCTAGAGGCCAGGGGGATGGGGTAATGGGGAATTTTTTCCTAGTAGGTCTAGAGTCTCTTTGGGGTCATGAAAAGTCTTGGTAATGGATGGTGGTGATGACAGCAAACATTGTGCATGTAATTAACACCACTAAGTGTATACTACAATGTTGCAGCAATACAAATAATTATTATAATTATTGTTATTTTAATGATAAATACAATTATTGAAATAAGGATATTTATGAAATTACAAAAACTCAAAGAAGTTATTACCAACAGCCATCATTAGAAAATGTATAAAAGATGTACTTCATGAAAAAGGAAAATCACCTCCTAGGGAAGGGGTAAGATGCAAAGCAGACCAGCAACCAAAGAAAATGGCAAACATGAGATGAATTTGAAGAAATATTGCATAACTCAAGAGCAATAACATCTTATTTGAGGGTTAAAAATTCTGATAGAACTAAAATGCTGAACAAAAGTAAAGTACACAGATTGATCAAAATTTGAGCATTCTTAGTCTTTGTCTAGAAGAAAAGTAACTACAAAAAAGATTAGAATAAAGTACATAATATCCATATTAGTAGAAAGATGATATAGGAATGAAGAAAAACCACTTAATTCAAAAGTAGACAAGAACAGAGAAGAAAAAAAGAAATAAAGCAGTCCAAATAAGAAGCCTAAAGTAAGATGGCAGAAATGAATTCAAATATATCAGTAATTATAATTAAATATAAATGTAATTAACTATTATGTTAAAAGACAAAATCAGCCACTTGCTGTTTATAATTTTTTAAATCTCCAATTTTAGGACACAGTAACATAAAATTATTTTAATAATAATATAAAATATAAAATTATTGGTTATTATAATGACTAGCTTATGGGATTAAATTTAGTATAGAAATAAAATTATGAACAAATTAGGATAAAATTCAGAAGGGAATTGATACAAAGTCTGAATGAGTCTGTAACCATTAAAGAAATTCTATCAATAGTTAAAAATCTTTCTATAGAAAGAGTAAAGCATTTATTCCACATTTACATTATGAACTCTATCTCATGGTAAACAAATAGTTGATGAGATAGATTTCCTTTTTATAAAGTATGACAGCCAATTAATGAGAAAGAAATTATAGAATTAAAATATCACCATTTGGGGAAGCGGATGTGGCTCAAGCAATTGAACTCCCACCTACCACATGGGAGGTCCTGGGTTCGGTTCCCCATGCCTCCTGAAGAGGACACACAAGACAGTGAGCTGGCGTGACAGGCTGGTGTGGCGAGCTGCTGCAACAAGATGACACAACAGGGAGATACAAAGAGGAAATACAATGATAGAGACAACAAAACAGGGAGCAGAGGTGGCTCAGGCAATTGAGCGCCTCTCTCCCACATGGGAGATCCCAGGTTTATTTCCCGGTGCCTCCTAAAGAGAAGACGAGCACACAGCAAATGGACACAGAAGGCAGACAGTGAGAGCAAAAACCACAGGGAGGGGGGGGAATAAATAAATCTTTAAAATATATATATATATGTCACCATTTGAAACCACTAATGAAATAATGAATCTAGGAAATAATGATGAATGGCTATAAAGTTGCATAGTATAGTCAGAGTGGGCCTCATTGAGAAAATAATTTTTAAGCAAAGACTTGAAAAGGTGAGAGAGTTAACCGTGTGGGTATCTGAGGGAAGAGTTTTCTAAAGGCAAAGGAAACAACCAGTGCCAACAACTTTGAGTGGAAGTCTGTCTAAGGGTTAAGAAGTACAACAGAGAGACCTGTGAGGCTGGAGCATATAGGAAATAATAGGAAACAGGAAGCCAAATTATGAGCAGCTGGTTGGATGGAATGGCCATCAGTTGAATGGGGAAGACTGGGTGGAGAAGGTTTGATGGGTAGAAATCAGAAGTTCGGTTTTGAATTCGCAATGTTTAAGATGCTTGTTAGACATTTTTCTGTATCACATAGGCAGGTGGATATATTAACATGGACTCCTGGGTCAGAGACAAAAATTGGGGAGCCATCAGCATATAAATGGTATTTATGGCCAAAAACCTGTATAAGATCACTAAGGGAATGAATATTAATAGGAAAAGGAAAACAACCCAGATTGAGTTCTGGAGTATAATCCAGAAGTCAGCACTTTGCACCTTCTTACATACTATATAATTTCCTTATAAATTATGCTTTTTTTAATAGACTATAAGAATGTAAGCTCAACAACTGACAGGAGTTTTGCCTTTTCTGTTCAGACCATTGATACATCACAAGTACACAGAAGAGTGCCTCGGTGATTAGGCATTCAATAAATATTTGTTAATAAGAATGACGGAGTCTGCTTTTTATATATTTTTAGAAATCATTTCATATGCTGAGGTCATAAAGATAGTATTTCTTTTCTTCTAAGTGTATTATATTTTTGCCAACCTATGAAGTCTTGGTTCAACTATATTGAACTATTTGCAATTCCTGAGCTCTGGACAATGCAATGTGACATGAAAAAGAACTAAGAAGAGAATGTGAAATTATTTTTAAAAAATAAACTCAATATTTGTGGGTGATATAACTATATAACTAGGAAATACAAAAGAATCCCTTGAACAACATAAGATTAGTAAGAGTTTAGGAAATTGTTAAAATATTTGCATTCATTAAAATGATGTTTATAAAGATATCAAATTATGTGAGACATGCTTTTGATATAGCATTAATTGATTTAAAAACAGGATTCTAAATTGTGTCTACCATATGATTTAATCAAAGTTTTTTTTTTTTTTAATTAAAAAACAGGATAAATGACTAAAGCAGCATAACAAATGTATTTGATTTGTGTCATTGTATTTGAGCTGTGGGATTTTTCTCTACTTCCTAAATTTTATTTATATGTATGTTAGTTTTATAATGAAAAAAGTTTAAATAAAAACATTTTTATATTTGCCTATAAATGCTAATACATTCTACTCCAATCAAAGAAGTCCCACCAAATTGCAAATAAGGCCTTAGTCATAATTTCACATCAGTTATAACTACCAGCTAAACTGAAAAGTCCATCTAGAAACACTTTTGCCTAGAAAACATTTAGGCTCATTGTAACTAAGGGGCTCAAGCATAAATAATAAAGAGATTTAGGGGGATAAATTTCTCAAGGTAGTATAATTTGTAAGACAATAAAAAATACAATCCTTGCACATTTTCTATGTATTTGCCACTGTGCTAATTCTTTAAACACACTCATTTTAATCCTCAGAGTAACTCTGTGACATAGATATTACTATCTAGAGCAGTGGTTAAGAGCATGGAGCCATGGTTTCTCATTTATATGTAGTAAAACCAAGAAAGTAGTTTGCTGCTAATATTTGACTCTATTTTATGGCAGAAAATACTCCCAAAGACCAGTTATTCCAACACTTTACAAAGGCAGAAGAGATGTGGCTGTGACCACACACCTAGTTAATGGGAATCATACCAATTCAAGAATCATTTCATTATTCTTTCCAATATACCACAGTTTATTTCCCATTCACTGAGCTCAAATCAAAATGACTGAATATTTGCCTTCAGAAATTATCCTAATAATACATTCCTCCCTAAATGATTTCTTTTACAACAAGATTTTTAAAAATAGGTTCATATGTCCATTCACATCATTTGAGACATTGGTGCCTATTAAGGACACCACCTGGCCACATACTGAGAGACCATCGACTTTGTGGGGACATCCACCGAATAATCACTTGAATAAGCGGAACAACTTTCAACATATAAGTTCTCTATTACAGTGTTTATGAAGTAATTCTCCCTTTTGTTGCCAGTAAATGAAAACACTTTATCTTCTATAAAAAGTTCATTAAGGTATGCCATCATAAAAGGATTCAATTAAGTATATGAAACTTATCCCACTGTGACCCATATTGAGTTGTTCTATAAAACAATATAATCCTATTTTTGTTCAGAGCATATCTCTGGAGCAAAAGGATTGAATTTCATTAAGAAAAATTGTTCTGCTCTTCCACTTAGAATCCCAGAAAAATCTGGCTATGGGAACTATCCAAGGCATAGGGTTGGAGAGAGACCACTCCTGCTGTGTCACAGACGCAGCAGCTTCCTATATGGTCCCTTCCATTTGGGAATGACCATAGCATTCATTCATTCTTGACCAGAGGTTATGCCCTTATGCATGGTTGATCTGCTGAGCGTCAGAGCTGAGTGCTCTCAGGCCTTTCTGAAGCTTCCCACTGAGATTGTCCTCTCATTCCTCTGGAGATAGAAATCCCCCATCTGCCTTTTGCATCACAGACACGTCCAGATTACCTAGTTAAACATCCTTCCGTGTGCAGAAAGCCCCACTGCAGGAACAATAAGCCATCTCTACTCTGCTTGAATAATCTCCAATGGCAGAACTCTGTGTCAATCTCCTGCATCAGTCTGACCATTTGGAGGCATATCGGGTGGGAATTTTTCCCTCTATTGTCATGGATGGTCTAGTAATGTTTGCTTAACTGTCCCATGGGTTATTAGACAGGTCTTCCTCCACAGAGAGGTCATTGTTGACCCCCACGTAGAGGGCAGTTTGGTTCCTCATTCATTCCATTTACCACACACTTTCTATGTCTTAAGCACTGGGCTCCCAGGGCCTTTATGTTCTGTGAAGAACCTTAATCTTTAGCCATTAAAAACACAAATAGCAAAAATTAGGGCATAGGAATTTGGGGGTATAATTTTCTATCACCTGTAAATAAAGTGTGTTTTTTTTTTCTTGGTCATTTTCAAATGCTGATCTATAGACTGTTTACATCAAAATTACCAGAGAATTGTGTTTTTTTTTAAATTCTGGTGTGTCTCCCCCCCACCTCCATCACACACACACACACACACACACACACACACATATCATGATTCAGGAAGTCTAGGGTAAGGCTTAGGTAGGGAACTTTTTTAATCCTCCTCGAGAAATTCTAACCCACTTCCCAGGTTTAGGAACCACTGGTCTAAATTACTTCTAAAGTCTCTTTAAGCTTGAATAGTCCATAACAGATTTGTTGCTATGCTGACTAGGATTTAAACCACTTTGTATATAATTGTGACTACCGTCCTGCTACTCTGAAGACAGGCCTTCTCAATTCCCCACTGTTGCAGAATGGATCCCGTGGAAAACAAGCTGAGATGGAGATTAGCATTCTGGAAGATTACTGGGGCGTGATAACTGTGGTATGAAGGACAGAGCCAAACTGGGTAGAGTGAGAAACTGGGCTGAAATACCATCTCAAGAAAGACCTCAGCTGACTCTCAGGGAGCTCGGAGGCCTAGACAGCTCTTCAGAGTTGTCCTGAGTTTGGACAAGGTGCTGGACATTTATACCCAGTGGCCCCTGGTCATTGGATATAGGCTGCCCTGGGGAAGGGTCATGACCTTGGCGAGGTGGCTCTCTTCAGCCAAGGGCAGAGAATTGGGAGGGGATAAATCCCTCAGTCCTTGGAGATCTGGGCACACACCACAACATCCACTTCACCGATCTTCACAGGAAAGAAGAGGGGAAGAGTAAGCCAAAGCATTCCTCACAGAGAACCGGCAATCTTAAAACTCCTAAAAAAAAGAGCATTACTTTACTATCTCTCACTTCCTCCCATTTCAAGCACTGGATGTTTATGGAATGATTCACCACTAAAATGTAGCTTGAGTTTTATATGTGGAATTATTTCTAATCTCTTAAATGGTACTTCGTAGGCCCTCTTCAGGCTGTAGCTATGAACAATCAAAATAAACTGCTTCAAAACAACTGGTCTTTTTTTTTTCTTTACTTAAAATATTTTTAATGAATACATTTATTTCTCCCTTAACTATGTCTGACTTGGAAAAAAATGAAAATTCCTGATTCCTACTACAATAACAAATGATAACCCTTTCGCAGAAGCTGGATAATGAAAAATCATCACTGCAATTTCTCAGGAAAAAGGAAATGTGGACCTTTTCTCCTAACTTGCCTGATTTACCAGTTATATCAGACAAACAAAATAAATGAGATCATATCTTGTCACATTCGACTCCAATGGGGGCCTAGGGATGTCGAAGGAGATCACAGCCTGCTAAGAGTAGCTGGCACAGTGGAAATGATGCTAAATGCCATACTAGAGTCCTCATCTGTGGCCTGGAGTTGGCCTCTGCTGCCTTTTAGCTTCTGGTAGCAAACATTTCACGATACCCCTGAGGCCCAGTTTCCTTCACCACTAAAACAGGGTTTAGATCACCTCCATCCCAAGATGTCACCATGAAATTTTTAAAAATATAACTGAAAGAGCTTTGTATACACATGCAAGGTATTGGGTCCTCCATCATTTTCTGTCTCTCCACTATCTTCATAACTAGCACATTAGCAACTGGCAGCTGGTGTTTTCTTAAGTCTCTGATTCAGATACATCACAAAACTTTCATACACTACTAAAAACTACTACTTATAAAATATAAAATATGAAATGCCATGTACTATGCTAAGCGCATATGTGTTATCCAATTTAGTCCTTCCAACAATTCTATAATGTGGGTTCTCTTATTAACCCCTTTTATAAAGAGGAAAGTGAATTTAGGGAAGCGGATGTGGCTCAAGCGATTGGGCTCCCGCCTATCATATGGAGGGTTCCGGGTTTGGTTCCCAGGGCCTCCTGTGAAAGCAAACCGGCCCACACAGCAAGCTGGCCCGTGCAGACAGCTGACACAACAAGATGATGCAACGAAAAAGAGACACAGAGGAGAGACAGTGAGAGACACAACAAACCAGGGAACAAGGTGGCTCAAGCAATTGAGTGACTCTCTCCTACATCAGAAGTTCCTGGGATCAGTTCCTGGTGCTGCCTAAAGAGAAGACAAGAAGATAAGACAAGCAGACACAGATGCAGCGAATGGACACAGAGAGCAGACAGCAAGCGCAAGCGGCAGGGAGGGTGGGGATCAATAAATAAAATAAATCTTTTAAAAAACAAACTTAAAAACATACCCAATAAATGATGAATCATATTTATTTAAAAAAAAAAAAAAAAAAAAGGAAGTAAAGCCTTAATAGGGCCTCACCCTCCTTCCCCTTTTCCTTCTGGAAGCATCCACAGAGTAGAGACAGGAAAGGGAACACATTTCTGAAATTCTCTGATAGCATCGGATCTTGAAAGCCATTAATAAAAAAGCAAGTCATTTTGTCTCTAGATAGATTTTGTATTAATTCTTTGGTACAAATATCATAGGGATTTTCTTCCCAGAAAGTAGGGAAAGAAATAAATCACTGCCTCACAGTCATAGACTGAGCAAGCAAAGTCAGGCTAAAGCTCACACAGGGGTGGGATCCATCACAACCTATTACCACCCTTGGCCAAAGAGAAGGACACATCCTGCTGACTGAGGGCTAATAACATCACATTCATAGAAGAGAGCTGAAACACTACCACCCAGCACGGCTGCACTTTCATCTTGACTACATTTTCCATAGCGTTTTTCATTATCTTCTCCAAAAAAAATTACATTTTGAAATGCAAGTTAGAAAAATACAAAAACAAACTAGAAGTTTACCCAAAGACCTTCAGTAAAAATCCTTAAATTTAGTGTGCCCAAAAACTAACTGGCATGATATTTTTAAAGTATAGAATCCCTGAGCTTACCTCCAGAATTACTGGTTCATATATCCAGAATGGAGCTAAGAAACCCGTAAAACAAACAATATGAGTTGGTTCTGATGCATGCAGGTAGTTCCCAACTGTATTTTGAGAAAAAGTAGATTAAAAGATCACCTTAAGCCAGTCAGTAAATATATCTATATAAATGAATAAATATTATATATACAAGTTTATACTTTCAAGACCACAGAGAATAAGAGAAGATGTGGGTGGAAAAGAAATCTCCTACTTAGAATAAAGGAGGATCATGGATATGTAAATGGAGTTCCTAACCTCTTCCCACAGAAAAATCCGTAAACTTTATAGTACAGAAAAATATAGCCAATGAGGTTTATCCGAGGCACGATTATTGCTAATTGAAAACTTTTCCCAAGTGCCAACTGGCAACACAACTGGAAAAAGACCTTGAATAAAAGGGGGAAACGGTAAAGACAAATGAGTTCAAGTGGCTAAGAGACTTCAAAGAGAGTCGGGAGGTCATCCCAGAGGTAACTCTTACGCACACCTCAGTAGGAGCTCATAGAACATCTAAGTGCCTATCACCCCACTCAGTGGGGTTCCTGAGAGCTCCGGAGACACCCTGGTCTTATATAAGGGGGGATAGCCCCAGAGACTGATGCCTTATCAGTGGGTTCTATTTTGTAATCTGTGCTCCTGAGAGTGACAGAATTAGACTCAAATAAGTCCTCCCTGCACATGGTTCACCAGTCCCTTCTATTCAAACCTACATGTGATGCTGGAGTTTCTTAGGTATACTTCCAGAGACTGGAGCCTCCCATCTACCTATGTGCCAGGTGTGCAGGAAATCTAGGTGGAACTGCAACTCCTACCCTACAGCTCAATGGACTCATCCAAGTCACCTGGTGAGGAGACAACGATGGGAAATGGCCATCCCAGGGGATGGAGAGGGCCTGCATCTGCAGGCAGGATCATCCCACCCACCATATCCATGGGATATAAGCCCTCTCTCACTTGGAGTTGGAGTGGACATCACCATCCCAGTCGCCTCTGGATTGGGGGAAGAACTATGGACTAGAGTGGACTTGATGGTATTCTCTTGCTCACATATGGTGATTCTTGCAATGCAAGAAATTATAACAATGAGGTGGAGCCAGTGGCCACTTGACAGTTTTTGGGTAGGGAGGGGATGAGCAGTTGAAATACAGGGGCTTCTTTGGGAGTTGGAGGTTGTCTTGAGTACTGTTGTGGCAATGGATGTAGGCCATTTTAAATCAGCACACACCACTCAGAACTGAGTGGGAGAGAGTGTGGTCTACAGTGTGAACTGTGGTCTATGGTTGGTGGCAAGGCTCCAGGATGTGTAAGTTCATTGAGGTTGGTGGGCCACACTTGTGGGAGATGTTTGTGTGGGATGTGGTGGGAGGTGTGGGAGGTGGGCAACATGGGAATCCCAGTGGGTTCCGTGTAATATTTTAGGTAATCTAAGCACCTCTTAAAATATATGTATATATATATAAATAACATTTTTGTAAGCAAATACACATATATGCACATATATTTATATATCATTATTCAAATGTTTTTATGTATTGTGAGAATTTTGATTTTTACCCATAATAAAAAAAAAAAAAAAGAAAAAAAAAAAAAGAAAAATAATTTCTGCCTCAGGCAAAAAAGAAGAGAAGATACAATAATGATCTATTTAATTACCAAGGGCTAATCACTCATGCATCTGTCACCAAAAGTCTATCGGTGTGTAACAGACAGCAGCTGAAAGTTGTACAAACTTTCCACCCTGAAAGCCCTTGAGAAAGTGGAACTGTTACATGTTTCTGCTCAAAGCAAAATAAGAACCATGATCAGACTAGGCAATGCTGAGAACAGTTGAAGATTTCAGGTGTTGTTTTAAAATGCTCACTTTAAATATGTATGTCATTAATAGTTACTATTTTAGAATAAAGGTAAATAATTGTTTGTTCATATTAAATCTCTAGAAAAAAAACATAACTCAATAATATACTATCTCCCTTTTTTCTCATTTACATTAGGGTAAAAGCCTAAACAAATGACATAGCCAGCTTAACCTGCCAGCAGCTTCTAGAATTGCAGACGTCATGAAGAATACAAACAGCGGGGAAGCGGCTGTGGCTCAATCAGTAGGGCTCCCGTTTACCATATGGGAGGCCCCGGGTTCGGTTCCCGGGGCCTCCTGGTGAAGGCAAGCCCACCCGCACGGCGTGGTTAGCTGACCCAGCGAGCACAAGCAGCAAGGGGGGGATAAATGAATAAATAAATAAAATCTTTAAAAAATAAATAAATAAATACAAACAGCTCTGAAGACGACTTCACAAACATTGTCTAGGATCTTAGAAATGAATCTAAGGCCAATGCTCCCTGGCTACCAAAGAGAAGATACTATTAAAATTTCAGATCTTTAAAAAATTTTCCCATAAGAAAGTTAACAACATTTTTACGTAAACGTTTTCTAGACTAACAGAAACATCATATTTAAATGATAAAATACTGAAAGCTTTCTTCTTGAGATAGAGGAGGCAAGAAAACTATTATCTCCGCTTCTAGTCACATTGTACTGGAGGTCCTGGGCCAGGTTAGTGCAGAAAAGGCAAGAAAACAAGAATAAAAGACCTGAGTCCTGGAAAGGAAGAAATACAACTATAAGACTTTCATTATTGGCAGGCGACATGATTGTGTACGTAGAACATCCAAAAGCATTTACAACCTGTTGGAATTTATAAAGATCTCCAGATAGAGTGCTAATATGCAAAACTCAATCGTAGTTATATAGACTAGCAGCACACAAATAGAAAATGCAAATTTTAAAATAACATTTTAAAAGCATAAATACTTGGCAATTGATCTACTGAGCATGTGTAACTTGACAACCTGATACTAATGTTTATATAGTAATGTAAAGAATAATCAAAGCAATCTTAAAGATGAACAGAGTTGGAGGTCTTTCACTTCCACATATCAAGAGTCATAATAAAGCTACTCTAAATAAGAGAGTCTGGTATTAGTGAAAGACATAGATTTATGATGAAGGTGACACACAGTGAATTAGGAAAAGGATGGTCATTTTAGTAAATGTTGTGAGGTCAGTTGGATATCCATATGTGAAAGATTTTTGGATCTTGAATCTTTACCTCACACCATAAGCAAATAGTTCCAGATATAATGTCAATCTAAATGTGAACACTGAAACAATAAGACTTCTTGAAGTAATCATCAGAGAATATTTAAATGACTTTTGGATAGCCAAAAATTTCTTGGAATACAAAAAGCACTAACCATAAAAGAAACAAAATTGATGAATTGTACTACATTAAAATTAAGAATGTCTCTTCATAAAAGACACAACCAAGCAGTGGAAAGTCAAGCCCCAGAGTGGAAAAAGATGTTTACAATACATATTACTGACAAAAGGCTCATATTCAAAATACAAGTGAACTCCTAAAATCAATAAGAAAAAGACAGAAAATCCAATAGAAAAACCAGGTAAGATCCTTGAACATGCATGTTACAAAAGAGGCTATCCAAAAAGTCAATAAACATATCTAAGCATGGTCAACTTCTTTAGTTGAAACATAAAACCAAAATGAGATACCATTACCACCTGCTATTACAGTTAAAAATAAAAATGACGATACCAAGTGTTGACAAGAATGCAGTGCAAGTGGAACTCATAAAACTACTTGGGAATAATTGTTTAGCAGTTTCCACTAAATATTATTAAACCATATACCTCAGCAATTCCACTACTAAGTATACACATAAAGAAACTCCTACCTATGTTCCTCAAAAGACATGTACAGGAAGAGTTTCTGTTTGGGGATGGAAAAATATTGGTAGTGGGTGGTGATGATGGTAGTGCAACATTTTGAATATATTTGAATATATTTAACTGAGTTGTATACTTGAACATGCCAGAAATGATTACTTTTAGCTTGCATATGTCCTCAGAATAGAACTGTAAAGAGGGAACCCTAATGTAAACCATGGTCTACACTTAACAGTATAATCATAACAATAATATTTACCAGTTGTCACAAAAGTGCCACACTAATGCAAAATGTGAATAGAGAAAACTGTATGGGGGTTTATGGAAATCAGTGCTTTATGCATGGTTTTTCTGTAAATCTACAACTGCTCTAATGAAAAAAATTAATACATGTACAAAAATCTTCATAGCAGCAATTTTAATATTAGCCAAAAACTGTGGACTTTTCATACAACTAAAGACAGCAATGAGAATGAACAAACCATTGTTACACGCAACAACAGGGACAAATCTCACAAAGAAAATTTCAGCTAACAAGACAGTAAAAGTACATCCTCTATAACTAAATTTATAGAAATGTCAAAAACAGGCAAAACCGCTCTGGCTTGGAAGTCAGGATGGCCGTTCCCCTGGGCTGTAGTGACCAGGGTTTACACCTGGGGCACCGCCAGGCTCTGGCAGAGTCTATTTCTTGTTGGAGGTAGAGGTGCCTTCAGTTTGTCACTTTGTGGAAATTGATTGAGCTGTGCACAAACGGTCTGTGCACTTTTCTATATGCATATTATACTTCAATAAAACGATTATCCAAAAAAGGCCCAGAGCGTTTTCACAAAAGAGAAACACTGATTTTTCTTTTGTGATTTTCACAAAAAAAATTTTCACTCTTTTCACAAAAGAGAAACACTGATTTTCCACAACAAATGAGGGATCGTAAGAACCCCTAGCTCTGGTATTGAAGCCAACTAACCCAGGGCACAGTCACCGATGACAGATGTCTCCAAGCCGCAATTTTCCTAAGGCCAATTCATGAGCAATGTTCAACAGAAATACTTAAGAGTATTTTTCCCACTTTTACTGGTCTTTTCCTTTGGCCATCCTCTTAAATCTCTGTTTGGTTTTCTCTTTCTTTACTTGGTTCTGATGCTGATAAGACCAGACTTGGTTGGACCTCAGAATTTCAATTTCCAAACCCAGAACACAGTTGCAGAAAGTCAATTTGCCAAACCTAACAAAAAAAAAAAAAAAAAACCTAATTGTTTAGACTAACTCATCTGCATTCTTTTAAAAACTTATCATGGTTATACTTTGATTCCACCGTCCTCATTATTTTAAATTTCCATTGAGTTACATTGTGTAATTTTTTGTTTTTGCAAAGGAAGAAAGTTTTTATGAATTCCTACCACAAATCAGAATAATTGTTAGATATTTTTCCCTTTATTCTTGGTAATTCCATTTTTCAAGGTCAAACACAGAATTAATTTAACTTCACATGTTATTAAATGTTATGTTGATGTTCCAAATTCCCCTTGGCCCCAACTCTAATTCCTTACCCACTTTTTATTATTCTAATCTAGCAGAACCATAGCAACTAAAATTGCCTCAGAGGAAAGAAGAATTAGAATTTAGTTATTGATTTTTCCAAAGGGCATGGTAATGAACATACAAAACAATCAGGTGGTAAATAATCACTCATGCAAAATGAGCGGTGCAAATGACTTCTTATTGGGATTTTTAAACTTTCTCTACATTTAAGCTATGGTAAAGAGCAATATCTAGCAATTATAATTTCTAATAAAGAATCTAGCCTAAGAAATGTTTTATTACTTTTTTTGAGCTATCCAGACTTAAGTCTCTATTTTTGGCAATTAATACATTTAATCCATTAATTCAAATTTCAGTAAAGAGTGAACCGTAATGTAAACTCTGGTCTATACTTAGCAATATAATAATAATGATAATGTTTATCAGTTGTAACAAAGGTACCACACTAATGTAAAATGTTAATAATAGAGAAAGCTTCTTTTAAAGACTGTAATTCTGAGACAAATATTCTGTTGTAAACAGAAAAAAGTCTACAGAAGGAGAAGAAAACTTAATAAGCCTCAGCTTATAAATTCATTTTTAAATGGATAAGAACATTTCTGATTTAAAACATTGGTGAATAATTAGTTTAATTCTTTCCCACAACCAAAAATATTTACCAATGAAACTGTGCATACTTGCAATATATTGAGAGTACAATAAAAGCAGTATACAATTGTATGCAAACAAAAAGTAACATTTACATGCCAGCAACTATTTTATTCCAGACAATTGAGTGAAAAATAAATCCTTGCCAATCTAACCATTCCTTTGGAAGTGACAATGGCCCTAAAGTAACGTTTTTCTTCCTCTAAGAGTTACTGATTTCCATAGCAACTCTCCATCTGCTTCCCACTATTTTTACAGGCTTTTTTAATTAAGCTTACATATGTCAACATTCCAAGATTATCTTCGTGTTTGCATAAACCATATGACTCTTTGACAAGTTTGGTGGTGCCAATAACATTAGAGAAATATTTAAATGTCACGTCTGTTATGTAAGAAAAAAATGGATGTAAGATGGTAATGAAGTTGAGATGGGAAACACTGTTTCTACAAGAATGTTTGTCATCAATCTTTAAGTCAATGACCACAGGCTTCTCTTTAGTTTCTGGTTTAGAAAAGTGATTTAAATCCCAAGAAGCAAATATTCTATACTGAATATATATGAGTTGAATCCAATACTTAAAATCTATAGGAAATACCCAAGCTTTCCAATGTACCTTTATATTAGTAGTCCTCATTATATGAATTACACAAGTTTTCTTAATAACGTGTAAAAGGGTAAGGCATCCTTTACAAAAACTTACTAAAAGGCGGATGGGAGCTATAAGACAAACAGATTTAGAACTTTTTTTCTCACTACCAAATTCTTGTCATAATGTTACTGGAGAAATAATTAGGTCCATGAGAAGCGTCTTGAATGTAGTAGTAGTAGTCGTAGTTGCATTAGTAGTAGTAATAATAATAAAGGTTCAACTTTCCCCCAAGATTTATTCTTCAGTCCTCTGTGATAGAACCCCCAGCCACAAGGTTTCAGAGAGAGAACAAACCAATAGAACCCTTAATTCTTAACCAGTGAAACTCTGGTCCTAAAAAGGAAACTGTACTAATGGTTTCATTTCCTACAGAATGCTTTAAGTTTAAGGAGACCTTCTTGAAGACGCACAGATGAATTTTAATGGCATAGCTAAATGAATGTTTCCTTTTTTCATGGGCTGATCTGTCTTACACGTGGATAAGGCATATGTCCCATGACCTAAAACAACTGGAAGCAGTTTCCCTGTCACGTGGCGCCCCCCCACCCCCTGCCCTTCCCTTCGATTTGCCCTTATGCACCAATCTCCACGGTTCGCTTTCTTCAGCTCAGGTTATTGAAATTCCCTGTAGAAATACTCATATCTGAGAGTGATGAGCCATTGCATGTGGGCTCAGTTTGTTTTCATTTCCTTGCCGAGTATCAAATGGGACAAGGATGTTTCCACAGGACAGGATGGAAGTGTCCCTGCTGAGATGCTGCCTAGAACGAGCACAGCAGAGCGAGCAACTGCAGGGGAAGATGTTTTTCTTAAAGTCTGAGCAGGAAAAGGAGTGTCACAAGCACATAATTTATCTGGAGCAGGCACAAATATGGAAGGACAAAGACAAATTTAACCTATCCTGAGTTTGCTCAGAGTTAGGCCTGCTCTTAATGCAATGATAACTTGGTTTGGGTCTCACATCTTTGAGAATATAATAGAAGCCTACAGACTTCTTCCCCAACTTTTCCATTAAAAACGTGGCTATAAAATTAGCATGAATTTCCTGACGTTCAAGGACCTTCTGAAGCACCAGGCTGCGATCCTGATTTGGAAGAACCCCAGAATCCCAGGAGCCCCTCCAGCCTGTGATGACTCAGGAGCACAGTCTTCCCTGCTGAGGAAGTCAAGACAGGGTACCAACACCCAGACGACCAAGGGGATCAACGGGACTGCACCTCTGCAACGACTCCGGGTAGCTACTGGCATCGCGCTTTTAAAAGGAAAAAGTGAGTGTATTGGTTTTCTTGTCAGTTATCAATTCCCATTCTGCATCCTGCTTTATGGGGTAGAAGCTACCTGTATTAGCTCACTAGAATTCTCCAAAGCAAATGTAGCTTCAGAAATGACATGCCTTTACTTACATACATATCCTTACTGATAGGAAGGAGAAGATAAAGAAAGTAGGAGACAGGGAGGAAGGAAGGGAAAAAGAAATTTAACATCTTAATAGTGAAACAGTTCTGTCCATACGTGCTATATATACATATTCATATGGAGGCAGAAATGTATGTATATATGTACATCTATACATATATAAAATATACAGACAGTGCATAATACATGTACATATATACATACGTATATTTTTACGAGAATACATAAAGAGACCATTATTCAGGTTATTCTTAGGCAAAACCACTTCTGAAACTAATTATTAATGAGGGTTATAGAAGTAGATATAAAGATTCAAAGAAGTAGAACCGAGTCAATATTTTCTGAAATCTATTCTTCCTATTAATCCTGCAAGAATGGTATTTGAAGCTGTAGTTCTTAAAGCACTTAAAATGAAAACCTCATCATAACATGTAATTCCACATGGAATAATCGAATAATCCAAACTTTAGGATTCAGATGATTCTTAATAGAAACACAAAAAGAAACACAAGAAAATTCCTATTTGTCAGCTTTCCTTAAAGAAGGCCTCTTTCCACTACCTCCTCTGTCCCAATTTCCCTCTGTTAAAACCCATTCCTCCTCTTGTCATCACAGGAAATTACAAATGACAAAGTACATCCTCTATGTAGATGATCATCCCTGTCACTGTTAACAGAGTCATTAGATTACTCGAGCCCATTGATTTAAAAGAGTCACAGAACACTTTTAGACTTGTCCTCTTAATCTTAGCTGTGATGTACTGTTGGGAAAAAAAGAAATAAAGAAAAGAGAAAGCGCCCTCTAGTATTGTTTTTTTTTTAACTTCTATTCTGGCCCTATCGTTTCCCTTTCAAGCCATCCCCCTCCACACCAGGCTTAATCGCCCCCTCCTCCACATTATTTATGCAGCCTGTATGTACATTTATCCTGAAATGTATGACATTGCAATCCCCCCTCATTTGAATAACTACCCTGATAACTAGTTCCCTGGAACATTGCAAGCTGGCATACCTCGCCCTCCAACTCCACCTCACTCTGCTCCCTCCACATGCAAACAAACAAATGTTTCTATCATCCTTAGAATATCTAAAATATAATACAAACTCTTCCAAAATACATTTATATTAACATTCGTAGCACATACTAAGTGCCAGACTCCGTCTGTCAGCTTTAAATGTATTGTTTCATTTAATTCTCACATCAACCCTCTGAGGTAGATTTTGCTCCCCTTTTGGAGCAAAGGAAACTACAGATAGCTAAGTAAACTTCCCAAAGTCACATAACAGGTGGGTGACAAAGCCAGGACACAAGCCAGGCCCTTGGACCCTGGGGCATGAGGCGCCGCTGGTGTTTTCCTCTCATTTGAATCCGTGTAGTGTTGCCTTCTGCAGTGTCTCCCAGCTGCGTCCCTTCTTCACGATCCCCGCGGCCAATTCCAGGCCCTGGATAAACTCCAGAATGTAGAACATCGTGATTTCAGTGGTGCCTGAGGATTGTGGTTAATTGTATAAATATAAGAATGTTCTTCTTCTAAAATTCTTAAGAATATGGCGATATACGGAAAAATTACAACTAATGTAACTTATGGACAATAGTTAATAGTAATATTATAATATTTTTGCAGCAATGGCAAAGAAGATACATCAATTCTAAGGGACAAAAATAGGAGGATATAAGAGATACGGGATTTTTCCTTTTACGGTAATGAAAACGTTCTAAAATTGACTGAGGTGATGACCGCACAGCTCTGTGATAAAATGAAAGCTACTGAGTGTGCATTTTGAATGGATTGTACAAAGCATGGGACTGTATAACACAGGGAAGCCAGTAGTGGGTGATGGACTGTGGTTAACAGAACAAACATGGGAACATTTCCTCATGAGCCATAACAAATATATAATACTGTACAGGGTGTTAATAATCGAGTGGGTTGGGGGGAAAAACACCAAATGTAAGATATGGGCAATAGTTAGTAGTAATGTTTTGACGATGCTCTTTCATAGTTTGTAACAAATGTTTCCTTACAATGCAAGATGTTGGGGGGTGGGTAATATATGGGAGCCCAGTATGATGCTATGCGTGTTAGTTTTGTAAGTTCTCAGCTATTGCTCTACACTTTTTGTTTATGTACGTTCATGTATGAATGATATACTTCAATAATTTTTTAAATTAAGTTGCTGAAATTCAAATATGAAAATAATAAAAATAAAATAAACTCCAAATGCACTATCACCATCACATCGCCCCCTAATTAAGAAGTCCCTATTGTTGCTCCGATTATGCCCTGATGTCCAACTTCCTCCCATGAAGAACAGGCCCCTTTCTCCCCTGGGTTTCAGTTGTACATTTTATATCCATTTAGCATTTGTCTCTTTGCTTGGCACTTGGGACATAGACAGATAGAGTCCTTGCCACCAAGGAACTTAGAGTCCAGTACCAGAAGGTGGGCATTTAAACAAGAATGTGAAAGAGAGTGTTACAGGCACTTTTAGTGAAGTGGGGAAAATACAGTGGAACAGCAAAGAAGGGGGTATGACCGTGGCAGGCTCTGCGCAGGAAAGATGGGAGAGACTAGGGGACAAGGGGTGCTGGGGTGTGGGGTGGGGCATTTCAGCAGGAGGAAGCAGCGTGAGAAACACCGGGGTGAGGTCCAGGCAGCCAGCACAGCTCAGCTGGAAAGGGCAAAGCAGGTGAGGCGAAATAAGAGGCAAGGCTGCAGGGGCGAGCTTTCAGAGGCACTGCTGGCTGACCAGCTAGGAGAATTAGAGCGCATCTATTCTGCTCCTTTTATACCGCCTCCTCCTCAATAATTATAACTATAGCATAGTTATTGAGTTATAACTATGAGCCTCCACTGTGCTCCGCATTTAACACACATTATTTTACTTTTGACTTACATCTCGCAGCACTGCTAGCAATCAGGTATAATTGTTCTGATTTTACAAATAAGTCAGCTGAGGCTCAAAGACATTAAATAAACTGACTAACCTCATCTCAAAACAATCGGAATTCCTTTATCTAAACTGGCAGTTGCACTTTTAGGCTGCATTATCTAAAGTCTGACACTTACTCATTGTCCTCCTGATCTAGTCTGTCCACCAAATTTGGGGACAAATTAGAGCAAACATTCTTTATTTTTCCTACAGTGTCTTCCACAGAGCTGGGAAAAGCAACAACGTTTGAAAATTCCAGCTGAGAAATAAGTGATCCACTGCCGTTTTGCTTTAAAATACGTGTCAGCGTTATTATTTGTCACAGCGGTTCTCCTAACCTAAAAGGGCCATCAGCCTATCCGCTTTTGTCCATCCTGTCCAGGCTGATGGTCACAACTGAAGTCATCAGTCTGCAGGGTAGGACCAGCCCCTGCCTCCACCTCTGGGCGTGAGGCCGTACCGAGTGCACTGCGTTCTGACCACCAAACAGCTTCGAACATAAGCAAACTCATAGACTCAGAAACTAGGATGTAGGTTACCCGGGGACACTGGGGTAGGGAACAGGAAGTAAAAAATATATAGCTGAGAACAGCACTATTAAATCTTTTTGAAGCTCTTCATTTAGCTTTGTGGAGACTCAGTAATTACACTGGAAGGTGTTTTAGCCATCGGTCACATTTATAATTGTCTGGAATCCATAAGTATTCCAAGAGGTCTTCAGAAGCTCCCAGATCAAAAAAAAGTGCTGATGAATCTTTGCTCCACTACTTACTAGCTGTGTGACCTTGGAGAAATTTCTTAACCACCCTGTGACTTTGGTTCCTCAAGTTTACAGTAAAAGTAATACTCATTACCTGCCTCAAAAAATTAAGAAATTAAAATAGTTTATACATTAAAAAGTGTTTAAATCAGCACCCAGTACATAGGGCACACTCAACAGCTGGTTGCTATCACTATTGATTGATTATATGATTAATGCTAAATCATAGAAAGAGTTGATTCTAAAATTAGCATTCTAAACCAGTATCATTGTAAATTATGGATTAATTTCAGTTTGACATTCATGGATTTAGCATCCAAGGATTTAACTGTATGTGGGAAAAGCTGACGTTTTATGACATGGAAATAATGTCTAATTTTGTAAAGGAAGGAATTAAACTGAGTGCAAGATGAGTAAGGTTTCAGTGAGAGGCCCTGGACACCAGCCAGTATCTGTTTTAGTCCAGCACAGCTTCCTACGGTTTGACCTACGGGTGTATTCTTTCCAAGTAATAAAGCTTCCTTCAATTCTCAGTGGAAAGTGCCCTTCCACACCTACCACCCCCCAAAAAAGTTGGCTGGTGATGCAAGAAAAGATAAAGTAAACAAATCTAAGAAAAAAAAGGTTAGATTCCAGAAAATTTAAGTTTTGGATAAATTCAAGAGTGAAATGTTGAATTCAGCAAATACTGGAAAACAACCATCCCAAAGAACCAAGAGTCTATAACTGTAAGCAAGAGAGTCCCATCCATCTGCCCCATGGGATAGAAGCCCCTCTCAATTAGAGGCAGAGTGGGCATCACCATCCCAGAATCCTCAGGATTGGGGGATGAACTGTGACCCAATGTGCAGGAGAGTGTAAACTGCAATGTAAACTATAGTCCATGCTTAGTGGCAATGCTCCAAAATGTGTTCATCAATTGCAATGAATGTACCACACTAATGAAGGATGTTGTTAGTATGGGAAAGTGTGGAGGTGTGGGGAGCAGGACATATGGGAATTCCCTATATTTGTATGTAACATTTATGTAATCTAAATATCATTTTAAAAAATAAAAATATAGATTAAAAAAGATAAAGTTCATCATGTGCTCTACATAAAAACAAGAAGCAATTCTTGAGACTGTTTGAAGGAGCACACCAAGTGCAAAAAGTGCTTATATATGAGAAATCAAATTGCACTAAAATTTAAAAAGGGGTCAACATATGGAATGAAGAGATACATAAAAATCAGATGATCTTCAGGTAAATGTGATTAGAGAAAAAGCCAGAAGCTTGTAAAAATAGTTCTAGAGAAGCAAGAAAGAGTCACCAGCATAAGCTTTGCTGGCAAAGCATTTTCCCAGAATATGAAGTAAACATGACACATAGCATTGATTGAACATGTGGCTATGGAAGCATTTTCTCTAGCACCAAAGACACATTGGGTTATTTATTGCAAGAAATACTCAGTGTAGACAAAAAAATCACAATCATATGAAAGGAGAGTAATATTTTTAGATGTAAAGTCAATGTAGTTTCACACCAATGGTCTCTAGTTCCCAATTGTTCCAAGTTCTCCTTCCCTTCAATCAATGACATAAATTACATAAAAGGAGTCAACTTCAGATTTTAGATTATATTTTAATACAATTTATATAATAGCCTTTACTTTCAGGGAAACTGGTATTTTAAATCCTAAAATCTTTGCTTTTCTTATTAAAACAAAGTTACAGAGTTTTACTATAAGTCATAAGGTAGAGAGGATGCAGGTTATGACATCAAAGCAGCTTTCCCGTGCCTAGGAAAGGAAATAAAGGATCAAGTAGCAGGCAGGACGTAGAAAGAACTGGAAAGATAAAGACTAGGGACACACGTTGATTGGGGCCCCAAGAAAAAACACGGGATCACACCTACCCTCCTGGACCATGACATGAAAGAAATCCTGAAATAAAAACCCAGAGAATGGAGGGAAAGTCTGAGAACGTCCAGCCTGCAGCTCTACTTTCCCACCGTGTCCAGCAAGGTGTAGGCTCGTAGAGCGGGACAGGTGGAGAGGGGGTCCCGATCTATTTAGATGAGGCGGAGAGAGCAGTTCCAGCTGCCCACAGCTTGGGCAGGGTGTGCAGAAGATCCTGAAACTCGCCAGTGCCTCTGTGGGAATATGGAAATTTTGAAAGAAACAATAGACTTGTTAAAGGATAATTTTTTTTAAAGTGTGATAATAACTGTCATACAAATATAAAATGAACACTTGTGAAAGATTTTATTTAACTCTTCAGTTAATGAGGGAACCAGTAAGATGTTACAACTGGTTCAAAGGAGAATTCAAAGAATATATATGTAAATTTATTGTAATATTCCTATATATATAAGCATATTTATATATATGAATGCTGCAATAAATTTACAAATAAATGCAAAATGAATCTGTCCACAGGGCAATAATCTATTGCAGTCCATTGTATAAGTGAATTTTCATGTCTATGGACAAAAATCACTTGCATCATTATTAGTTTTCTACAATTTACAGAATTGTAAAAAGTTCAAAGACATTGAAAGGCATAGAGCCCCCATAGACTCATAACCAGAAGAGGATTCTACACTATGCCTTGTCTTCCACTACAGATGCCCAGTAACCTTTTGGTACAGTTCAGCGTCGTTCACAATAACTGGAAGAAGCCTGAGATCAGGGGAAGAAGGCAACAGCCTGCAGAGATCTCACATCCAGAGGCAATGGCAGATCTCACAGTCATTAGCAGAGGAAGACAAGAAGATGCCCAGGAACAGGCTCCAACCAGCCCACCAGCACGGGTCACCAGCACGGGATGCCTGTTACCAACTGGGATGAGAGACTGGGAGGTGGGGGGCAGCGAGAGTCCAGGAAACAGAGGATACTAAGCTTCTTCTTGAATCTAGACCCCATCTTGGAAGGGAAAATGAGGAAAGACCACTTGAGAGGTAGAAAGAACTGAGAAGCTTAAACTAGTCGTGAATATTTAGCAGACAGAAATTGTTTTAAGACAGAAGAAACTGGCTTACTTTGATTAATCACCTTAAGAGGTGGGTTTTTTCCTTCTCCATCAGTAGGAGCAAGGACAAGATGAGGTCAGTTATATAAAATGCGAAATGTTACTGTTGTGCTTTTGCACATCTGTGTAAGTTTTAATCCTGTTGCACTGGATAAAATCTTCATACACTTGGGACACGTCCTCCTATCTAAAGTTGCTAATGATTTTCACCAGTGATAGTTCTTCAGTGCGACAAAGCCTTACGATTACCATAAGTCTCAAATAGTTCCACAACAGAAGCACATAAAAATTTGCAAAGGAGAAAAAATATTGCCAATCATTATTTTAAGAAAGAACCTGATCCAAGAATATTTTCTCAATTGAAATGATGAATGCACAACTATGTGATTATACCAAATACCATTGACTGTGTACTTTGGATGAATTGTATGCTTTATTAATAAGTACCAAAAAAATAATATCTTCTCTGCAGCCTTCCACCTTCTACTCCACGATTGTCCCCCTCACCTTTTCCAGTGCTTCTTCTTCAGCAGCCTGACACTGGGCAACCTCCAGAAGACCCAGGGGACTTTTTAAACTCCTCTAACCTGGCTAGTTCTGACTGTACCATGTACCAAAGAAACGGCACCATCTGCTCTCGGATTGAAGAGTCAGGTGATATCACAGTTAAGGCACCATAGCAACAATGTCAGAGAACATACTGTGGGCTCTGTTTAATGAGGCAGAGTTTATTTTGTTAACTTTATAAATGACTTTAGTCTGCTATTTAGACCAGCATTGTAGGTATAAGAAGGTTACTTCTATTTTGTTTTAATTTATTGAATTCTGTGAAGTAAATTATATTGTCTAGTGGGGTTTTATAACTCAAGATTTACTGGAGGTCTTGGGATATGTTCCTCAAAACAATGGAAAAAAATCTCCATATTCCTGATGAGTTACGAGCGTAAACATGAGGCTAGTCCTCTGCAGGAGAGGCAGCATGCCAGGCCTCCTCAGGCACAGTTTAGGGGAGTAATAAGACATTTGCTTAAACTGCAAGTAAAAATTTCACTTTAATTTATAATGACCCTCAATTTTCTATTTGTTAAGGTTCTGTTTGTCAGAGTTCCAAGGAACTATTTTGATGAGCAACTCCTCCAAAAAAATCCATCATATCTAGAAGATAATACTACATGCACCAATAAAAATGCCTGATAAAATATTGACAGAAGGGGTCTAAGCCAAGTGATAACCAATATCCCCCAGATTCTGCCTCTTAGGCTGAAGAAAACTCCTGTTAACTCCATGCCATTCAAACTATGATTTAACGTTTCAAAACAAGTCTTTGCATGAAAAGTCACAGGATAGGAGAAGACATAGAGCCCTTAGCTATACAGCAGGCAAAAAGATCAAAGCATCACTCGACCATATTCTGCCCTATTTTATAAGGTATTCATTCATTTATTCATTCATTCAACAAATATATATTGAAGATATATCCGATATAAAAGCACTGGGCAAGGCACTGGAGAAGTAATAAGGGTGAAAAAGTGAGAATCCACATCCTTAAGGTTACTTGAGGACCAATGTAGGTGAAAAATAATTGCACAATTTCAATATGGTATCTCTCTGTTAGGACAGAGATAAGCACAGGGCCTTGGTGGGGGTGAAGTAAAGGGCAGTCCACAGAAGTTTTCTGCAAGAGCAGCTCTAAACAGGAGTCAGAAGGATAGACTTTTCACCCAGAGATGGCGACTTAAAAACTCATGAACTTTGACCTGGAGAAAGACAGAGCCAGACAAAAGTGTCTGGTGTCGAAACAGTGTTGTGCTAACTTCAGAAAGAAAGAAAAACACAAATACTGCGTTTCCAAATTTAGACATCTAGGGACATTGAGTCAGGCCACTTAAAACAGGCACAAAGTTTAATCATTCCAAGAAGTTGAGTATTGTGCCTCTTATCTTCTCATCTAAAATTAAATTTCCCGTTTAGCTTTGACATAGAGACTATTTATAGACATTTAAAAAAAGAAAGAAAGAAAAGAAAATCAAAAAGGTTAAACCCAGGGCTTATTTTCTAAAACCAGAAGAGGCTGAGAAGAAAGCGACACCTAATGGTTGGTTATGTCAAAGACCCTCAACTGCTCCCCCAAACTCAAGAGACCGTGAAAGAGAGGTTTTGACCTAAGCCATTAGCAGAGGTAGCCTCAAAAACCATGCTAAAAAGTGAAAAAAAAAAAGTCATCCAGCCCTCTGGGAAACCAGCTCAGCTCTTTCAATCTAATATCATGCTGAGCTGCAGAAATGTTTGACCAGAAGACATTCCAATGACCAACCGTAAACAGCTGATATGCTCTTAGATTCCCTATGAGATTTTTTTTTACTCTTGTAAATAGATATTAATAACAAACACTTATGTAGTACACCCATAATTTGTACCAGACCCTTTTCTAAGTGCCCCATATACATTAACTCTTGCACGGATTTTCTTTTAACACAATCCACATCTATGCAAATGAACGAGCAATAAATTCTGTTAGAATCTTTAAAGTCAGAGTAGTACTAAATTACGTTGTGAAAAGACAATAATATTTAATGTAAATAATTACTTCTTAGAACAGAACTGCAAAGGAACTTGAGAGGTCATAGTTTATTTTTTGGCCCTTAGGAGTTATTGAAAAATCTGTCCCAAGAGAGGAAATGCAGCATGTTTGCTTATTTCTACTTATTCCTTAAATTCTTTCTATCCTGCTCTTTGCTTCTCTTGTCTCACTTATCTGGGGAAAAGTAATTTTCTTCCAAACTTCTTTTCCATCATTGAATTTTACTAGTACTTTATAGGCTTATCAGTAACTCCCAAACAATTTTCTCTCTTTCCAGACATCATCACTTCAGTTCTGGAAACAATTACCAGGTAAATAGAGTTGTCTGGCTTAAGCTTAGTAGGTAAAATGGTCAGGCCAATTCTAAGAATGGGCTCATAAATAACAATATATGTTTCTCTTATAGCAAAATGTCTTCATATGAAAATCAGATCATTAGCATTGATCCGTATTGCCTACTGATGGGCTAGTTTTTAAATATTTGTATTAATCATCCTAACCAGCTAAATATCAACCAATATAAACTGTTCCTAAATCTAAATGCAGTTTTATTTCTCATAAAAGTAGTAGAAATCATATTTGTTATCGCCTACATCTTTATCAGTCAATGAATTACATGTGGTCTCTTGTCTATCCATAAATTCTGTCTGAGAGGCAGCTTTAGGATATAAGCTCACTGAGGGATACTTTTGATAAGAGCCATTCCTTTGCAACTAATACAAAAGACATTCACTGATCTCTTAAGTGGTCATACTCTGTTATGATCATCTGCACACTGCGAGGCTGGAGGCATGCAGGCTTGGGGGTTGATGGACCTCTTGTTTCAGATTGTATTTCTGCTACACATGGAAACTTTTTCACCCTTTCCTTTTGTAATGGTCAGAACAGAACAGTACAGACCGTGTAACTTTGCCAGAATATATAAAACCCTTTGCTTATGTTTTTCCAACTAAGAAGAAGTTCTGTTAAAAAATAAAAATAAAAATAAAAATTTATACATGCCCCAACCTTCTCTCCTTTAAAATTGAATATTTTGCATGCTGTATTTTGCATGGAATGCATTAAGATTAATGATTAACCAATCTGGTGATCCTAGCTCCTTCCAAAGGAGTTGGTCATTTTGTGCTCCTCAGAACACAAGGAGCACACATTTGAGACGTATAACCCAGGACAAGTGTGAATGACTCAATGGACCCAATGCTGGATAGACAAAACCCTGGCCCGTATATTTATTTGGGGATTTCCAGAACCATGATCAGTAAGTTCTTTTAACATTTCTCTTGAAAAAGAAGAATTGGAAAAGTAAAAGGAAATCTATAGTTTTCTTACCATACCAGCTACGAGGAAGGTTTCAGTCAAGCTTCTGACTCTGGGAAAAATGGCCTACTACTGGCAAAAAAAAAAACCTCAAGGACGAACCCCACAAAGTTCTCCTCTCTTAGAATTCCCAAGCTCTGTCACATTTCCAGGGCCTGGAATCCCCCTCCCACTTTCTTGCCAAATAAGATCCTTCCTAGCCTGAAACAGTGCCTGGCACACATTAGGCCCTCAATACATGTTTCTTTAATTAAACTGTGAATCATAGTATGAGTGCAGTTGTGAGCTTCTTCCCAACTTGTTCACAGGTCAGTTTTCTGGCCCAGTCAGACTGTACATACAGTCATTTCCGTTTCAGAGCTAGATTTCTGGAGGGGGTGGAGGGGAGCCGTAATGTTAAACTAAGCTAACAACTGAGCCAGGCCTCCTGTCAAGAAGAGGCATGAAAGTGGCTAAGACAATTCCTCTCAAAGGCTTAAGGCAACAGCGCTTTTGGTCATTAGAGGCCTTGATTTTCATGAAACAAAAGAGCTGGTCTAGATGACTTCTGAAACACTGGCATGACCTTTGCTACAAAATTTAGGAAAAAAACAAGAAAGTGGCTGTAGAAGCCGTGGGGATATAGCCAAGAAGGAAATCTAATTCAGAAACATGATAAAGGAAGGAGAGACAAATACCCAAGGATCTACTCTTCCATGCAGCATGGCATGGAGAAAGAGAAGGTAAACAGCGAAGTGTGGCAATAAGAAATCCTGAGGATAAGGAAAAAACACAGGGGACTGCTTAGTAGCTTCTATAAGTGCTAAAATTTTAGAAGAAAGAGATGCTTCTCAAATTATCTGTGACAAACCACCAGTTTGGGGTTGTGGTTTTTTTTTTTTTTACTTCACATCTTCTACAGATTGATTTCTGATCTTTATAAAGATAGAAACATTGTGACACTTCATCCCTAAAGTATGAAAAGAAAGCAGAGTATGCCGAATGCGATATTTATCTAGTTTCTTAGTCCTGATCTAGAGAATTTTAAAGAAATTTTGCAGATGTGCTTTAACAATGAACACATGTTAAGAACTGTGAAAGATCTGCCTGGAAGCTAACAAGTCAGCCTACTACAGTTTCATGGATGCTGGCAAAAGACAATTCCTCACAACAGTAGCTGTAGCCAGAATATCAGCATTTGAGCCAGTTCTTCTAACCCCAATTCCAGCACTAGGATGCAAAGAGAATTCCTGCATTCACAGGGGGTTGTGTTACAGCAGAGGAAACCTGAACTTAGGTAGCCTAAATCTTTTTACAGAGAAATAAGCATGCTTGCATCTTGCTCTGGAGGGAGATATTTACCCATTGCTCCAAAGGGAAACACTGTCTCTGTCTTCCAAGGTTTGTTTCCTACCAGTGTGGCATCAAATTACCACAAACATGTTGGCATAATCAACACAAATTTTATTGTCTTGCAGTTCTGGAGGCCAGAATTCCAAAATGGGTGTCACTAAAAGCAGGGTGTCAGCAGGGCTGCTTTCCTTCTCTAGTCTCTATGGGAAAATCCATTTCCTGGCCTCTTCCAGCTCCCAGAGGCTGCCCATATTCCCTGGCTCATGGCGCCTCTCCTCCATCTTGAAAGCTGTCAAAGGCAATTCAAGTCCTTCCCAACATCACATTATGCTGACCTCCTCTTCTGCCTCCCTCTTCGATGTTACAGGTCCCTTGTGATTATTTTGGGATCACCTGGATATTGCAGGATCATTTCCTTATCTTAAGGTCAGCTGACTAGCAATCTTGACAGTGGTGATGGTGGACATCCTTGTCTTTTTCCTGATCTTAGAGGAAAGGCTTTCAGTCTTTCACCACTGAATATGTTGTTAGCTGTGAGCTTTTCCTATGTGCCCTTTGTCATGTTGAGAAAGTTTCCTTCTATTCCTATTTTTCTAAGTATTTTTATCAACAAAGGGTGCTGGATTTTTGCCAAATGCTTTTTCTGCGTTAATTGAGAGCATCACGTGATTTTTTTTCCTTTGTTCTATTAATGGAGTGTATTACACTTCGACATGGTCCAATCAAAGCCCTAATCTTAACATAATTTAATCAAAGCCATATATATTTGGGTTCATCCTGTTTGGCATTTGTTGAGCATCTTGGATTTGTATATTCATATATTTCATCAGATTTGGGAAGTTTTCTGCCATTGATTCTTCTAATATTTCCTCTGGCCATTTCCTCTCTCTTTTCTTTCTGGGACCCCTATGATGTGTATATTGGTATGCTTGACTGTGTCCCACAGGTTCTTAGAGCTCTGTTCACCTTTCATCTTTTTCCTTTCTGTTCATCGGACTGGAAATTTTCAAATGTCTCATCTCTGTGTTCACTGATCCTTCTTTTGCCTCTTCCAATCTGCTGTTGAATCCCTCTATTGAAGTTTTCACTTCAATTATTTTACTTTTGAGTTCCATATTTTCCATTTGGTTCTTTATAATTTCTATTTCATTATTGAATTTCTCATTTTTTTCATATATTGTTTTTCTGGTTTCCTTTAGTGCTTTGTCCATGTTTTCCTTTTTTTCAGTGATCTTATTTAAGAGAGTTTATCTAAGATCTTTGATTAGCAATTCCAAACAGAGTTTCCTCTAGAACAGCTTCTATTAAATTCTCTTTCCTGTAACTGGGCCACAGTTTTTTGTCTCCTTGCATTTTTTTGTTGGTAACTTGGCATTCTGACTATTATGTTGTGGTCATTCTGGAAATCTAACTCTCCCATTCCTCAATCGTCCAGATCAATAACTGGAAAAAAAGAAAAACAAGAAAAGAAAGAAAGAAAAAAAAAAGGACACTAGATGCTGTATAAAGAAATAAAGAGAGGGTCTGGGCAAGGGGTGGTAGGCGCCATGTCCAGCCGCGAAGGTGGCAAGAAGAAGCCCCTGAAGCAGCCCAAGAAGCAGGCCAAGGAAATGGACGAGGAAGACAAAGCTTTCAAGCAGAAATAAAAGGAAGAACAGAAAAAACTCGAGCTAAAAGTGAAGGTTGCGGGGAAGGGCCCTCTGGCCACCCGTGGAATTAAGAAATCTGGCAAAAAGTAAGCTGCTCCTTGTTGTGCCTAAGGCCCTGATGACCCTTGCTTTCATTCCTGTTTAAACATCCAGATTCCCTACTATAACATCTTTTGTCACCTGTAGCTAGAATGAAGTTTTGTCTTGGAGCATATTGTACATTTAAGAATAAACTTTTGTAGGAAAAAAAAGAAGAAATAAAGACTTCCAGTGTGTATTAGTTAACAAAAGGGGTGCTGATGCAAAGTACCAGAAATCTGTTAGTTTTTACAAAGGGTATTTACTTGGGGTAGAAGCGTACAGTTACAAGGCCCTAAAAAGTCCAACTCAAGGTTAGTTCCTCACTCAAGTCTGTTGTCATGTGTTGAAGCAAGATGACTGCTGACGTCTGCAGTGGTTTAGGCTTCCTCTTCCTCTTAAGGCTCCATGGTCCCAGCTTCTTCCAGTCTCAGCTGTAGGCTGGCATAGGGCTTGTCTCTCTTCCTGTGGGGCCCATTTCTTTCCTGGCTTAGCTGCTTTGTTTTCTTTACAAGGTTAGCTGTAAACAATCAGGCAAATGGCTCATTTCTCTTCCCGGGGCCTCTGCTGTGTCTATGGAGCTGTCTCTCTTCCTCTGTGTATCTTCTCTGTGTATCTACTTCTGTGTGTCTCCTTGACTGAATGTCCATCTATATAGCCCACCAAGGGGGACAGGGACTCAAACTGAGTCCCCCTAATGACATGGTTGAATCAAAGCCCTAATCTTAACATAATTTAATCAAAGGCATTTCAAGTTAAAATTTCAGAATTTTAATCTAATTCAATCAAAGGGTATCATATCCAGAGGGAAACATAATCTCTCTTTTTGGAATTCATAAATAATCTCAAGCTGCCACACAGTGTAAGTGACAATATGAGTAAGTACTATTGCATTTTTCATTTGTAATACTGTCTTTTGCTTCTCATAAGGCTTAAAATCCAAATGCATAAAAAACAAGTATATTAATAAATCTTTGTTACTGGGCACACAGTGCATAAAGATGTAATTTGTGATGAGAACATAAAATGGAAGGACAGGGATACAGGTACAGTATAGGTGTAAGCTAGTAAGACAAGTTGGAATCAACACAAACTAAACTGTAATAGACTTACGATGTTAAATGTCATCCCCATGTTAACCACAAAAATCTTAAATTATCTACACAAAATGAAATGAAAAGTAATTCAAAATGGCTCATTATAAAAGATCATCTAAAGAAAAAGAAAAGTAATGGAGAAAGGGAGGAACAAAAAGGTATAAGACAACAAAATAATTAGCAAAATGGCAGAAGTATATCTTGCCATATCAGTAATTACCTTAAATGTAAATGGATTAGACTCCCAATCAAAAGCCCGAGGTTGGCAGAATGGATAAAAAAACATGACCCAACTATATGCTGTTTACAAGAGACCCATCTTAGATCTATAGAAGCAAACAGATTGAAAGTAAAAGGATAAAAATATATATTCTGTTCAAATAGTAACCAAAAGAGTGCAGGGATGACTATATTAATATCAGACAAAATAGAGTTTAAGTCAAAAACAGTTATAAGAGACAAATAAGGACATTATATATCAATAAAAGGATCAATTCGACAAGAAGACTGAACAATTATAAACATAAATACACCTAACAACAAAATATGTAAAGCAAACATTAACAGTAGGGAAGGGAAGAATAGAAAGTTTTACAAGAAGAGTAGGGCACTGCAATATGCCACTCTCATAATGGATGGAACATCTAGGCAGAATGTCAATAAGTAAATAGATGACCTGAACAAAACTATAAACCAATGAGATCTAAGCAACATATATAGAACACTTCGCCCAACAGCAACAGAATACATATTCTTTTCACGTGCACCCAGATCATTCTCTGGAATAGACCATTTATTAGGGCATGAGAGTCTCAATGAATTTACAAATACTTAAACCATAAAATGTAATTTCTCTGACCATAATGGAATGAATCTAGAAATCAAGAACAGAAAGAAAACTGGAAAATTTAGAAATATGTGGAAATTAAACAGCACACTCTTAAATAACCAATGGTTAAATAATAGATTACAAAGGAATTTAGAAAATATTTTGAGATGGATGGAAGCAAAAATACAAACTACTAAAAATTACGAGGAAAACAGATGTGGCTCAAGAGGTTCAGCGTCCGACTACCACATGGAGAGACCAGGGTTCGATCCCCGGTACCTCCCGGTAAAATTAAAAATAAATAAAAAATAAATTATGAGATGCAGCAAAAGCAGAGCTCAGAAGGAAATTTATAAACAAGAAGAAATTTATAAACAAAGTAAACCCAAAGTTTGCAGAAAAGAGGAAATATTTAACTCTAGAGTGGAAATAAATGAAATAGAGAATAGAAATAATTAAGAAAACAAAACAAAAAGTTGATCCTTTGAAAAATAAAATCAATAAACGTTTAACTATACTGAAAAAGAAAAAGGGAAAAGATGCAAATAACTAAAATCAGAAAGGAAAATGATATCACTACTGACCTTACAGAAATAAAAATATTATAAGTGAATATTCTAAAACAATTGTACGCAAACAAACTAGATAATCTAGAAGCAATGGGAAAATTCCTAGAAATACATCAGTTACCCAAATTGACTCAAGAAGAAATAGAAAACATTAACAAACCTATAATAAGTACAGACATTGAATTAATAATCAAATATGTCCCAGGATATGTCCCAGGCTCCACTGATGAATTCTACCAAACATGTAAAAAGTTAGTACCAATCCTTTTCAAACTCTTCCAAAGAATTCCAGAGGAGGAAACACTTCATAATTCATTCTCTTGGGCCAGCATTACTCTGATTACCAAGGCCAGATAAAGCCATCACAAAAAAAGAAAATTACAAACCAATATCTCTAGGAATATAGATGCAAAATACTAGCAAATCAAATCCAACAGCGTTTTTAAAGATTGTTCACTATGACCAATTGGAATTTATCCCAGAAATGCAAGTTTCAACATATGAAAAATCAATCCATGTAACATGCTACATAAATACAATGAATGATGCAAATATTCTCGCTGTCCTGATTTTGTGATAATCAGGGTAGGCTAAACATTTGCTATATTAGAAACCATGCATGTGTCCCCAGACCTAGTTTTTCTCCCTAGGTCTGGTTTTTAGAATGCTGGTGATAAACTAAGCCTAATTTATTATATGACCATCCTGTATGGGAAAAGACTAACTTTGGGTATCTTTGGTCAACCTTAGGATATATAGCGGGGGGACGGATGTGGCTCAGGTGGTTGGGCGTCCATCTCCATTATGGAGGGAACTGGGTTCATCCCCGGGACCTCCCGGTAAAAAAGAAAAATATAGAATGCGTGTAAGCCGCCAGGCCCCGCAAGCCACGCAGCAAGATGATGACATAGCAGGACAGTGACACAAGGAGAGCCAAGATGAGACGCACCAAAAAACCAGGAACTAAGGTGGCGCAGGTGGTAGTAGGATGCCTCTCTCCCACATTGGAGGTTCCGAGGATCGAATCCCAGTGAAGACAGGAGGAGAAGGATGAGAAGAGAGGGCAGGAAACAGACACAGAGAGTTGCCCAGCAAATGGACACAGAAACAGCAAAAACCGGGGGTGGGGGGTGGGGGGTGTAAAAATAGATAAAAGTAAAGAAATAAATCCTTTAAAAAAATGTATAGGGAGGAAGATACAGACTACAGTTGGTAATACTTTGACGATGCTCTTTCATGATTTGTTAACAGATGTTTCATAACAATGCAGGGTATTTGTGGGGGGGTAATGTGTGGGAGCCCTGCATGATGTTATACATGTTTGTTTTGTAAGTTCATGATGTTTACTAAACACTTATAGTTTATGTTCATGTATGAATGATATACTGCAATTGTTTAAATAAATAAATAAATAAATAAATAAATACAATGAATGAAAAAAACAATGATTATCTCAATAGATGCAGAAAAGACATTAGACAAAATCCAGCACCGTTTCTTGACAAAAACACTGAGAAAACTGGGAATAGAAGGGAACATCCTCAACATAATAAAGGACATATATGAAAAACCCACAGCTAGCATCACAGTCAATGGTGAAAGACTTAAAACTTTCCCCCTAAGATCAGAAACAAGACAAGAATGCCTCTTTTACCACTGCTAGTCAATATTGTGTTAGAAGTTCTTGTCAGAGCAATTAGGCAAGCAAAAGAAATAAAAGATATCCAGGTTGGAAAGGAAGAAGTAAAACTATCTCTGTTTGCAGATGATAGGATCCTATATATACAAAAGCCAAAGAAATCCACAAGAAAACTATTAGAGCTAATAAATGAATTCAGCAAAGTGGCAGGGTACAAGAGCAACACACAAAAATCAATTGTGTTCCTATACACTCTCAATGAGCAATCTGAAGAGGAAATTTAAAAAAACAATTTAATTTACAATAGCATCTAAAAGGATAAAATGTCTAGGAATAAATTTAATCAAGGATGCAAAAGACTTGTGTACTGAAAACTACAAAGCATTGTTGAAATAAATTAATGAAGACCTAAAAAAAATGGCAAGACATACCATGGTCATGAATGGGAAGAGTTAATATTGTTAAGATATCAATATTACCTAAATAAATATATAAATATAATGTAATCCCTGTCAAAATTCCAACTGCTCTTTTTTTTTTTTTTTTTGGCAGAAATGGAAAAACTGGTCCTTAAATTAATATCAATCTGCAAGCGGTCCTAAATAGACAAAACAATCTTGAAACAGAAGAACAGAGTTGGAGGACTCACACTTCCTGATTTCAAATTATACTAAAAGAGATAGTAATCAAAACAGTGGGGTACTGCAATAAAGGTAGACAAATAGATCAGTGAAATAGAATTGAGAGTCTACAAATAGACCTACGTATCTATGACCAATTGATTTTTTACTAGAGTGCTAATATATGCAGTATTTTCAACAAATGGTTTTGGGAAAACTGGATATCCACATTCAGAAGAATGATGTTAGACCCTCACACCATAGTCAAAAATAACTCAAAATGGACCAAGGACCTAAATATAAAAACTAAAACTATAAAACTCTTAGCAGATAACATAGGGGCAAATCTTCATGGCCTGGGGGGAGCAGATGTAGCTCAAGTGGTTGAGTGCCTGCTTCCCATGTATGAGGTCTCCAGGTTCAATCCCCGGTACCTCCTAAAAAAAAAAAAAAAAACACTTCATGACCTGGGATTCAGCAATAGATTCTTAGATATGACACCAAAAGTACAAGCAACAAAAGAAACAATTGATAAGTTTGATTTCATCAAAATTAAAAACATTTATGTATCAAAGGAAATTATCAAGAAGACAATTTACAGAATGGGAGCAAATAGTTTAAAATCATATATCAGATAAGGGTTTAATAATCTGAATATATAAAGAACTTTTACAATGCAACAACAAAAAGACAAACAACCTGTATTAGTCAGCCAAAGGGGCGCTAATGTGAAATACCAAAAATGGGTTGGTCTTTATAAAGGGTATTTATTTGGGGTAGAAGTCCTCAGTTACCAGGCCATAAAGCTTAAGTTTCTTCCCTCACCAAAGTCCATTGCCACATGTTGGAGCAAGACAGCTGCCGACATTTGCCAAGGTTCAGGCTTCTTGGGTTCCTCTCTTCCCGGGGCTGCATTTCTTTCTGGGCTCAGCTCCTCTGTTTCCTCCACAAGGTCAGCTGTAGACTATGAGGCTGTCTAGGCTTTGCTTCTCTCCACAAGGCCAGCTGTGAACTCTCAGCGAATGGCTTGTCTCTATCCCGGGGCCTTCTCTCCAACATCAAAACTGCTACTCAAAAACCACAACTCAAAAACCACTGTTACTCTGTTCTTTGTGATGCCTTTTATATTTTCTTCCCCCACCCACCAAGGGGTGAGGCTCATGCCCAGATTAACAGATCAGTTTACAAGCATGATCCAATTATGTTTTTGGAATTCATAATTACATCAAATTGCCCAACAGCTACACAACCCAACTAGAAAATGGGCAAGGTACTTGAATAGACATTTCTCCAAAGAAGATATGTAAATGGTCAATAAACACATGAAAAGATGTTCAACGTTATTAGTCATTTTGGAAATGCAAATCAAAACCACAATGAGATACCACATCTCACACACAGGAATGGAAAATAACATTTTAATGGAAAATAAAGTGTTGGAGAAAATATGGAGAAAATTGGAATTCTAATGCATTGTTGGTGGGAATATAAAATGGTGCGATCAGTGTGGAAAGGAATATGGTGATTCCTCAAAAAGTTAAATATAGAATTACTGTATGACCTGGCAATTCCACTTCTAGTTATATACCCAAGATAAGGTCTCAAACAGATACTTGTACACCAATATTTATAGCAGCATTATTCACAATAGCTAAAAGGTGGAAACCCAAGAGTCCATCAACAAATGATTGGATAAGCAAAATGTGGTACATATACACAATGGAATATTATTCAGCAAAAAAAAAAATGAAATTATGAGAAATGCTGCAATATAGAATAAACTTGAAAACATTATACTCGGTGAAATAATCAAGGCACATAAATACAAATATTATATGATATCACTTGTAAGAAGACTAGAAATAGCAAATTCACAGAGCTAGAGAGCAGGTTAGCCATTACCAGGAAGATGGGGGAATGGGAGAAGGGGGAGTGTTTGTTTGTAAAAATAATAATTAAAAGAAAGATTTTTGAAAACAACTGAAGAAGGTACACTGGCCCTTTACGTCCAGGTGGACACTGGTGGGAGGCGGGAGCTGCTGTTACCCAGATGGCCAAAACCGGGGCTAGCATCTACCTGGTCCCTCAGGAATCCCCCACAGACCTACCTTCAACCTCAACTTTTGAAGGACGAGGTTTACTCTACCTACCCTGGCCCCAGCCAGCAACTCCTCGGATCTGCTCTGTGTTTCGGCAGCTGGTGTCATTTTCACAGCTGCTACCACAGAGAGAAGAGTGGGGGCTGGCTGAGGTTCTCACTTACAAAAGCTGAACTCTTGGCAGCCTCTCCTTTGTCCAGACTCTTGCTTCCTCTGTCACTCCCACAGTCCAATCTGGTTCCAGGGTTACCACCTAGTCAATTCTAATCCCTTTTACCAGTTCATTCATTTTTTTCTGGTGGAGGGAGTGATCTGTAAAACTTCCTACTCCTCCATTTTGCAGCTGCACAATCCTTGGTGAGGAGTTTTGAAGAGGAATTCTTTGAAGGTAGCTGTTGCTCCTCTGTGACTCCCACTCCTTCAACGTCCCAGTGGATTTTGGGGGGAAGCCTCATGGCAAGGGAGAACTTCAAGGAGAATATTCTGGGACTAAAACAATCTTCCTAACTGATTTAAAAACAGAGTGAAGAAGTTTGCTGCTGGATTGGGATCAGTCTTCATTCCCAAAGTTTGTCTGGACAAAGCCCATGTTTCCTGCAGACCACATGTGGGCCTTGGGCCACCACGTATGATTGTGCACTGTCACGGACACAACATCTAATGGCATTGGAGGGGGCGGGAACTCATTCCCATCATATCTATTTTCTTGTAGATGGCAGTGGAGTATCTTGTTCTAACAAAACCAGTATACATTACAACAATTTCCCAACAGGTAGAAAGTTAAGTGTCTTAAACAATGGGCACCTCTAATAAATACAAAAGCACTTCATGGGCAAGCAATGGCACTGGCCGGGCTTCCCGAGAGAGAGAGTGAGCATGCGGGGTTGAATCTCATTCAGCAGGGCTGCCTGGATAGATTAATGAGACCTCAGCAAACAGAAGCCAGAGTGCAAGAGGCTATAGATGGAATAAGCAAAAGTGCCAACTGGAACAAGGGAACTACTGATGAGAAACCCCCAAACGTGAGAGGAGATGGGTATCCACAGAACAAAAGAAAACATTCCAGAAAAGAAGGAACTCATTTTAAGTATTGACAAACCCTCTCCTACCAGAGTGGATGTCAAGTAACAATCTCCTTGCCCCTGTCCCACCCTTCCCTCCCTTCTCTATGTTTCAGTTACCAGAGTCAGTAACATTGGTCGGCCAGATGGAAGAAGTGATTGAAGCATGCATGCAATGTGCTACCAAAGAGAGGCTGGGGAGGCCTAGGGAAATGTTGGACCGCAAACAGCTCTTCTCTCACAGTTTCAGACTACCCCATGCTTAAATGACTTCTGCACAACCCCCAAATCTATTTCTTTCTCTCTCTCTCTCTCTCTCAACACGGGGGGGGGGGGACAGTGGGAGGAGGATTATGCTTTACAATATTCCTTCTATCTCTGAAATTTGGTAAGTTTTGACACTTTTTAGTGGTATGATCTTTACTAGCATTTAGAGAATCATGAAATAAGGTAAATTGAAACCTAGGAAGGAAATGTAAAAGGCAATTCAGCTTAAAAGGGGAAAGACCAAAAGGTAAATAGGAATAAAGCAGGATAAATGGAAACAGATTGAGGCAGACAAAGGGGTCAGATTTCCAAGTGAGACAACATGGTATTTTTTAGCTTAATTGGTACCTCATGAGAGATTCCATGGGAGCAAGATGACGGACAAGTAGACCAAGCTGCTGCCTCCAGCAGGAATCTAGCACCACTAAGGTGATCACAAACAGTTCTGATAAGTGTGTAGTGGAAGAGGAAGATGTCAAGGTAAAAACCTGGGAAGCCAATTTTTAAAAAAACTAAAATAAAAAAATATGGGGAGCCAAGGAAACTGCTGGACAGGAACTTTGAAAAACATCAAGAAGAGAGTCCAGACCCCAGGATGGATGGACAATGAATCCAAAGATCTCAGTAAGCAATGGACATAAATTAACAGAAGCCAGAAAAGGCACAGAAACCAAAGAATTACCAAATTCATTAGATCCACACCAGGGCAGCAACCAGGATATTTGAGAGAAACAAGGTAACTCTGAAAGCAAATATGCAGCAGTCTTCCAAGGACGGTACACATGTCCTGGAGGAGCACAAAGACTTTAGAATGGGTGCAAGGGCACAGATAGTAATAAAAGGAACTGGTTTTCAGACACTCAACTTTTACAGGCACTCTTCCCTATAACTGATCTACCTGAAAATGTGCTCTCACCTTTCACAGTCACTTTTCTCCCAATTTAAAAAGAAAGGTTTACCTCTCACCCATATCTATTATTAAAATGGTTCCAGGGAGAAGCAGACGTGGCTCAAGCAGTTGGGCACCCACCTACCACATGGGAGGTCCCAATGTCGGTCTTGGTGCCTCCTAAAAGAAGATGAGCAAGAGAACAAGCTGACATGACAGGCTGGCACAGTAAGCTGATGCAGCAAGATGACACAACAAAGAACCACAGCAAGGAAATACAATGAGAGACACAACAAGCAGGGAGTGGAGGTGGCTCAAACCATTGGGCCCCTCCATCCCAAATGGGAGGTCCCAAGTTCAGTTCCTAGTGCCTTCTAAAAAGAAGACAAGCAGACAGCGACCGCAAACAACAGGTCAGGGTGGGGGGAGAAATAAATAAATAACATGTATCTTTTTTTTTTTTTAATGGTTCCAGGACCAACCAAAGAGAAATGTAATAATTCCTTTAATCAAGACCACATAAACAGTTTCACATTTATATTCTTCAGTGAATCCAATTAAAAGATGCATTCCCTGTATAGTTCTACATTTTTAAAATAATTATCAAATGTTTTGATATATATACCATTTTGAGCAGCTGCACACTATTAATAATTATAAGGATAATTCAACACTAAAACATTTTAACACTAATAACCTTACTGTCACAGAAAGAAATATGTACATTTTAACTTCAATTTATATATATATTTATTTTTGTTCCAGTTAAATCTACGAGAGTGAACAATAGGATCACAAAAATTATGTTACATTAGGATAAAATTCTATAGAAGTGGAATGAAAATGTAATTTCAAAAAGTGAAAGGAACAATGTAATATTTTTTAATATCTCAGATATTAAATTCCTTAAAAGAGTGTCGTAAACCAGATATAGTATCTTTTGCAAATTTTTTACCTTATGCTGAAAAATATTAGATGTCAAATTAAAAATATGCAAAGACTATATTAATTATCAAAATTCCTTTAGAGGAGATGCAAGCAGAACTATTTAAAGACAAGTTTTAGGGCAAAAGAGTGTAGTTATCAAATGTATGGACTCCATCAGACAGGATTTGACTCTCGAGTCCACCTACCATACATACATTAGCTGTGTGAATTTGGGGAAAGTACTTCAATGGAGTTCCTGAGTTTGTGGGGTTTTGTTGTTTTAATATGCTATAATAGGGAGTGGATGTGGCTTGAGCAGTTGAGTGCCTGCCTCCCACATGGAAGGTCCCAGGTTCAGTCCCTGGTGCCTCCTGGAAAAAAAAAACAAAAACAACAACAAGCAAACAACAAGAGAAAAAAACAACTCAGGGCAGTCGATGTGGCTAAGAGTTTGAGCACCGGCTTCCCACATACAGGGTCCCAGGTTCAATCCCCGGTCCCTGGTGCCTAAAAGAAAAAAGCTATAATAATCATGCCTATTTCATCATATTTGGAGGATGATTAATAGATAATGTTTGCAAAGCATTTAGCATAATGACTGATGCCGAATAACTCCTCGACAAGTGTGAGCTATTGCTTTTATTCATCAGGCATCATTTTCAGGACCTGAACTGCAGGAAGTCATACCATCTGGCTCAGCCTACCTGACTTGGCTTGCTGTGATCCTCTCTCCAGTCAAGTCCCAGGGTCCTATGGGTAGACACTAAAGAATTGATAGTGAATCCAAACCTCAGCTCTTAGAGTATAACGTCTCCAATTTTCCTCCAGAAAATGACCTAGCACTGGAATCCCCAAGGTCCTTAAACATACACTGAGCATTAGTTTTCTCTCTTTCGTCCTGGGAACACATCCCAGGCATCTTCCCAATGACTGGCTCTTGCTCCTTAATAGACTTCTAGTGAGTATAAGCTCAAGGCTCCTCTGATGAGTTACTCAGTTGTAAGGTGGCTTCCACAGTTTACAACCCTCTTCTTCCGGCTCATTTGGCTTTGTTTTCTGGGGAGCTGCTGACACTTTCAGGAGGCGTGCAATAAGCTATCAGTTGGTCTGGCTGAACCCACTGCACATTGGGCACGTTTGCCTTGGCGAGCCCTTTCCAGGGATTTCCTGGCCTTGAACGTGTGTACTGCTCTTTCCCAAACTCTGCTGTTGATCAGCTGAAGAGCAGCTCTGAGCTTTCTGGGGTACTACTCTCCCCACAGACCAGAGCATCCCTTTCAAGCCTTCCACCCACAGACATCAGCAATTATTCAACTGTCCAACTATGTTTAGAAACTTGCCTATTCGTCCTAATTGACACTTATAAACATACTGGATTATTTCTCCAAATTTAAGCCTTCAAATTTTTCTCAAGCTGAGCCTCTTCAAAGACAGAAAATATTAAAAAGCATTATATTAACCCTTCAACATAATCGATTTTGAATTTGATCACAGATTTTTTTTTTAACTTGATCCTCATAGGGCATGGATTTTCTGGAAAACCCTTACTCATTTCCCCATTTAAATTTTAAAAGTCATTTCTTAATCATTTAAGTAATAATGCACTTTGAAGACCCTTCAGAGAATTGGAACAAAGGGAAAAAAATACCACTATTTTCATCACCCAAAGACAACCATGTTTGGATCTTGACTTTGAGCAAAAACAAAAACCACCTCCGCTGCTCCACGCACACACACACTTTAAAAGTAAAGGAGGAGAGAAAAAGCAGATCCAAAGGTAATTTCCTGACTTCAAATCTTTTGCAGACATTCGCGCTAATTACACAACCACCTTTATTTCCTTGGGTCGCCAACGGGAGCAAGAGGCTTTCTGAGCAGGCCGGGCTGGTCTCACCGCCCCCTCTGTCCCTCTGCTAATGAAATTTCCGATCTCGTCTCTGGCCTTTGCTACAAGAAAGACCTCTTCCTACTGCTTCTGTCCTTTAGATGGCAGCATGGGCTCTAAGACTCCAAGGCCCGCTTTCTCCCAAGCTACGCAGTGTTCACAATCACGGGGGGAAATGTAAGATTGATGTGTCTGAGGGAGTGCCTAGGAGTCGGAGAAGCTGGGGGTGGGGAAGGGGTCACGGAGGGTGAAAGTGTGAAAAATGGGGACGCTAGAAGCTGCCTGTGGAATCTAAATGTGTCCAGCCACAACATCTATGCCAAAGACGGTGCACGTGTGGGTTTTTGTCATCATAGCCAATCCACCACTACCTGCAAGAATCGGTGAACAACAAAATGTGTTCATTCATTCATTCATTCACTCAGTGCATATGTGCCAGGGATACAGAGGTGAATAAGACACATAATTCTCATTCACTTACATCTCATGGATCTTTTTTTTTTTTTTTTTTTTTTTGAGATACCAGGGACTGGGGATTGAACCCCCGACCTTACATGTGGGAAGCCAGTGCTCAACCACTGAGCCACACCCAGCTCCCCTGAGTTGTTGTGGGGGTTTTTTGTTTGTTTTGCTTGTTGTTTGCCCCCCCTTTTTTTTTTTCAGGAGCCACTGGGAACCAAACCCAGGACCTCCCATGTGGGAAGCGGGAGCCCAATCACTTGAGCCACATCCGCTCCCCTGTCATGGATCTTATATTCTAGTATAGAAGACAGACAATTAAAAAATTTAAAAATCTATAAAATATTCACTTAGGGAGTGATAAGGACAATAAGGAAAAATAAAACAGGCTAAAGGCGATAGAAAAGCTATAGGCAGTGGCTATTTTAGACAAGATTTTCTGGCAAGATTCCTCTCAGGAGGCAATACTTAAGCAGAGATCTGATGAAGGGGGAGAGGAAGCCACTCGAGGATCTGAGGGAAAGTAAGACACAGGAAGGAGCAGGGCAAAGGCCACCATGCCCAGGCATCCTTGGTTTGCTTGAGAACCAGGAGGCGGCTGCGTGACTGAACAGGGTGAGCAGAGCAAGGAGCAGACAGAGAGATGACGGCAGAAGGAGGCAGTCACTGGGCAGCGTAGACCTCTGGGAACGCTGGGTTTTACTGTAAACACACCGGGAAATCTTTTGGAGGGTTTGGGGCAGAGCAGTAACAGGGCCAGTTTTCTAGGGATCACTTTGACTACTGTACAGAGCACATGCTGGGGAGGCAATAGTGGGAGCAGAGAGGCTGGTCTGTTGGAAAAGCTTCCTCCTAGTGGAGAGATGTGGTGGCCTGTAGTAGAGGAGGGGAAATTAAGAGGGATATGGGAGATCAAGATTTTGGAGGTGGTGGATTTATGATTAATCAAGTGGCCAGGCTCAGGGCGTCTCAAATTTTAATGTGCATATTCATATGCACCTGGGGATCGTATTAAAACACAGATTCCGATTCAGTAGATTCCCGGGTCTTGCATTTCGGAGATTCTGCATTTCTAGCATCGATGGTGCTGGTCCATGTGAGAGAAGGAAGACCTAAATTATGAGGCAACCATTGTACAGAATGCATTACCTTCTCTCGTGTGCCACTGGAAGACTACATGCTCAGCAGAGCTCATAAAACAGTCACTGTGACAGGCAGAATTCTGACATGGCCCCCAAAATTCCCACCCCCGAGTGTGCACACCCTGTAGAATCTCTTCCCCTGGAGTGTGGCCAGGACTGTGAATATGATGGGTAGGTTATAAAGGTGAAGGGATTTGGAGGTGTAGGTAAGGGCCCAGACCAGGTGAGTTCTTAAAACAGAGATTATCCTGGGGAGGCCGGACTTAATCAGGTGAGCCCTAAAAAGGGACTCGGCCCCTCCAGAAGGAAGAGTCTCAAAGAGTGTGAGGGACCTTCCTGGTGGCTTTGAGGAGATAAAGCACCATGTTGCGGAGAAGCCCACGTAGCAGAGGCCTCTAGGGTCTGAGAGCGGCCCCTGGCTGACAGGCAGCAAGAAAGCGGGGCCTGCAAGGCTACAATGCAAGGAAGTGAATTCTGCCAACAGCCCTGTGAGCGTGGAGGAGGGCCCCCGAGAACAGAGCCTCAGCGATACCTTGATTTCAGCCTTGTGGGAACCTGAGCAGGAAACCTACCACACTGGGCCCGGGCTTCTCAGCTATAGAACTGTGAGCTAATACATGGGTATGATTTTAAGCTGCTACATTTGTGGTCATGTGTTACCAGCGACAGAAAAGTAATATAGTCATTCAAATAACTTAGTGTGTCTATCGTTGAGCTGAGGAAACCTGGTTGAGAAAGGCTAAGGTATAACCATAGGGACAGAGTGTCTAAGACAGGTGTGTTAGGCAGAATTTGACTCCCATGACCTTTGCCCCTGGGATTTACTCCTGTGAATATGTTACATTACATGGCAAGGGGACTTTGCAGATGTAATTAAATTACTAACCCACTGACTTTTAAAAAGGAGATTATCCTGGATTATCCAGGAAGGCTAATTTAATCACATGGACACCGAAAACTGGAGATCATTCTCTGGCTGGTAGCAGAAATAGTCAGACATCCGAAGCCCAAGAAGGATTCACTGTGCCGTTGCTGACTTGAAGATGAAGGAGGCCACATGTCAAGGAAACAAAGACCTCAGTCCTGCAACCAAAAGGAAGTGAATTCTACCCACAACCTAAGTGAACTTGAAGAGGAATCATCCCAAGAGCCTCTAGATACGAGCATAACCAGCCACACTTTGATTTTGGCCTTGTGAGTTCCTCAGCAGAGGACCCAGCTGAGCCATGCCTTGCCTGACTTCTGACCCATGGAACTGTGAGATAATAAATGGGTGTTGTTTTAAGCCATTAAGTTTGTTGTTACGGCAACAAAAGAAAACTAACACTTTCAGAGATTCACTATCTTTCTCATACTACACGAATGGAACTCATCCATTTCAAATCCATGGTCAGCAAATATTTAATTCTATTGTGTCTACTTGATCTTTTTTAAGTAATGGAGATCTTTTAAGATCAAGTATTGGATGACTATCAATTTTATATGAGTTTTGGGATTTTTGTATCTAAAGTCCTTCATTCACAGAAACATAAAAAAACAAGAACAAGAGGAAGCAAAGTTAATTGAACACTGAGGCACTGTGTTCCTGTGACACTGAAAAAAACACTGATTAAATGGTAAGAAATAACCCATATATATGATGCTTTTTTTTTTTTACTTTTTAATGTTCATAAATTAAAATAATGTATACTGCAGATCACTGGATGGTTAGGGTGGTAGTTTTGTGGTCAAGAGTTCTTGAAAATGTTCTTATTTCCCACCAGTTGTAACTGTACTATCAGCCACAATGTGTTTTTCTGAAGGGCTTAGTAGCTGAGAAATATATGCTGCTTGATAATTTTCTCAACTCTTAACGAAGCAAAAAGCCATAGTTCACATTACTGCCTGAGTGTAGAGTAGCAGAGAGAAAACCTGAATCAGGAATCATCAAAAAGACCATGCCTTCATCTAAGAATAGAGCTTCCTGAACATTTGCTAGTGAGTTTTTGATATCTTCTCCTCCCAGAGACATACACTCTGGCAGCTTCAGCTCTCTTCTCCCAGATCTAGAACCTGATCTCGTGCTTCTCTCCAGACTGAAATATTTGTCTCCTGGACATCTCCATCTGGATGTTCCACTGGTTCATAAAACTCAGTAAGCACAAGAGTGAGTTACTTGGAACAGAAGTCACACAGTTCCACTGGATCAGATGAGATGTTCTGTTGCCTTTGACATTATCCACCCAACCACCAAGACAAGAGGCCTCAGAACTCTCGTCAATGCCTTTCTCTTTTCAGTTCTCCTTGTTTTCCTATATCTAAACAGTTCCCAAAAGTATCTATCAATTCTACCACCCATGTTGTCTTTCAAATTTAACTTTAGAGTCACTACCCTCATTTATGCTGTTGTTACTCCTTAAATCTACTATTTCCAATATGTAGTAACTATTATTTTCCCAAAGAAGGGTCTGATATTAGTCCCTGTTCTAAAACCTTTAGCATATCCCTAATAAAGCTTAAGCTCCCGAGCCCAGAATTCATATCTCCTCCTCAGTTTATCACAACTGGTTTTTCCTAGCTTTCGCGCCTGCTAATTCCTCTGCATGGCTCTGTGTAACTCAGACTTAAGCAGAGTTTCATACTTTGCCACCATGATGACAATCTGGGCGCTAACCAAAATCCATGGGAGTAGCTACATCCCTTGCCCTCTTTGCAGTAAGAATAGTGCCAGATGACTGGGTCTGCTCAAGAAACCTCAGCTTCTAGATGGGGCAGTTGAGAGCCAAGTGCCACCTCCTCCTCTCTCCTCTCCTGCCACAGTTACCTTGGAGGGCACATGTTCCAAGTGGCATGCTTATAAGGTGGAGGAAGTTTTTCTGACCCATATCAGACTTGTGTTTTGTTAACCCACTGAGATTTGGGACTTGCTTAATGAATCAGCCAGCACTAATTACCCATCTATCCTTGTGCCTTTGTTTATATGTTTGCTTTTGCTAAAATGCTTTTTCCTCTTCCCACCCATGATTCTGGCTTTTGAAATCCTTGCATCTAAAAGGCAATACTTTGTATGTAAACTGGTTTATCCATGATGAATTTGTACCAAAGACAAGAGAATTTTTAAAAATGAGAATATGGTGAGTTTTCATAAAAACTCAAATAAGTCCTCCCTGCACATGGTTCATCAGTCCCTTCTATTCAAACCTATATGTGATGCTGGAGTTTTTAGGTATACTTCCAGAGACTGGAGGCTCTGGCCTACCTATGTGCCAGGTGTGCGTGGAATCTCGGTGGAGCTGCAACTCCTACCTTACAGCTCAATGGACTCATCCAAGTCACCTGGCGAGGAGACAACGATGGGCAACGGCCATCCCAGGGAATGGAGAGGGCCTGCATCTGCAGGCAGGATCATCCCACCCACCATATCCATGGGATATAAGCCCTCTCTCACTTGGAGGTGGAGTGGACATCACCATTCCAGTCCCCTCAGGATTGGGGGAAGAACTATGGACTAGAATGGACTTAATGGTATTCTGTTGTACACATATGGTGATTCTAGCAATGGAAGAAATTATAACAGTGAGGTGGAGCCGGTGGCCACTGGACACTTTCGAGGCAGGGAGGGGATGTGCAGTTGAAATACAGGGGCTTTATCGGGACTTGAAGGTTGTCCTGAGTGCCGTTGTGGCAACGGATGTAGGCCATTTTAAATCAGCACACACCAGTCAGAACTGTGTGGGAGAGAGTGTGGTCTACAGTGTGAACTGTGGTCTATGGTTGGTGGCAAGGCTCCAGGATGTGTAAGTTCATTGAGGGTGGTGGGCCACACTTGTGGGAGATGTTTGTGTGGGATGTGGTGGGAGGTGTGGGAGGTGGGCAACATGGGAATCCCTGTAGGTTCCGTGTAATATTTAGGTAATCTAAGCACCTCTTAAAATATATATATATAACATTTTTGTAAGCAAATGCACATATATGCATATATATTTATATATCATTTTACAAATATTGGTATGTATTGTGAAAAATTTGATTTTTACCCACAATAAATAAATATATATATATATATATATATATATATATGAGGGCTTGGGAAAAAAAAAAAAGAAAGAATGTGGTGAGTTTTCATAAAAACAAATATATTGAATTTAGAGCACTGTCCATAGGCTGAGATAACCCCTTCCATCTTCTAGTATCTTGTTTTATAAAAATAATGGTGATATTAGATGTCAGAAAGATTTTTTTCCCTTGTTATTTGGCAACATACATATTTGGCATCTGTATTATATTTCCTTTACATTTACATTTTTTTCTCTAAATTTTACTTTATAACATTCCCAAATCTGGCAACCACTGCTTTAAGGCATAACTCAACTGGCACCTTGGCCAGGAAGATTTCCATTAGCCTCCCAACCCCAACATGACCCTGATGTCTTTTATTTTGCTTTAAGCTCTTGGCCTTTTTATCTCCCTACTGAAGAGAAAATTCTTTCAGGCAAGTGATCTTTTCTCAGTCACATTTTTATTACTCATATCAAGAGGCTTAGAAAAAATTTATTCTTATACAAATGCAAAAACTGAGATCTAGAAAAATTGAATTACTTGGAAATTTTAATTTCTAACATTAACTGAGCACCTACTATGTTCCACACACTGTTCTTTGCACTTCACATCCGTTTGCTCCTGTCGTCCTTACAACAAGCCATTCCCATTTTCCCAAAAGATTACACAAACTACCGGCATTCACGCAGCTAGGAAGTGGTAGTTTTAAGATTTGAATCCCAGCGGTCTGGCTCCAGAGGCCATACATTTACCCACTATGCTACCCTGTAGATGAAATAGGATAGGTGGCTTTTTAAGATATAAGCCAGGTCTCCTGCTTCCTGGCTGGCCTTTTGTTTTCTAGTAGACCATGGTTATGAAATCACTTTTTCTTCAACCTATGTTTTTAAGTATTTATAATTTCAAATAAATATATCAGGGAATTCAACCTCTTATGTAATGTACAATCAATATTTCACTGTAATTATCTTAGATTTCCCATTCCACATTCTAATTTTGTACACACATCTGTTCAGCTTTAAGGTCCTCCTGTTTCTGTGTGAATTTTTTCCCCACTTGTCCCCCAGAAAGAGAGTAAATTAAGTCAAGTCATTGAATATTGTTCAGGCAACTGTGACAGAAACTCAATAAGGTGGGACATAAGCCAATAACATCAAGCTTCGTTTCATTAAGATTTTCAATACCTATTTGGTCAGGCTTAAATAAAGCTAGATTCATCTAAGAGCCTAGATTTTAATAAATTGAATAGCAATCCTTTGGATGGCAGGTGTGCTGTTTCCGATTCTAAAAGACTGAAGAAAATTTTGGACTTTGAACAGCAGGAAAATATCAATGGTACAAAAAATCAAGATCAAAGTGACCCTCATGTCAAAAATTCCCACATGATTTTATTTTAAGGTGGATTCATACCTCTTTTGCCTAAGGAACCTCTCCCAGAAATCACAGGAAAATTTTACCACAGTGACCAATATACATCAAAAAAGAAATTTTATTTAAAGAAAAAAATTAGCAAGCATTTATACCAGGGCAAAAATTACCTACATTAGCATACTTCCTCAATATCAATGTGGCGGATATTCCTCTTCCCCATATTACTGACAGCTCAAGACGAAGAATTCTTGTACTTGGGACCTGCTTGCTCTCTCCTCCAAGTTCTTTCAATGGCCCATTTTGTGTCACCAGCGAGTCTCCCTGGGTACAGCAGGAGGTGCCTAGGAACTCTCCTCCTTATAAGTGCAGAGAGGACAGCGCTGACCGCCAAGCCTGTAACTCTGACAGGAAAGCACATCTCTCTTCTGGAGACCCGTGAGCTATGGCCACATACCAGCTGTCCCTGAAGGCCAGAGACTCGGACAGAAGTTGGGACATGGTGTCTCCTCACAAGACCACACGTCACCTCTCCTTTGAAAGTCTCTCTAATCCCTGCTACAGAAGGTCCAACGGTATTCATAATTTGTAGAGGGGATGACAAACCTCACCACAAACCAAAGAGCCTGCTTGCCTTCAACAAGACTGTGGAACCTCCTTTCTCTGAGAGGTATGTTCTTATTCCGATGACGGAGTCAGGCATGGCGTCAGGTATTTTTACAGGGAAAGAAAGTATTACATTGCCCCAATAAAGTGATACTCAACCATTTTATATTTCTAGTTTATAGTTTATATTTATATAAAAAAGTATGTTGCTAATTTCTAAGAGGTCTCTTTATTTTGCTTAAAGACACAATCTACACTGATGTTAACCCAGTGTGTAAATAAATACAGCAACAACTCTTAAAAATATAAGGGGAAATTCCTAGAAATACACATAATACAGTATTCCACACAAACATACAAAGTTGTATTTACTAAAAACAAATAATATGCCATTTTTCAGGTCATCAGATAGCATTTACAAAATTCCACTGTATATTAAGTTAAAAAGCCCCATAAATTTACAAAATTCAAAAAATAATCCAGGCCACAATTGTTGACCATATTAGATTAAAAGCAAAAATAACAAAAGTCTTAACAAAAAAGACATGTCAATTTAAAACATTCAGCCAAATGACTTTGTTGACAATGATGTTTTTAATTGTAACTTCAGGCAAGGTTTTTTTGTATGTATTTGTGAGGTGAAATCCTGTTTCTGATGTAAACTTTTCAATGTCACCTTTACTTACTATTCACAAATAAATGTCACCATGTCTAATCATAGACAATTAGTTTGGTTCCCATAGAAATCTCAAACATCTGACCCTTTAGAAAAGACTACAGGAGACATATTATTCCAGACTTTAGGACTCATCCAGGATCAGCCTAAAATATAAAATCAGACCCTGTGGGAAGTTCTATTATAAATTTATGGCCACTTTAAAAATGCAGGTTTAAAAGAAGATGAATCCCCAAGTTAGGTAACTTTATACTAACTCAAACCATTTCTCCCAAATGGCATTCAAGATCAAGAAAATCATAGACTTGCCTCTAAATTATTCTAAGATAATTTCCCTAAAGCGTTCTCTTCTAAGAGCAAAGAAACTAATTTAGGCCATGTTAATTAAATCTGTCCCCAAAAGATGAAGCAAAGAACATGAAGGCACAATTCTAAAGATACACTCCCATGGACTGCCTTCTAACCCCTAAAATATTTAACATTTGTAAAAGACATATCTAAACAGAATCAGCTAAAAAATGCAAAAGCATTCCTTCTTCTTACTCTGCACAAGTCTCCAGAATTAAAAAAAAAAAAAAAGACCCTCACAAGAACCACAACACAGCATAAAAGAAGGGAAGAAAATAGGGTCAAATAAAACTATTACGGAGGCACTTTAAAACTCAGGCATTTCCAGCATGCTGAGAGATACTTTCCATAAAGGGAAACATGTGTTATCCATACAAGTCTTTTCATTAAACCCCAAAGTCTCATCTATTTACTGGTTATAGAAATGCTACATATGGAAAGAAGGTTTAAAGCCACTGAAACTTGAAATTCAATGGGCATGCACACAGACATAAACACATCATTTCCTGGGTGTATAACTTTTAGCGGCGTGTAAAATACCTTCGTGAGATTTGTTTTGTTTTACTCTTTGAATGTTACCTGATGCCAAGTTTCAGAGCAATAGTTTCGTGCCTGAGTTTAGACTTTAACAGGATTTCTTATTTTGATGGCCACAGCAGGAGGAAATTTAATGGTGCTCCAGAGTCTAGGCATGAGGCACTAGCAGTTTCATTTACTGCTCAAACTGCGCCACCAAAGCTTTAATCATCTGGCGATCCTTCTTTATCAAGAGATTGGACCCCTGAACAGAGAGGAATGACCCACAGCAAGTATCTCCACTTAAGGGCGCTATAATTTACATCTCCTAATGGCACTAAACGCCATTACATCCGTACCAGATAGGAATAAAGAGTCCCTCTCTACAGGATTGTTGTAAGAGAAGATAAGGGAAATGAATGTTCAGCACTCAAGTTGCTCGGAATCTCTGCCAGGCTCTGGGGAAGCACTAAGGAATAAGACTTGCCTTGTGTATTTGTAAAGAGCTTCCGAAACAGCAAAGCTCAATCTAGGTGAAGGGCACCGCTGTCCAGCCTTTGCCACCATTCGAGGGTAACGCCTCTGTCCCAGCAACACCCGTGGTACTTGGTACATGGTACTTAGTACTTGGTTTGGATCGCTCAGCGTTCCCCTATCTGAAAGGCTTTTTCCAGAAGCCCATGTGGCTCATTGCCTCACCCGCTTCAGTCTCTGTTTACACTTCACCTTCTCAGAGACGCCTTAGCTGACGCTCTATTATTTGTTCATTTGTAACTTTGCAGTTTTAGTTTGATTGCCTGTCTGTCATTGTTTGTTTTGCAATGGAATCCCATTGTTTTAACTTGGGAGTGTATTTAAGATGTTATTTTTCTGTCTTTAACTTTTAATTGTGGGAATTTTCAAATCGACACAAGACAAACAAATAGGCTAATGGACCCACACACACCTGTCACTCTCCTGCAACACAGCACGGAGCCTCCTTGTTTCATCCAAAACCCTCTTAAAACTGCATCCCCCGAATCTGGAAACTAATCCCAAACTAATCTCTATTACCTTAAAGCAATCTGGATTGTTCTTTCACAACAATACATCAGTATATTTTACCATAATACCTCAATATATGTCCCTATATGGTAAAGCCTCTTTGTTTTTCAAACTAAACCACTATTATATCATACCCTGAGCACTTTATTTAAAATTACAACCCCTCTCCCCAGCACTTCCTCTTTCCCTACTTAATTTTTCTCTATTGATTTATTATATTTGGCATACTATATATTTTACTTACATGTTCATTTTCCATCTTCCACTAGAATGTAAGTTCTCTGAGTGCAGGTATTTTTGTTTCTTTTGTTCTCTGCTATACACCCAGCATCTAGAATTGTGCCAGACACATTGAAGGCACTCAGTAATTAGTTTCCAAATAATCCATCCCAGTCAAAAGAACAAATCAGATCCACAGGTGGATTTAGGACCCTATCTTGGGTGTAAAGGACACTTTTTTCTCAGCCAACCACTTAGAGCAAAACAGTGGACCAAGAAACCCGAAAGTCCTGGTTTTCTATAGAATTGCTTATGGCTGTATTCAAGTGGCAAGCTACGAATTTTAAAACCAACACACAAAAAAGGGAAACAAAAAAGAACCTAGTGATTATCACCACCTGCACAGAAAGCCATTTTACCTCCAAACAGAAGCTCTTCGTCCCTGGGAACACTGAGGCACAGAGCATTACTTCCACAACCTAAATTTGTCCTTCCCACTTCTTATTAGTCTAGGAACAGGTGCATGCCAACAGGAAATTTTCCCGATGCTCTCCTGAATTAATCCAGTAACTGCTGACATTTATAGAGCACTTAATATGCACCAGGATTCTTCTAAGCCCTTCACCCACATTAACTCGTTGTATCTTCCTAGCAACTCTGCAGTATCAGTGTGGTTATCATGCCCACTTGACAGAGGAGGCTGAACAGGCACCGGTAGGAACTCTACATAGCAGGACAGTTCCCTGATTTACAGTGGGACATGTGGTTTGAACCCAGGCAGCCGGGGTCCCATGCATGGGCGCTGCATCCAGGCACCATTCCCGAAATTAGGCGCATCTGTGAACTGCCAGGCTGGATTCCCTACAAGGAAACCATCATAATGCACAGCGGCTGAAAGCAAACACTGGGGGATCAGCCCAGCTCTACTGCTCACTGGTTATATGACCTTCAGCAAATTAGTGAACCTCTCTGAGATCCACTTTCTCCATTGGTAAAATAGAGATTTTAGAGTTATTAAAAGGCTGCAATGAAAGAATCTCTGGAGAGCACTTAGCACACTTTCTGGTGCTCAGTGAGTGGTCAGGAGAATGCTGCAGCTCTGAATACACAAGTGGGGAGGTCCCCGCGCAGCCCCCCGGGCCTCAAGGCCGCTGCCCCCGACCCCGGCCCACTCCCATGGGTCACACGAGACAGATGAGGAGTCTGATGCTCGCTGGGTGACATACTTCAGCCAGCCAGATATCGATGCCTGGGAATTGCGTAAAGGGATGAACAGGCTTGTTGACTCTGGTCTGGTTCCCGAACCCAAAACCATGCAGAGGGTTCCGCGGCTTTGCTGGCGCAGTACCATCCCAGAGGCGGATAAGGACAAGGCAGGGCCTCATAAGGAAATCCAGCCCTATGTCACCCAGGACCTTAGGCCAGCTTTAAGTGAATTGGGAGCCTCCGCTGCAGACAGAGTGTAAACTCCCATGATGGGCTTCCCAAGAATGTATTGGTGGTGCTACTTGATTGTAAACTGTCACCTGGAAATATCAGTGATAATATATTACCTTATTCAAACACGTTTTCCTTTATTGAGTACCAAACCATGTCATGGTAACTTGGACTTTACTAAAAGGGAAATGAGTCTGAACTGAAATTAGGTATCATTCCATGTGTTTGTACTGAGAAGCAGAGAATGAAATGCTGTAAGGTCAATTGGTTTTATGGTTTCATTGCCCTCTTATGGACTGAGAGACTGCCTTAAGTCTCTGGAAATCATCTGACATGAAAGTCAGCTACAGAAACATATTTGGGGGGCTCTGGCTGGTAAATTAGCTGAAGGCTAGAAGAGATTTATATACATTTTCTTATTGCCACGGCAAAAAGCACCCTGGGCTTAGGGGACTGGTTATCTGTGAGGTTGGATCAGATTGGGTACCTTCCCACAAGAGGTGAAATAAAGTTTAAAAGTGGTTAAAAGAAAAAAGAAAAGGAAAAAAAAAAAAAAAGAGTGCATCTGTGGAGTCAGACTGCCCGAGCTGAAATCCCAGTTGTGCCCTTCACTGAATTCTGTGAACCTGGGCATGTTATTTCACCTCTCGGTACCTCTATTTCCTTAACCATAACGTGGGGGAAATCTTAGTGCCTACCTCACAGGGTTATGGCAATTAAAAGATTTATTCCTCTAACATGCTGAGAACAGCACCTAATGTATTATAAAGTCTCAGTGTTGGTTATTTTATTATTATAACTACCCATGCCATTCCCCACTCTTCCCAACATATTTCCATGCCAGCTTTTCCTATTCCACACACAGGTGGATATGCACATAACAGGACATTAAAACTGCCATGTCTACAGAGATGCCAAGAAATAATAGTTGTAAAACTCCTAAGAAAAGCTGCCAGGTGATTATATCCAAAATTTACAGTGCAAAGTGCCAGAATCTGTTTCCAAACTCTTAGCCCCTTCTCCTTGCACCCCACTACCTCCACCTAAAAGCCCTCACCTCAAGAATGTAAAACAATTATGAGGGGGCAGATAGGAAATCTGTGAGGAGATTTTCTGGAACACTGTTTGCCCTGTGGGAAGCCTGCCCCTTCCTCCTTGAGGTGCTTCCTTCTCTGCCTAAAGCCAGTGGGGGGCTTCCAAGGGACCGTTCAGAGGATGTGAAATGTCTTGCATGACACGGGGGACCTGTGCCTGGAGAAACCTGTGGCAGCAGAAGAGGTGACGGAGGTGGCTGGACTCAAATCGGTGGGCCTGCACATCCAGAGCTTGTCAGCGTGAAGACTGTGAGGCTCTCCCAGCAGTCCCTGGGGACCCTGGGCCAGAGAAGGCAGGATTCCTGCAAGGGGATGCTCTGGGAGGGTAAGCGGCTTCCAGCAGGGAGAGTGTGAGGAATGGAGCACAAGAGGACCAAGGGCCACAAGTCAGCCAAGGAGCTGTGCAATTCCTGTCAAGGGAGCTGCAGTGTGTAGTGCAAATGGAATCACAGAAATGCCCTTGAGAAAGAGCCAGCTTTAAACATCTCTCAGCCTGTCACAGAAGGCCCTGACTCTTGAATCGGGTCAAAAGAGCATCTTGAGAATGGAGGTTGCTGGGAAGAGACAGAAGAATCTGGCCATACCGCCTCTTTAGAAATGCAGGTTCCCTCTACCTGCTCCAGACCTAGCTAAGGTAGGGAGGAGGGGCCCACAGGAGGCCCTGGCTATGGGGCAGGTGGGGAAGACACTTAAATACAGAATTGGATTGGATGCTAGTAACCCAAGGTAGGCTAGTCAGTTTACTAAGAGCGAGCAGGAAAGGCCTGGGGCTGCTGGAGTTTTCATCCGGAGGCAAAGGTATGTCACCCCACTAGATAAATCATACCGGGAATTTTAGTCTGCCAAAGGGCTGCCGATGCAAAGTACCAGAAATAGGTTGGCTTTTATAAAGGGGATTTGTTTGGGGTAAAAGCTCACAGTTCCAAGGCCGTGACAAGTCCATCTCCAGGCACCATAAGAGGTGCTTTCTCGCCAAATTCAGCTGCCACGCGTTGAACCAAGATGGTGGGTGATCTCTGCCTGGTCTCTCCTTCCCCTCTGGGCTTCCTCTCAGGCTCAGCAGCTCTGCTCTCTTCCCAATTTCAGCCGCAAGCTGGGATAAGGCTTGTCTCTTTCCGAGCCTCCTATGTCAGTTTCAGCTGTTGTGCTCTCTTCCCAAGGTCAGCCGTGAGCTATCAGGCAACATAACAGGGCTGGTCACCTCTTGAGCTGCTCTGTGGGCCCAGCCTCTCTGAGCCTCTCGAGGGCTTCTGTTTTCCTGCACACTCCTCTCTCTTTCACAATTGCAAAATCACATATGCCAGCCTCATTTTCCTGTCCATCTCTCTCGTGTGTTTCTGGGTTTATGTCGGACTCAGCAAGGAGGCAGCGACCTAACCTAAGTCAGGCCTCACTGACGTAGTCCAATGAAAAGCCCTAAAGCGATCTTATCAAAGATCCTTATCAAAGGACCCTCAGCCAAATTTAATGCCATCAAAGGGTATCATGCCCATAGGAATAAACTAGTTCAAAAGCATAATCTTTCTCTTTTGGGGATTCATAAAATAATCGCAAACTGCCACATGGGGTCAGTGGAAATAAATAAATATGTTTTGTTTACACATCTTAACATAGTTTACTTGTTCAACATACAAGCTACCTATTGTTAGCATTTACCTCCTGTGACCCAGCCTCCCCGCATCAGGTTCTGGAATGCCCCCAGGAATCCTCACACATTACCCCCATGCTCCCAATTTCTCATCTCTATCTATATCACCAGATCTTATACTCACTCTGTGCCACTTCTACAGCGAGCTCCAGCCACCCAAACCTGCTTTCTGTTCCCAGCGCAGGTCATCCACACACACCTGTTTGTCTTTGCACATGCCCTTCCCTCTGCTTGGAATATCCTTTCCCTCCTTTACACCTGGTGAACACCTACAAGAGACCATCAACCCTGATAAATATAGATGCAAAATCCTCAACAAAATACTAGCAGACTGAGTTCAACAGCACATTAAAAATTATACACCATTAGCAAGTGGGATTTATTCCAGGAATGCCAGGATGGTTCAATATCAGAAAAGAATAATACACTACATAAATAGAATGAAGAAAAAAAAACACATGTACATCTCAATTGATGCAGAAAAGGCATTTAACAAAATCTAGCACCCCTTCTTGATTTAAAAAAAAAAAAAAAACACTCAGAAAACTAAGATTAGAAGGGAACTTTGTCAACATGTTAAAGGGAAGATATGAAAAATCCACAGCTAACATCATAATCAATGGGGAAAGACTGAAAGCTTTCCCTTTAAGATCAGGAACAAAGACAAGCATGTCTGCTTTCACTACTTCTATTCAACATTGTACTTGAAGTGCTAGCCAGAGCAATTAGGCTAGAAAAAAATAATAATAAAATGCCTCCAAACTGGAAAAGAAGAAGTAAAACTATTCCTATTCATAGTTGACATGATCTATATACAGAAAATCCCAAAGAATCCACAAGAAAGATACTAGAGCTAATAAATTCAGCAAAGTGGTGGGGCATAAGATCAACACACAAAATCAGTGGTGTCCCTATACACTAGTAATGAACAATCCAAAAAGGAAATCAAGAAACAATTCTGTTTACAGTAGCAACTAAAAGATCAAATATCTAGGAATAAATTTAACCAAGGATGAGAAGGGCTTGTATATTGTGTGCCAGACAAGGTTCTCCAGAAAAATAAGAACTCACAAGATACGTATGTAAACATTAAGGGTTTTACTAAAGGAATTGCCTCATGCAACCATGGGGATTGGCACGTCCAAATCCCATAGGGCAGGCTACAAGGTGGGAACTCCAATAAAGGTTTCAATGAATTCCCCTGGGAGAAGCTGGCTAGCCGAAGTAGAGATAGAAATTGCTGAAATCATCAGTTCTCCCTTTAAGGCCTTCAACTGATTAATTGAGGAGACTTCTCCCATTGCTGAAGGCAATCTCCTTTGTTGATTGTAGATTTAATCAGCCATAGATGCAATCAACTGTCAAGTGGTTTAGATCCATAAAATACCTTCACAGTAACAACCAGGCCAATGCTTGTGAAAAGTGAAAAGTGGCACATACCATTAACTATCATACATGGAAAACTGCAAATCATTACTGAGAGAAATTAAAGAAGACCTAAATAAATGGAACGATAGTCCATGTTCATGAATTGAAAGACTTACTGTAAGAGATGTCAATACTACTGTGTTAGTCAGCCAAAGGGGTGCTGATGCAAAGTACCAGTAATCTGTTGGCTTTGATAAAGGGTATTTATTTGGGTTAAAAGCTTACAGACAAGGCTCTAAAGAGTCCAACTCAAGGTACTATAAGAGGTACTTTCTCACCAAAGTCAGCTGCCACATGTTGAAGCACGATGGCGGGTGAGCTCTGCCTGGTCTTTCCGGCCTTCTCAGCTGATCAGCTGCTCTGTTTTCTTAGGCTGCAAACTATCAGGCAAATGGCTCATCTCTCTTTCTGTGGCTTTAACTATTTGAGCCTTCTCCTTTCTGTCACATGGCAGGATTGAAATGACCAAGTTCTCGCCTCTTCCTCTTAAGTGAGTGTCCATTTATATCAGCCCACCAAGGGGATGGGGACTCAACCCTGAGTCTTGCCCTACTGACATTGTCTAATCAAAGCCTAAATTTATTTTATCAAGTAAACTTAAAACCTGTGAATTTAATACAATCAAAGGGTATCACACCCAGAGGAACAGACCAGTTTACAAACATAATCTTTCTCTTTTTGGGGATTCATAAATAATATCAAACTGCCACAACTACTCAAAGAGATTCACAGATTCAATGTAGTCCCAATCAAAACTCCAACAGCTTTCCTTACAGAAATGAAAAATCAAATTTCTATGGAAGGGTAAGGAACCCCAAATAGCCAAAATCATCCTGAAAAAGAACAAAGTTGGAAGACTCACACTTCCTGATTTCAAAACTTTTTACAAAGGAACACTAACGAAAACAGTGTGGTCCTGGCACAAAGATAGACATATAGACCAATGGAATTGAATGGAGAGTTCATAAATAAACCTAGACATCTATAACCAAGTGATTTTTTACAAGACTGCCAAGTCTACTCAATGGGGAAAAAAGAGTCTTGTCAACAAACTGCTGGGAAAATTGGATATCTACATGAAAGTATAAAAGTAGGACCCCTATCTAATACAAAAATTAGCTCAAAATGGATCAAAACTATAAAACACTTAGAAGAAAACATAGGGAAATATATTCAGGACCTTTAATTAGGAAATCGATTCTTAGACTTTACACCAAACACATGAGCAGCTAAAGAAAAAATAGATAAATGGGACTTAACAAAATTAAAAGCTTTTGTGCATCAAAGAAATTATCAGAAAGTGAAAAGATAACCTACAATATGGGAGAAAATATTTGAGAACCATATATCTGATAATGGTTGATAAAGGTTTAATATTGAGAATATATAAAGAATTACTACAACTCCACAACAAAAAGACAAACGAACCAATTACAATATTGGTAAAGGATTTGAATACATATTTCCTAAAGGAGACAAAGAGTCAATAAGCACATGAAAAGATGTTCAACATTATCAGCCACTAGAGAAATGCATACCAAAACCACAATAAATTACCACTCCACACCCACTAGAATGGCTATTATTTTAAAAACAGAAAATATCAAGTGCTGACAAGAATGAAGAGAAATAGCAACCCAATTTTTAAAATGTCCCGAGGATTTGAACAGACATTTCTCCAAATAAGATAATCAAATGGCTGATTGATGATGAAAATGAAAAGATGCTCAACATCATTAGCCATTCAAGAAATGAAAATGAAAATGAGATACCACTTCACACCTATTCGCTTGGCTTTTATTTAAGAAACTGAAAATAAAAAGCATTGGTGAGAATGCAGAGAAATAGATACCTTCGTACATTGTTGGTGGGAATGTAAAATGGTGCAGACTCTGTGGAAAACAGTTTGGCAGTTCCCCCAAAAATTAAACATAGAACTATAATATGACCCAGCAACCCCACTTCTAAGTATATACCCAAAAGAACTAAAAGCAGAAACCCAAACAGATCCTAGTGGACAATTTTATAGCAATATTATTGACAATAGCCAAAAGGTGGAAGCAATGCAAATGTCTATCAATGGACATGAATGGGTAGACAAAATATGGTTTAGATATACAATAGAAGATTATTTAGCCCTAAAAAGGAACAAAGTTCTGATATATGTCACAACATGGATGAGCCTTTAAGCCAGCATGTGGAATGAAATAAGTCAGGCACAAAGGAGCAGCTATTGTATGATTCCACTCACATGAAATAACCAGGACATGCAAATTCACAAAGACTGTAAGTAGAACACAGGTTACCAGGGGCAGGCGGAGAGTGAATGGGGAGTTAATGCATTAGAGATGCAGGGTTTCTGCTTGGGGTGATGGAAAAGTTTTGGTAATAGATGGTGGTGACGGTAGCATAGCTTGGTGAATGGGATTAGTCTCACTGAATTGTGTGCTTGGCAGTGGATGAGGTGGAAAATTTTACATTGTACACATGTTGCTACAATTTAAAAGAGAAACTAAAGAGAAAAATGACAATTAAATGTAATGCATGATTCTTGACTGGATCTAATAATGGAGAAGAAAATGCCCAAAAGGACATTATTGAGACAACTGAAAAAATTGAAATATAGACTGTATGCATTATATCAATGTTAAATTTCTTAAACTTGATAACTGTACTTAATGTCACATAAGGGAATATTTTTGTTCTTAGGAAGTATAAAGGGATGTATTAAGTTTTCAAGGAAATGACATATGCAACACACTCCTAAATGTTTAGAAAATTTATTTACTAATGATTGATACGTTAAATTGATGATGGAGAGAGAGAAAATAGGTAGGTAGGTAGGTAGGTAGGTAGACAGACAGACAGATAGACAGAAAATGAAAAGAAAGAGAGAGAGAGCAGGAAGAAGGAAGGAAGGAAGGAAGAAAAGATTAGAAAAGAATGATAAAAACAAATGTGGCAAAATGTTGAAAATTAGTAAATCTGGGTGTGGCAGTTTGATATAGTTATGAATTCCAAAAATAGATATTGGATTATGCTTGTAAACTGGTCTGTTCCTCTGGGCGTGATTAAGTTATGATTAGAGCGTTGACTGGGCCACGTCAGTAGGGCCTTGAGCCCCACCCCTTGGTGGGTGGCGTCTCACATAAAAGACATGGCAAAGGACAGAGGTGGAGTTTTGATGTTGGACTTCTGATGCGGAGTTTTAATGCTGGATCCCGGGGAAATAAGCACACAGAGGAGGTGGGTTGTGAGAAAGGAGAGAAGACCCCTGGAAAAGAGACAGGCCGTTTGCCTGACAGTTGACAGCTGGCCTTGTGGAGAGAAGCAGAGCCTAGACAGCCTCATAGTCTACAGCTGACCTTGTGGAGGAACCAGAGGAGCTGAGCCCGGAGAGAAACGCAGCCCGGGAAGAGAGGAACCCAAGAAGCCTGAACCCTGGCAAACGTCGGCAGCTGTCTTGCTCCAACATGTGGCAACAGACTTTGGTGAGGGAAGAAACTTACGCTTTATGGCCTGGTAACTGTGGACTTCTACCCCAAATAAATACCCTTTATAAAGACCAACTGATTTCCGGTATTTTGCACCAGCACCCCTTTGGCTGACTCATACACTGGGTACGTGGGTAGGCAGTGTACTGGCATTCTCTGTATTGGTTTTGTATCGTTTCTGCAACTGTTCTGTAAGTTTGAAAGTATTTCAAAATAAAAAGTTTAAAAGAACAAAGATGTCATCAGGAATGGGTCACCCTGGACATCTCCTTACCTGCTGCTAGACACAATTCGCTCCTGCCAGGCCTGCCTCCCAGTGACGGCTCTGGTGCCGCCCTAGGGTGCCTTGTTGTGCTGTGCCGTGTGATGTGACTGCTTCCCGGGCTGAAGACGCCCCAAAGGCAGGGCCTTGCTCATCGCAGGGGACTCCTTAACTAACTCCATCATCCAACTCTCCTGCTTCCCTCGGAGTGGGAGTCCCCTTGTAATCAGAAGTGCTAAGGTTTGAGATCTGCAGAGGTTTCTGGACTTCCAGCTTCTCAGGCAGGCCAGCAGCTTCTCTCTGGACAGCATCTGAGAAATGCTCTACCTTCTGGCAAAGCTCAATTAATTACTTAGAACTCGACTACTGCCTAGAAGCACTGCTTGCATGCCCTCCCTGCTTTTGATACGACTGCCTTTTAGGGACCTAAAGTTAGGTACCAGCCTCTCCCTATGCTTGTACCAATGCTGGAGGCAAGATTCTGAACTTGCTCTAAATGTTTCTTAACTATCAAATTTTAAACATATTCATTAGTCTTGTTTGCATGTGTTTGGAGTAAGGCAGGGAAGAGTAAGCACTACTAGATTGCTAACGTCGGTTGGTTTTTTATTATATCTTTAAAATTTTACACACTAGAAAAGCCGTTTTATAATTTTTGAAGAGGAATTTCCTAAATGATTAAACCATTGGGTACATTTTTTTAAAAAGGACTCAATCTACGTTTATCGAGTACACAAAAGCATTTTGTTTTCGTTCTTAATGTTTAAATGGTTCTTTTCATATTCCTTCTAGTCAACGTTTCTAGTTTTTACATTTCATATATGATATAAAGCAAATATTTCCAAGTACAAATTCAACATAGTGGGTTTCTGGAAAAAAACCCGAAGTCTCCCTAAAATGAAGATGTTTTACAGGAGGCAGTCTCCAGGAGGAGCTGCAGTTGGGAAGCTGTGCTGGCCCTTTCCTTACTCGTGGCTGGGGAGGGGCAGAGGCGGCCACCAGGCTGCCTCACGACACCAGAGTTTGATGTGATGGATCTTTCCACTGGAAGCAGCACATGCTTCTGCTCCATCCAGAGCCTTGTCCAGAAGCAACAAAGCAGATTGCTTCCAGATACAGAAACCTTCTCTGGCCTATGCGGGGCTCCTTGGCATAGACTTCCCTTGCATCTGCCTTCAGAGCATTTTCCTGCCTGGCCTTAAAAGCCCGTGGAGCTGCTTCATAAGACCCCACAACAGGCGGAGGCAAGGGTGGTCCATTCCCCGCCGACTGATGGGAGAGAACAGAGGATGTGCACATTTTTCTAGGCCAGATGGACCTTCTCTCTGCTTAAGGGATTACCAGCTAGAGAAAGCTGGGCCTTTACTACCAGTGGAAGGCTTCCGTGAAGTCCTGCTGAGAATCGCCTGGTTAACTCCTACTTGGAAAGGAACGCGAGACAGTCTCACCTACGTGACGTTTACCCTCATGTTGTCATTGTGACCAAAATAGTGACTAAAGACAGTTGTACTGGAGCCAAGAAATGTCATTTCAAGGGGCTACTCAATACAACTAAGCGATTTCTATATCCTGAGCATGACTTATAACGTTACGTTTTCAATCTCCCTGGTGCTCAGAGTTGAGTAACCAAGTTCACTCCTTCCCCTCCCTTCCATCACGCTATGCTAGCGGCATCTGATTGGGCATTGTTTGCTCTAGAAGCAGGGACTGCGGTGGGGGAGAGAATGAGAAGGCCGAAGGTGGAGGAAGAGGATTAAGCAGTGAGTGACAGACAGCAAGATGTGTGCTTGCCACAGACAGAACAAGCGCTCGGTGACTGTCTCCTCACCGAGCCCTGCCTACAGAGTCAAGGTTGGGGTACCGGCTGACCTCGATTATTACAGAGCACCAAAGCCAGGAGTTCCATTGTGGTCAGATGGTCTATGGCAGGGGCTCTGAACCTTTTTTGTTCCACGGACCCCTTACTAAGTCCACACTGCACTATGTATTATTTAATAAATATATCACACCTGCATAAACACGTCCCCACAAGAATCATGTTTTTTTGAATTTTCAATTCAAGCTCACGGACCTGCTGAAATCTTTCCACGGACCCCTGGTTAAGAACCCTTGGTCTATGGTCAGAAACCTCAAAATACTGCTTGAATTACTATAAACATAAAATGGAAGACCACGTAATTACTGCAACATCATTTATTGGCCCACTTATCGCACCCTCACCCCACCACTCTCCCCCACCCCGAGGCTCTGAGCCAAGGCTTTGGACACTGATAGGTTTTTTTTTTGTTTGTTTGTTTTTAGGAGGTACTGGAGATTAGACCCAGGACATGTGAAGCAGGCACTCAACCACTGAGCTACACCCGCTCCCCACTGATAGGCTTTTAAGATTCCCTGATTATGTAGTCAGAATTCCTAGAAGTTACAGTGTGACTTGATGGAATGGCCACTTCAACTAGTTATCAAAAGAAACCAGCACTACAACCTCCTGGTTTAAACCAGTATTCAGCCAAGTGCAAGACATAGCGTCAGAGCATTCCACTCACAGGGCGTTCTTAGCTCTCCCATGGAATTTTCCAAGGATACTCTAGAGCTTTATGAGATTATGATATTCCATCCAAATCCAACTATTCTAACCTTCTCTGTGAACAGGAGAGTAACTTTTAATTTAAGAGTGAAAATTAATCGTGAAAAACATACAAAAATTGAAGAACTTGAATATAGAACAAAACACTGTGTTTTTGAACCAAACATGTGGTAGTACTTGACAGTACACCTTCTACCTGTGTTCACTGTGACATCGTTATGAATGGCTTTTTAAAAGCAGAGCCACTAATAGGTTTCTCTCTAAGCCTAGAGATATTTATTTCTTCACTACACTGCCCAAATCTCAACCGGATTGCAGGAAGAAGGGAGAAAGTGGATTCTGTACTGACACAGGTACCTGGTTTTCCAGTCTGACTAGTCGAGCAGAGAGAATAGCCAAAGGTGCACTCCTGCTAGGTCAGAGAAGGTTACATGGGAGGGCATGGCCTGGTGTCCGATGCTGGGGCTGGAGGTTAGACAGCACTATGTAAGGTATGCTTACCACCTGCCTCTCACTCAGAGCCCTCAGTCGTTCTCTCTAGAGAAGTTCACCTGAAATGCCCTAACTATAGCTACCTTGGAAGCCCCAGCAGCTAGAAGAGCTAAATTAAAGTGAATCTGTGGAGCGGATGTGGCTCAAGCAGCTGGGCACTTGCCTCCCACATGAGAGGTCTTGGGTTCGGTTCCCGGTACCTCTTAAAGAAGACAAGCAGACAGGCGAGGGAGCCATGGGGTGGGGGGGTAAAAAAAATAATGATAAAGTGAATCTGGGACCCAAATATCCTTTCATTCCCTAAAATTCACAAAGTATATCATTGCAGTTACTAATCCAATGCATTGGGGGTGGATATTAGCTTTTTCTCATCTCTAGAGTAAATCATTGGCAAGGTGATTTCTAGCTCTCTTGTCTTAACAAAATTCTTCTACAAATTTGGGGTAGATCAACTTAAGGACTTTTTTTGTTCCTGAACCTTGATGTAACTGGCAGTATTGTCGTTTCTCTTGTTCCCAGCTGCTTTCTCTCTAACTCCTAACAGCCTCTCACTGCCCCCCAGCAGTTATGGCCTTTTCGGGTGTCCTTCCAGCTCCCTGTAACACCACGTGTGGCCGGAACTCCCTCCACATCACCAGGGCAGAGCCCACTCTCACTTCCCCTAGGGAACCCCCTTCCAAGGCAGATGCCCCGCCACTGGGACCAGCACAGGCAAGGAAAAGAAACGCCGTAAGTCTGACATGCTCCCTTAGGGTGATGCGTAAAACTGGGAGTCGTAACTGCTCTAAGGGTTCCTGGAATACCTAGCACAGTTCGTGTAAAGGGTGTGAATAGAAGTCCAATCCATAAATCTTAGCCTAAGGCTCGTTAGGGAGCCAGGTGAGAGGACACAGTCGCATAGACTTTGGAAATAGCTTTTCAAGGAGAAACTACTTTCCCTTCCTTCCCCTCCCAGAAGTTAAATATGCACAAGTGAAAGAAAGAGGGGCCAGGAGGGAGGGAGGGTGAAAGGAGGGAGAGGTGAGAGGAAGGAAGGAGGGAGAGAGAAGGGAGGAAGGGAAGAGAGAGAAAGGCAGAGCACAGAGGCATAGTTTTGTGGGAGGTGGTCTTGTTGAGCTACCCCAGCTGGGGCTTGCTCAGCTGTGTGGATCTGTGACCTGGGTATCGCTAGGAAGATGCTTTGACTTTCCGTACCGGCTGCCAGGGCCGCTGCCCAGGGTGGGCTGAGGACACCTACTTGCTTCTGCCACACTCTGGAAGTTCTTTTTTGACAGGTGCATATTAGTTACTACTACCCTTAATGGTCCTCTAGGCACTATCTCAGCCCTGAATGTTCTTCAATCTCACGACATTTCCACATTAATCTTCCTGGTTTGCAAAAGCCAACTTACGTTATATTCCTTATATATTTTTGATGTATAGGAATCCCTTCCTCCTTTAGTACTAATGCACAGTGCTCAATACTCCCAGATCCCTTCAAAACAAAGGTGAGGTCATTTCACGGTTTTGTGGGTAGGAGAGAGAAACCTGCAGTGATTGTCCTTCATTACATTACCTAAAATCGCCTTTATTGCAGACCTTGTAATAAATGCCCATATGGTGTAAAAAGCAGGAACACCCATGTTTCTCCTTGAGGAAATGGATTACTTTTACCTAAGAGGGTTCTGAATTGCGATCTGTTCACCTTTCCCTCTTGGAATTTTTATTTGATTTATTTAAAGTGTAAAACCATATATAAAGTCTCTGAAATATGTTTAAGTAATAGCGTCATTCGTGGCTCTTTAAATGTCCCTCCCCTTCCTTTTCCTTCGTCTTTCTCATGGACTTCTAAATTATTTGAACTTGCTGAATTTTATGTTTCCTTCTAAGCCACCTTACTTCCTTAATTCAGCAAATAGAAGAGTGCCTCGCACATGTGGGCGCGCAATAAAATTTATGTGAGTCAGGTCGATACACACTCTCTTTATTGTGAGAAGAAACTCAAATAACAGCTAAAAGGCCTGTGGAAGGGATCTGGCTTTCTAAGCTTTCTAGCAGCTGTTGACACATGTGCACGCACGTGCAGCCACCATCTCCACCGACTGTCTACCACAGGACCACGCGGCCACGAGACGGTCAGTCCCTCCCACTTGGCCTTTTTCCGAAGCAAGGAAGGATTTTACTTCCTGCTCAGCTAGCTCTGGTGTTTGTCCCCTGCCCCAGGGGGTCGAGGGGAGTGGGCCTCCCCGCCGCCCGCTCTGCCCATCTCTCGGCAGCAGCACAAGCTCCAGGGCTCTGGCTACAGGCACGTCCACCGCCTCCTGACGCGGATCTGCCCAGACTCTTCATATATATGCAGAATTTTTTTTTTTTTTTACAAAATTCCAAACTTGCAAAAAGTTACTAACACTTGCACAATTACTAACACTTGCTGCTTTGTTCTGTGTGCATGTCCTATTTCATGACTCATTTAAGAGCAAGTTAAAAGAGGCTTGATGCCTCTTTAGCCCTAAATACTTCAGTATGTATTTCCAAACAACAAGGATTTTGGCTTTCACAACCTCAGCACTGAGGAAAATCAGGATTTTTAACACTGATTAGATACTATTTTATACCATATATCCTAAATAGAAAATATTTGTATATACGCAGAAGTCATAAATTTTCTCTGTTGTCACAGTAATGTTCTAGGGCATTTTTATACATAAAATAAAGTCTAGTCCAGGGTCACAAATTGCTGTTAGTTGTCATGACTCTTTAATATCCTTTAATCTGCAACAATCCTTTAGTCTGTCTTTGTCTTTTCGTGGCCTTGATTGTTTTTGAAGAATATGGGCCAATCATTATGTAACAATGTTCCTCAAAGTGGTTTTGTCTGATGCTGGGTGAATTCTGATGCTTCCTCATAGTTAGATTTGGGTTATGCGTTTCTGACCACAGAAGTGATGTGCGTCTTTCTCCGTTCATCTTCTCAGGAGGTACACGATACTACTTGCCCCCTTATTGGTAATGTTCACTTGGTCAAAGTAATGTCTCCACTGTGCCCTTGGGAGAATTCCCCTCTAAAAATACCCGAGCCCAGTGCTTCTGTGTGTGTCCATTATTTCCTTTAGTCCTTTACTTCTTCTGCAAAAATTGAACTATTTAAACTTTCTAGCTTAAATTTTGGTAAACCATATTTTCCTAAGAAAGCATCCATTTCATCTAGGTTTTCAACTTTTTTTTTTTTCCCGTAGAGCACTGTGGTCCCTCACAATTTTTAAAAATATAGTCAGTGTCAATGGTTATTTCTCCATTGTCATTCCTTATTTTGTAGGTTTGTGCTCCCTCCCCTTTTTTCTTGATTAAGTAGTGGTTTACAGGTTTTGTTAATTTTTTAAAGGACTCTGGTTATTAATTAGACCTATTATTTTTCTCTTCTCTATCTCATTAATTTCTGCTTTTATTAGGATTTCATTTGTTGTGCTTTTAGTGTCCTTTGTTATCTTTTAACAGGGAATTAAATTCATTTATTTTCTTTTTTGTTTGTTTGTTTTATTGCTACAAATATTCCCTTGATCACTGCTTTATTGTATCCCAGATTCTAACAGTATCTATGTTATCATTACCATTATTTTTTTTAGAAATGATTTAATATTGGTTTTGTATTTTCATTTTCATCCAAGAATTATTTAATAAAAGATGTGTGGGTTATTTTTATTATTTTCAGGTAGGAGGGCCATTTTGTTTTGTTTTGTTTACTTTTAATTTCTACTTTTATTGCATTATAATCAGAGAGTGTTGTTTGTAATATTTGTATTTTATGGAACTTGCTGAGATTTTCTTTGTGACCTAATAATATATGATGAGGTTCCATTAAGAAGAAATATATTGTTTATTATTAGAGGGTATCATTCAACATATATCCATGATAACTGCCTTACTAGTAAATTTATTTTATTCAATGTTCCTTTTTTTTATATTTGATCTACTTGTGCTGTGAGTGGTATACGAAAGTCTCCTTTATTAGTGTATTTCTGTTTCTCCTTGCATCACATGGAATTTCTGCTTTCATATCTACTATATCGTCCTTGTGAAGGGTGGCCTTTCAGCGTCCTAATGTCACAATATTGCTTTTTGACTTGATTTCTTCTTTTTCTGATATTCAAACCCCTACTTTCTTATTATTTCAATTTGTCCATTATAACTTTATCATCCTTTTACTTTTTAGCCTTTCTGAATCACTGTTTTAGGTGTCTCTCTTATATACAAGTTATAGTCAGACCCTGTTTTATAAGCCAAATGGAAAATCTTTTTCTTTTAATAGGTAAATTAAAACCATTCATGTTGACATGCCTGATATATTTGGTCTCAACTGTGACATATTTTATATTGAACAGCTATGTGCATGTAATTACTGTGTTTTTCCTCTGATTTTTCTTCACTGTTTTAGTTTTAACTCTTTTTAAAAGTTTATACTTTGTTCTAATATTTACTTTTGCACACATTTGTTTAATGCTCTTGTCCTGTTTTTCATTTACTTTTACTGTGTGGTTTTTCAGTTTTAAATTTTTTCTTTGACTCCCATCTATTGCCTATATAAAAATCAATGAACTTATTTCTACCTTCCTCATCTCCCTTCTCCTTCAGTTTCAAACTAAATTAGAAACTTATTTCTACTTCATCAGAACATATAATTATATATTATTCTTCAGCCCTCATCCCATCTTTTTTTTTCCCTTAACCTAGATTAAGTTTATTAATTGCTTAACTTCAGTTCTTGTGCCAGTTTCCCGTCATAGCTTGGTTGGATAAACATCGTCCTCTAGTGGACTTTTCAAGAATTGCTCATTAATAGAGTATTCTCTGAGTCCTGCAGTGTTTAAAATTGTTCTTCCTTAGTCTTCATATCTGAAGGAGAGCTTAGCTGGATATAAAACTTTGTTTCACAATCTCCTCCCTTGAGTTTCTTGAAAATGCTATTCCATTGCTTTGCTTTCCATGTTGCTTTTGAGAAGTCTGATGACAGTCTAATTCTCTTGCCCCTTGATCTTGTTGCCTGGGAGCCATGAATATTTTTTCCCTCCCCTCCCTCCCTGCCCCCCTCCATTGTTTTTGCCCCCGCTGTCTGCTCTCTGTGTCCGTTCGCTGTGTGTTCTTCTGTGTCTGCTTGTCTTTTCTTTAGGCGGCACTGGGAACTGATACTGGGATCTTCCTGAGTGGGAAAGAGGTACTCAATCCCTTGCACCACCTCAGCTCCCTGGTCTGCTGCATCTCTTATTGTCTCTCCTCTGCATCTTTTTGTTGCATCATCTTGCTGCACCAGCTCTCCATTTGGGCCAGCTTTCCTTCATCAGGAGGCCCTGGGAATCAAACCCTGGACCTCCTATATGGTTAACAGGAGCCCAATCACTTGAGCCACATCCGCTTCCCAAGATTTTTGTATCTATCTGGAAATGAATAACTTTACTAGAATATGCCTCAAAGTGTCTTGTGTCAGGTCAATTTTCTCAGGACCCTGTTAGGATCTTTCAATTTTTTATTATTATTATTATTATTTTTTTTTTTTTTTTTTTTTTTTTAGGTTTAGGGTTAGGGTTAGGGTTAGGGTCTCAATTATTCTTTTGTTTCCAGATAGTTTTCTTGAATTATGGTTTTAAATATTGTTTTTCTTTACCTTCTTTAGGGACTCCCCCTTATACATAAGGTGATTCTTCTATGCTTAGATTTTATTTCAACTGCTCTCACTCTACCCTTTTTATTTCCTTCTCTTTTTCATTTTCACTCTCTTGGTTGTTTTCCTGATTTTCTTCAATGTCACTTGTTAATTTTTCATTCAAATATATTCTCACTTAGACACCCTGAATTCAGTCTTTATTTCTGGTATTTGAATTTTTTATTCTTTTTCTTCTATCACAAATTTAAGCAACTTTAATTTTATTTCTTTCTGTTTTTGCCCATTTCTGTTCTTAATTTTTGAATTTCTGATTCAATATGCTTTTTAATATCCTCAAATGCTCACTTGGGGGGTATTTATTTCAGTTTAGAGTATGTGTATTCCATTTTTTTCTTCTTGGATTTAGGACATTTTTTCAGTTTTTCTCACTTTACAGTGGACTTTCTATTTCTGGTTGTGATTTTATCACATTCCCTATTCTATAGTGTTTTGTGTTTGCAAATAATCCCTAGCTCCCCACAAAGACTTGCAACAGAGCTTGAGAGACAGCTTTGCTAAAAATGAGTATTTATTTTTGTATACTAAGATAATTTGAAGTTTTATAGTGTTTTCTGTTTCTAATAATACTTGTAGGTGTGGGGTTATTTTTCTTATTAATTACTTTTTGAGGGAGAATTTGTGGAGAATTTTAATTTATAGGCTGGCAGCATTACCTCTGCTACTCGGAAGTTCCCCCCAATAAATGGTTTTGAATAAATAAAAGCATTCAATAATATGACTTAAGTTAGATGTGGAAAGTAAAAATCTTCTAAAATCCAGTACATGTCAGATTTTACAAGAATTATTGTAATTGGCATACATTAATTACAAATTATAAATATGCGGGTCCTTTTTTTAAGAAAATATGTTCCTTAAATGAAGGAGTACCAGATTCAAAGTGTATGGTCTGGGAAGCGGCTGTGGCTCAATCAGTAGGGCTCCCATTTACCATATGGGAGGCCCCAGGTTCGGTTCCCGGGGCCTCCTGGTGAAGGCAAGCCCGCCCGCATGGCGTGGTTAGCTGACCCAGTGAGCACAAGCGGCAAGGGGGGGATAAATGAATAAATAAATAAAATCTTTAAAAAAAAAAAACAAAGTATATGGTCTTACTTTTTAGGCCAGTTTCTAATGCAAATATATTTGTGCTTCTTTCACTCTACTGTCATCCTAAAGTTAAACTGGACCTAAGATTTTCCTGTTTGCCAGATTCTTGGGAATGTGCAAAATCACCTTCAGAAATTAAGTAGAGAAATTTTTAAATGAAGTGGCATTGCTCTATCTTTACCCCATTTTTGCTGAGTACTTTCATAAGACTTTAAAAGAATTCTTTGGTGCTTAGGACAACATTTCACACTGCATAATTAAAGAACAAGCCATATTTGAAAACTGACTGGGGCTTGGCATTCAATCCAGATTTGCAGCATATCTTCACCCATTTGCAAAACAGATGAAGAACTGAACTATTTTATAGGATCTAGCAGCTTTCTTCTTTTAGTGTTAACATGCCTAGAGTGAAAACCCATAACCTGGGGAGCAGATGCAGCTCAGTGGTTGAGCACCCGCTTCCCATGTACCCGGTCCTGGGTTCAATCCCCAGTACCTCCTAAAAAGTAAAAAATAAATTAAAAACCATAACCTGCTGTGTCCCCATAGTGAATTAAGAAGCTTAGAAATCAGATTTTTCTAAATTCGCCCTTGCTCCCTTCTAAAATGTACTTAAAACATTAACTAGCTTGACAGTACACCAAACAGAGGTAAATCCCATCCAAATGTAGCCTTGAATTTATGGAATAGATAACTTCATTTCACATTTATGCTCACAAAATGCTTTGTTATATGGTTTGTATACAAATCAGGAATAAAGGGCAGTGAATTGCCCTCCTAGATAACTTATTGCTGAATAGAAGCCCATCATAAAAGATTTGGCAACTAAACCTTACTGGCCGCAAAATCTGCATATGGTTTGTCTCTTTCTGGTGTGCAATAAATCACAGCCTTAAAGAGAAATAGGTGGGGAAGCTCAATCTAATGCCCTCATTTCAAAGGACAAACAGTAAAACAGATGGCAGTATATAAAGCAATTCGAGCTCTTTATCACTTTGGTTCTTCCAGAATTAAGCATTTCGACCACAATGATTTTAAAATATATCCATGAAAGTACAGGAAAACAGTAAAGGCTTACAAAAAATTTCCTAGAATTGTAGCCAGTGCCATGGAGTTGTGATTAGTCCTGACCTTAATAAAAGCAAGTAGTGTGAAGACTCATCTTTTAAAACAAAATTAACAAATGGCCCAAGCCTCTCTGGTGCTTCCCGGCCCACATGAATGTTGTTAGGCAAGTAAGGTACCTTTAAGGCTGGCTGAATGGCCATCTTTTCCCTACGTCATATACTTGACCAGTTCTTTAGAAGGCAAGAGCAGCTGTCGACTAAACAGACCTACAGAGCCCAGAGAGCCACTATCACTGTGAAGTGCAGAGATCCACTGGCAGAAAGACCTTACCCAGCCTGGCCTGACCCAGCCTACAGACTCAACAAGGCTGGTAGGAAGCGTGCGGGCGGGAAAGGGCATCGAATGCGCAAAGGAAAGCTCGGGTCTTGGAGACCCTAAATGACTGCTGTGAATGAACTCGATAACCTACTCATGGAAAGAACAGAACTGAACTAAATACAAACTGCACCATTACTGCTGCAGCATAATTCACATGGTATTAAGTCATTACTTTCCGTAAGCAACAGCTATATCAAGTGTTTCCAAAAGTGAACTGACTTCAAACTACAATGAGGTATCATCTCACACCTCATAGAATGGGCATTATTAAAAAAAGAAAGAAAGAAAGAAAACTTCAAGTGCTGGAGAGGATGTGGAGAAATAGGTCTCACTGTTAGTGAGAATGTAGAATGGTGCAGTTTGGCAGTTCCTCAGGAAGCTAAATATAGAACTGTCATATGATCCAGCAATCCCTCTACGAGGACTATACCCTGAAGAACTGAAAACAGGGATGCAAACAAACATTTGCTCACTGATGTTCACAGCAGCTTTATTCACAATTGCCAAAAGATGGAAATAAACCAACTGTCCATCAACTAATGAATGGATAAACAAAACATGGTATATACATTCAATAGAATACCATGCTGGGACTCATATGATAACATGGATGAGCCTTGAAGATATTATGCTAAGTAAAATAAGTCAGATACAAAAGGACAGATGTTATTTGGTCTCACTAATATGAACCAAATACAAAGAATAAACACATGGAGTTAAAATCTAGAATATAGGTTACTAGGAGATAGGATGAGGACTAGAAGGAGCACGTGATGCTTAATGCATGTAGAATTTTTAATTACCTTGACTGTAAAGTGTGGAAATGAATAGAGTTGACGGTAATACATTATAGTGAGTAAAACTAACACTGCTGGTTTAAAAATGTGATTGTGGCTGAAAGGAGTAGTCTAGGGATGTAAATACCAATTGAAAGAAAGCTAGAGAATAATCTAGGGACTGAATAACACAGTGAACCCAGTGGTGGGTGAGGATTGTGGTTAATAGTACAAATACAAGAATGTTCTTCTATAAACTAGAACAAATGTATGTCACCATTACAAGGTGGTAAGAATATGGTGATGCATGGGAAATACACATGGAAATACATGGGAAATTACTGTTATGAACTATAGTTAACAGTAATATTGTAATAATCATGCATCAATATCAAAGAAGGTCTACATCAATGCTAAGAATCAATAATAGGGGGATATGGGATTTTTTCTTTTGGACTAAGGAAAATGCTCAAAAATTTACTGAGGCAATGACCGCACAACTTTGTGATGAAAGTAAGACCCACTGAGTGTACACTTAGGATAGAATGTTCAAGGCATTTACTGTATGGCACAGTGAGCCATGTGGTGGAAGATGGACTGTGGATAACAGGACAAATATGCGAGTGTTCTCTCATGAACTGTAACAAATGTACAATCCTAATACGTGGTGCTAATAATGGGGGGGTAGGAAAATTACTATGGAATCTGTGGACTATAGCAGTAATATTTTTTAAAGATATATTTTATTGTATTTATTTCTCCCCACCCCCTCATTGTTTGCATCCACTGTATCTGTTTCTTATGTGCTGGTCTTCTTGTTAGGAGGCACTGGGAACTGAACCCAGGACCTCCAAGGTAGGAGGGAGATGCCTAATCACTTGAGCCACCTCTGCTCCCTGCTTTGCTGTATCTCTTATTATGTTTTCCTTGTGTCTCTTGTTGCATCATCTTGTTGCATCAGCTCACCACACCTGCCCATCATGTCAGCTTGCTGTCTTGCTTGTCTTCTTCAGGAGGCACCGGGAACCGAACCTGGGACCTCCTATGTGGAAGGCAGGAGCTCAATCGCTTGGCCACATACGCTTCCCAGTAGTAATATTTTGACAATGTTCTTTTATGTCCTATACAATGTTCCACAATATTGCATGGGAACAGTGTATGGGAATTCTGCATGCTATGCATGATTGTTTTTTAAGCTTACAACTTCTCTAATAAAAAGTATATATTTTTAAAGTGAATTGATTTCAAATAAAATGGAAAACTATGGCTTGGTTCAGTCTTAAGTACCAAAAAGTTAGGCATATTAACAAAGTTAAATTTAAGCCCTTTGTTCTAACATGTTCATTTCCAAGTCTTCCTCTGCAGCTCATTCAATGAATGAAGAATAGTATTCCATCAAAAGACTAAACTGGACAAGAATGCTCAGACTTTTTGACACAATGCTGCCTAACCCTACTGGTCTGAGAAAGGATAGAGATTCTGAGAGAAACAAACTCTTCAACTGGAATGCTATCCCTCCAGAGTTCTAGGGAAAACCAGAGATTAGGATACCCAGAAGGAAATAAAGATTTAGCCACTAATTTTTTTATTATACTCTCAGGTTCAAGCTAAGATGAATTATGGAATACGATAAGCTTACCTTCTGGGCCCTAATACTTTTGTTTCCTTCCTCCTAACAAAACAAAACAGAACAGAGAGGCTCTTGGTCTGGAACAGAGTGCTGGATTTAGAGACAGAAACACTTAGCTCTGCCACTTCTAACCATGCATCATGGACTAATTCCGAATTCTGACCTCTAGCCAGCACTGTTCTAGACACTGATGTCCAAGAGGACACCTCTACTCTTAAGGTTAGTGCGGGGCTGGAGATGGACACGTGTGCATGTTTGAAATAAAGACAATTTTCAACAGAGCTAGAGAACAATTATACAACAAGATGGAAACAGATGTGGAAAGAAAACATGTTCTATGGTAAATTTAAAGAAATTCAGACCTTGTGCCAGAAGAGTTCAGGAAGGGCAGAGCTAAGTGTTCCAGGCTGGAAGGCGGGTCCCATTCCACTCCAGGGAGCCTGGCGCTCCCCACTGCCTAGCCACCCTGGATCCTCAGAGCCCTGCCGTCAGCGAGCTGCCGATCCCCGTCCCAGGGACTCGGCAAAGCCTTTAAAGTATTCCTCCCTTAATGGTCACAATCATATTGACAAAGTCGCAAACTCTAAAAGATAAAGTCCAGAAAGCTATTTAAGCCCAAAGGAATGGATTTCTAATTGTAAATTTTCAGAGAAGTTGACAAAGCCTTGGGAGCTCAGGGTAGTGTGTGTGTGTGTGTGTGTGTGTGTGTGTGTGTTCAGAATGTCTCTCATTACCCTATGAGTAATTACACCTTTTTGCTAGTCATAAGGACAGCCCTTAAGGAGTGGATGGATGAAAATCTTCACAGAAAAGGTGAACCTCCACCTAGGCAGCTATTTATGTTTTCATTTGTTCATTCCAAGTTTACCTAAATTATAAATTATTTTCTGTTTCCAAAAAAAACCTAACACAGTTCCTTGCACATATTTATGAGCTTGATAAAAATTCACTAACTAAACCTATGATTTTCATACCAATTCAAAAAAGTCTACTTCTGACTATTGAACTGAGGCATGAGGCATTATGGATGAAACCCTGAGCTTCTACAGGCTTTCCCTTCCAAAATGGCAGTGTCAGTCCTCAAACATCGCCGTCACCGTGCTCAGTCTCCATGCACGAGGACAGCAGTCTTACCACAGGATGCAAAGCAAGACTTCGCACTTACACCGCCTGTATTCAAATCTTAACTGACTTAATGAATGGTTATATAGCTTTGGACGAGTCACCTAACTTCCCTCGACATTTCTCTATAACATGCAAGTCATACCAACTCATTTTTCTGTACACAAAAGCTTTTCCTTATTTACTACACACAAACTTCCAGGTATTTGAAACTCCTATACCCATTATGGATGATATCTCATTGAAGCATGTGTCCCAGAACTTACAAAATGGAGCCAAAATAGGCTGATCTGGAAAATTACCCTGAGGAATCCCTGAATCACCAACTATACACAACATTCAAGCAGCATTTCCTACAGTGGGAATTATACAATTGGAAATGGTAATCAGAAATTAATGATACAATTTCTCTCGAGGCTCAAGCCTAAACTGTTTGGTTCAAGTGATACAAAACTCCATGTACCTTTAGACTTTCTGTTAGCTAAAAAAAAAAAAAAAAAAAGCAGTGTCTGGGTAAACAGATATGGCTCAACCAGTTGGGTGCCCACCTACCATATGGGAGGTCCTGGGTACGGGTCCTGGTGTCTCCTAAAGAAGATGAGCAGACGCCCACACCCACCTCAACGAGCAGATGCCACAAGCCAGCAGGCGCTGCAGCCCGTGGGGAGCGTATGTGGCTCAAGCCGTTGGGCACTCGCCTCCCATATAGGAGGTTCTGGATTCAGTTCCTGGTGCCTCCTGGAAAAGGTGAGCAAACAATAAGCAGACAGATGAACCATCTGGGAGAGGGGGGGATAAATAAATTAATTAATTAAAAGTAAATAAATAAATCTTTTTAAAAAATAAAAAAAATAAAAAAAGGCAGTGCCTGTGCCATTGTCAAAACTTCCAGGTGCACTTGGTCAGGCAGAACAACCTATCTCTAATGGAGACAGCCACCTGGCTCTCCAAGGTAAATTCAGGGGACCAGATGTGGCTCAAGCAGTTGAGTGCCTGCTTCCCACATGGGAGGTCCCAGGTTCGGTTCCTGGTGTCTCCTAAGGAAAACGGATACAAAAAAAACAAGCAAAAGCAAGCATGAGAACCAACTCAGGGGAGCAGATGTGGCTCAGTGGTTGAGCACCAGCTTCCCACATATGAGGTCCTGGGTTCATTCCCCAGCCCCCAGTACCTAAAAAAAAAAAAAAAAAATTTCAAATATGCCTGGCATGCCTTCTTGACCCAGGTTCGCTAATATAGCATCACGGCTCTGAAGCATTCTTCAAGCCATCCTGCCCTTAGTCTTACTGTGCTTTGCAGTTGCCACCTGTGAGCTCTCTGGTCAGAGCCACTGCACAACCATCAAGTCCAGTGATCCAATAAAAGAAGCAAAAAGGGAGACTGTGGTCCAAGTCCACACCTTTGTTTCTCAGGTGAAGGTGTTGTCTGGAGATTACAGAAGAGAGCCAAAAGGAGTGAGTGGGACTGAAAGCCACCGCACCAGTTATGCCACAAAAACTGCAGAATAGCTTGTGGTCTGAATAACACTTCCTCTGTCTCCCAAGCCTCACCTAACTTGTATCAGCCCCTACCTTAAGCAAGCAGTCCCATTGCTTGCCCCCATCACTGGGGCAATGACTTGCCCAAGCTTCGGGTATCTCGCCCTAATAACTTCTGAGCCCACACTATAAGTAATAAATGCCATGCACTAGTTTTCCTAATGAAAATCATTTCAGAATTGTCTGTGGAATGTTCTTTGCTGCAGAAAGTCAATAAATTCACTTTTATATAAGGAAAATATAACAAAAGACTGTGATGATAATTCAGTGAGACGATTTGTAGAAAGCACTTGGCCTAGTATATTATAAGAACTTCATAAAAGGAAGCTACTGGTGGGAGACAATTCTCCATACAATGAGTCTCTTACATTTCTGAACCTCTTATGAGCAGAGCCACCATCGGCCCTTTTTCTAGACTATCTTTTCAAGGATGTCTGTGACAGGCTAACTTTCTCACCAGCAAGTAGGTCAAAATCTCATACGCTTTGAAGTCTTGGCACATTCTGCTTCCCCATTTGTCATTTCTTATGGGTTGAACAAAAGTTGGAACATTGTTGGCTTCAGGAAATCATGTTGCTTGTGGATAGAATAAGAAGACAGATGCAGTCGTGAAAAGAAAAGGAGGCTGCAGTGGGCATTGGGGGGCACTGCCCAGCCTCCCCTTTAGACCAAAGCTCTCGTTCTCCCAGTGCCTGGGAGGCTTGGCTGCTCCTTGGCTCAGCTGCGTCACTTTCCAGGAACTACCCTCGGCAGAAGGAAACTGCCTCACCCAGCTTGCCTTTTCCTCAATTCAGGACATCACCAAATGGCTATCCTAGACCCAGAGCTCCCCATGGGGCCGGCAAGGCCACTGTTACAATTTCACCAGAGTGGAATTCCTCTCTCTGCTCAATCCTGCTTCCCTCACTTCCTTCCAGATGGTATCTCAGAGTCTCAGAGGCTGTTCCCAGGAAACTGACCCGTGATGGGGAAAGTCTTTGCTTTTGTATATCACAGGATTTCCAGCAACTTTTTGTGACCAAGCCCAGACCTAGTAGAGTTCTCTGCCATTTACAACTTTTTTCCTCACTTCACTCTTGCATATGCTCAAATTTCAGAGTAATTCACTGATCATCACTGACGATTAGGATTTCGTACTGGGGGTCAATAAAGAGCATGTGAATGGTTACTTGAAATTAGTCTCTTGCAAAAATTCCTGGATGGAGACAGAATCTCACACCATGTTAAACTCAGTGCAGATTAAGACTTTTGTACGAGTTTACATTTTCTGAGCTGTGTACATCCTCTAAAACAATGGTCTGTTTCTAGGAGAACGAAATAGAGGCCCAGCGAGCAGTGGGGAGTGGGGAGAAGAGCGAGCATTTCTCTGACCTGCACAGCCAGGGAAAAAGCCAACACAATTAGGCTTTCATTTCATTTTTGTTTCCCATTAGTAAAGGATAATTTTTTTTACAGAAGCAGAGTTCCTTTGCCGGGAAGATCTGAATGCCGGGAGTCAGGTCCCTTAATAGAAAATCATCAACTACCAGTGTTTTTGTAAAAGTTCCAAAAACCCTACGCATGGGACCCCACGGGCCTAAAGAAAGGAGTACAGAGAGCAGTTCTTTGTCAATGTCATTTACTGAAGAATTTGGCTTTAGTAAAATAGGAATTAGGTTTCTACCTTGCCACTAAGACTAACAGAGCCAGAAAATCAAATGGTACTAGAGTAATTATTTTCCTTAAAAAGCAAAAGGAAAAGCATCAACTCCAACTTCCAAGCAAAATAATCTGCTCGCTATCAAAAGCAAAAGTTCACCCAAAGGTGAGTGAAAGTCAATTACCAGTCTTTTTAGGCAAAAGAAAGAACAAATGCCTAAGTCACTGGCTTTTCTACAGAACAGTGTTTATAAAACGTTTAATGGAGTGTTTCCTTTCCAGTTAAAAGTGAGTGTAGGATTTACCTTTCCGTTTTAGTATCTTTGCCTGATGCGTATACTCTTCAAATGAGCCAATGGGATTAAGGAAACCATTGGATACATATATCTCCAAAATTGCCCTCAGTGGAAATTACCTTCAGGGTAAACGGAAAGGGTATTAAGAGCCTGAAGTGGAGATAGGCGGAACTTCCCTTAGATATAATTATACAACCTGAAATATGTTTGTACTTGTAATGTCGAAGCCTGATTATCTGACTATTCCAGACATTCTGCAAGCTACCAAATCGTTTTTAATAAAAAGCCTTTCTGTTATAAGTAGCAGGGGGAAATTGAAACTGAAAACAATACGCCACCCAGTAACTGATGCCAAAGATGTGCAGTCAACAGACCACGAGTGAAACAGGCATCTTTGACTGATGTTCCCTGCCTGGGTCTGATGCGGGGACGATCCCGTTACTGTAAGAGGAGCGGGAGTTCATTGCACATGGGGCAAAAGTGTTGCTGACATCGTGACCTGGAGCAACCTGGAATGGATCGCCTACTGTCGGCTAGCTTAAAGAAAAGGCCAAGTTCAACGTTTAAGATCCGTGGCCCAAGGCACAATCAGAGAACAAAGGGCTTTTATGACTGCCCTGAAAACAGTCTCCTCTCCTGCAGTTGCTGGGCTGAGAGAGTGAAAGCCAGGCACAGGCCGTGAACCTGCAGAGGCACAATTACAGTGAAGGTCCAGGTCGCAGCCCCTCTGTGAAGTACAAGTGAGGGAGCTGACTGAGAGAGCGGGGCCCTCGAGGTAGGAACGGAGTCTACTGGTGCCCCAAACCCTTAGCACCCCTAAGCCTCCCTCGCCAGAGGCGGTAGTTCCCTCTTCCACTGCCTGCTGAGTCGGTTCCTGGCTCAGTAGAAGAACCTTGCTTCTCAAGGACTTGCCTGAGGCAGTTGTTTCTCAAGGCTGCCAGTTCCCCCGTGTGCCAGCCCTCGTTGCTTCTAGGCCTACAACTAGGCATGTTCCACGTGCCCTTTGAGGCGAGTCACAAAGTCAAACCACGGCATATACAAGAATGACAAAGGTGTTCAAGAATTGGCTAATTTATATCGCCAGAAATCTGGAGGATAAGCGTGGAAATGGATTCTGAGGATGCTAGATCAGAGGGAGAGGAACATAATTTTATATCTCCTGAAGTCACGAATATGAAAGCAAATGCCAAAATCCTGGATCCAGTATGCCACTTCTAGATAACTCAGGTTGCTTTTGACTGTTTCTTGGTGTGGCAGTTGGGCAGTTTGATGTAATTATGAATTCCAAAAATATAATTGGATCATGCTTGTAAACTGATCTGTTAATCTGGGCATGATTGAGTTATGATTGGGGTGTTGACTGGGCCACCTCAGTAGGGCGTTGAGCCCCACCCCTTGGTGGGTGGGGAATTGAATATAAAAGGCATGGCAAGAACAGAGTTGAATCAGTTTTTGAGAAGCAGTTCTGATGATGGAGTTTTGATGTTGGAAAGAAGGCCCCAGGAGAAGAGAAGTGAGCCGTTTGCCTGATAGTCTACAGCTAACCTTGTGGAGGAACCAGAAGAGCTGAGCCCGGAGAGAAACGCAGCCCTGGGGGGGAGGAACCCAAGAAGCCTGAACCCTGGCAAACGTCGGCAGCTGTCTTGCTCGAACACGTGACAATGGACTTTGGTGAGAAGAAACTTAGGCTTTATGACCTGGTATCTGTGGACTTCTACCCCAAATAAATACCCTTTATAAAGACTAACCCATTTTTGGTATTTCACATTAGCACCCCTTTGGCTGACTAATACACTTGGTTACTCAGCTCTAATCTGGATTCAATGGTGACCTGAGCTAAAGGAAGCTGAGATACCAGACAATGTGATGTAGTGAAAGAAATACAAAGATAGAGAAAAGAATAAACTAGAATTATCGCATGTAACTTCCTCACCCCTCTCCTGTCTCCCAAGCGTGCCCGAGGCCTTTATCACAGCATTGAGCAATACTTAAATGGTGACGGAATTAACAAAGCACGATAGTGACTTAACTCTGTGGGTCAAGCTTTGTCAGGCGAACCTGCCACTGCAGTGGACCCCATTATTTCACTAAGGATTATGGGATACCAGAGGGCACACGACTAACAGAGTCACTTAACGATGAGCAGCCTCATGAGCCTATCTCCCAAAATAGGCACTAAGCCTACAGCAGAAGAATTTAATTTGCTTAATAGAGTTTAATCCAAAGGCATTTTCTTACTGAAAATTCAGCAATGTTGGTATAAGTCTGACTAAAATGTGTATATTCATGCACATAAGTTCAAAATATATGAAAGGTGAAAATACTGGCATCAATGAGATGTAGTCAATTGCCCTGAACATGGCAGAGAGCACAAGTGATTATTTCTGTAAACAAAGAATGTCTGTTCCAAATTGACTTGCTATTCACACAGAAAACTGGGTGATGTTTATCTCAAGTATTTTTCCAAAATTGCCATTATTATAAATTAGCTTTAGATTGATTCCTAGGAGAAGGTTTGATTCTAGAGCCGCAGAAAGACTTAAAAATACTTCCAAATATTCCTTAAGAAACTGCAATGGTGACACTCCTTGAGTCAGAAATTGTTAATCTAGAAAGACCTTGCTAATTTCAAAATAACTGTAAACTGTCTCAAAAGTAATAAAAAGGAGACCACACCATGAACCACAGGTAAAGCTAAATTCAAAGCCAAAATTATACCATTAAGTGCTTTGATATTGTTATTAAAGCAGAATAAGTGGAGTTCTGGGAAGATGGCATCAGAATAGGTAGGCAGGGCTCAACTCTCTAACAAAAACAACAAAGAAGGGGCAAAAAGCTGTCCAAGGGATCAGCTTTGGGGATCTGCAGAACCAGGAGAGTGCTGCACAACCTCCAGGAGGATGAGGGACAGAGAGACAAAAAAGCCAAAAGGAAAACTGTGAGTTACTAACCCCCGGTGGCCAGGAATGGCACCCATCCCCCACCCGCAGGTTGAACAGCCGGGATTTAACCCATGGCTCACTGCAGCCAAATGAAAGGGGAACAGACAACTTCCTCTGTGGGGAGAGGGAGGGTGTGGCAGAGAGCAGAGAGTGGTTTCTCTTCAGTGAAGCTGGCCAGCAGACCCTCTTTGAATCTCTTTGCCAAACAGGAATCACAGACAAGTGGAGGTTGAAAGAGACACCTCTGTAGAAAGATTCACTGGTGTATGCCATCTGCTGTCCAGCTGGGAAACTGCAAGTAGAAAAACCACTTCGGAGTCTCTCTTCCCAGGCTCATTGCAGCAGGTCTGCACCCCATTAGTGAGTCCCTGGCCCTATTTTAATGAACTAACCTGAGAAATTTTAAAGATTTGGAATAAGTTGAACCAAAAATCAAAGAAGAGCCATGAAACAAACCGCTAGGCAAGAAAGAGAAATTGACCATCAGAGATAATCACCAACATATTAAGATGCCTAAGTATCAGCAAAAAATTACAAACCATACTAAGAAACAGGAAAAGATGACCCAGCCAAAGGAACAAACCAAAAATCCTGATGAGACGCAAGATTTAAGACAACAAATCAATGATAATCACACAAGTTTCCTAAATCAATTCAAGGAGTTGAAGGAAAAGATAAATAAAAAGATAAAGGACATTAAGAAGACACTGGATGAGCATAAAGAATAATTTGAAAGCCTTCAAAGAATAGTCACAGAGCTTATGGGAATGAAAGACACAATGGATGAGATTAAAAATACATTAGAGGGAAGCGGCTGTGGCTCAATCAGTGGGGCTCCCGTTTACCATATGGGAGGCCCCGGGTTCGGTTCCCAGGGCCTCCTGGTGAAGGCAAGCCCGCCCGCACAGCGTGGTTAGCTGACCCAGCGAGCACAAGCAGCAAGGGGGGGATAAATGAATAAATAAATAAAATCTTTAAAAAAAAAAAAAATACATTAGAGGCATATAAGAGCAGATTTGAATTGATGAAAGACAGAATTAGTGACTGGGAGAACCCAGCATCTGAACTTGAAAAGACAGGCAAACAGAAAGAGAAAAGAACAGGAAAAAAATGGAACAGGGTCTCAGGAAATTGAATGACAATGTGAAATACAGAAACATACACATTATTGGTGTTTCCGAAGGGGAAGAGACTAGAAAAGGGTCAGAAAGAATATTTGAAAAATAATGACTGAAAACTTCCCAACACTTACAAAATACATAAATATCAATATCCAAGAAGGACAAATGCACCCAAAACAGAATAAATTTAAATAGACCTACTAGGAGAAAACTATTCAGAATGACAAATACCAGAGATAAAGAGAGGATTCTGAAAGCAGCAAGAGAAAAACAAAGCATCACATACAAGGGAATCTCAACAAGACTAAGTGCTGATCTCTCATCAGAAACCTTGGGGGCCAGGAAGAAAGTGGTATGATGTATTTAAGGTACTGAAAGAGAAAAACTGCCAGCCAAGAATTCTGTATCTGGCAAAACCGTCCTTTAAAAATGAGGGTAAGTTCAAATTCTTCACAGACAAACAAAAACAGAGTATTTTACCAAAAGACCAGAATTACAAGAGATGCTAAAGGGAGTGCTGCACCTTGAGAGGAAAAAACAAGGGTGAGAGACTTGGAGAAGAATGTAGAAATCACGATTATTAGGAAGGGTAAATTAAAGGGTAAAAAGACAGACAATAGTAAGATATAACAACAGAAAGCAGAAAGATAAAATGGATGAAGGAAGTTATACCTTACATTAATAACATTGTATGTTAATGGCTTGAACTCCCCAAAGAAAAGACATAGACTGATAGAATGGATAAATATATATATGAACCATCTATATGCTGTCTAAAAGAGACTCACCTCAGATGTAAGGACACAGCCAGGTTGAAAGTGAAACTTTGGAAAAAGATATTCCATGCAAATAGTAACCACAAAAGAACTTCAGTAGTGATACTAATATCGGGCAAAATAGATGTTAAATGCAAAACTATTATAACATGTTATGTTATGTTATGTTATGTTATGTTATGTTATGTTATGTTATGTTATGTTATGTTATGTTATGTTATGTTATGTTATGTTATGTTGTTATGTTATGTTAATAAAATTGGCAATTCACCAAGCAGAAATAACTATACTAAATATTTATGCACCTAAACTGGATACCCCAAAATACATAAGGTGCATACCGGCAAAATTGAAGGCAGAAATAAATGTCTCTACAATAATACTTGGAGAATTCAATACAACACTCTCAGCATTGAACAGAACATCTGGACAGAAGATACATAAAGAAACAGAGAGCTTGAATAATATAATAAATGAAGAGACATCTGTAGAGCATTGCATCCAAACAGCAGGATATACATTCTTTTGAAGTGCTCATGGATCCTTGTCCAGGATAGACCATATGTGGGGTGACAAGACAAGACTCAACAAATTTTAAAATATTGAAATTATACAGAACACTTTCTCTGATGATAATGGGATGAAGCTGGAAATCAATAATGGACAGAAAATGGGGAAATTCATAAATATATGGAGATTAAACAACAAACTCTTAGATAATCAGTGGACCAAAGAAGAAATTGCGAGAGAATTCAGCAAATATCATAAGGTGAATGAAAATGAGAACACAACATATCAAAGCCTATTGGAGAGAAGCAGATGTGGCTCAAGCGATTGGGCTCCCATCTACCATATAGGAGGTCCGGAGTTCAATTCCCGGGGCCTCCTGGTGAAAGGCAGGCTGGCTCATGCAGAGTGCTGGCCTGCACGGAGTGCTGGTCCACATGGAATGCTGGTCCGCACAGGAGAGCTGGCCCATGCAGACAGCCAGCGCAGCAAGATGATGCAACAAAAAGAGACACAGAGGAGAGACAATAAGAGATGCAGCAGACCAGGGAGCTGAGGTGGTGCAAGAGATTGAGCGCCTCTCTCCACTCCAGAAGGTCCCAGTGTTGGTTCCCAGTGCCACCTACCAGGATAGACATAGAAGAACACACAGAGAGCAGATGGTGAGCGCAAAACAACAGGGGGGTGGTAGGGGGAAATAAATAAATAAAGTAAATCTTTTTATTATTATTATTATTTTAAAGATACTTAAATTACATAAATGTTACACAAAAAATATAAAGATTCCCATACGCCCCACCTCCCACACCTCCCACACCCTCCCACATAAACCTCCCACATAATTTGTTCATTCTAGGATAAACAAATTCCTAGAAACACATGAACCACCTACACTGACTCTGGAATAAATAGAAGACCTCAACAAACCTATCACAAGTGAAGAGATTGAAACAGTCATCAAAAACCTACAAAAGATGAAAAGCCCAGGACCAGATGACATCACATGGTAAATTCTACCAATCATTCAAGGACGATCTACTACCACTCTTGTTCAAGCTAATCCAAAAAATTGAACAGGAAAGAACACTACCAAACTCATTCTATGAAGCCAACATCATCCTAATACCAAAACCAGATAAAAATACTATGAGAAAAGAAAATTAGAGATCAGTATCTCCAATTAATACAGATGCAAAAATCATCAACAAAATATTTGCAAACCAAATCCAAAATCACATTAAAAGAATTATATGGGAAGTGGATATGGCTCAAGTAATTGGGCTCCTGTCTCCCATATGGGAGGTCCCAGTTTCGATTCCCAGGGCCTCCTGGTAAAGGCGAGCTGGCCTACATGGAATACTGGCCCGCATGGAGAGCTGGCGCAGCAAGATGCAACAAAAGGAGACACAGAGGAAAAAGACAATGAGAGACACAACAAACCAGGGAGCTCAAGCAATTGAGTGCCTCCCTCCCACGTTCGAACATCCCAGGATCGGTTCCTGGTGCCTCCTAAAGAGAAGACAAGCAGACACAGAAGAACATGCAGCAAATGGACACAGAAAGCAGGCAGTGAGTACAAGTGTCAAGGAGGGGTGGGGAATAAATAAAAAATTTAAAAAAATTTTTTAAAGAATTATACGCCATGATCAAGTGGGTCTTATCCCAGGTATGTAAGAGCTTTTTAACACAAGAAAATCAATTAGTGTAATAAACCACATTGATAAATTGAAGAAGAAAAATTACATGATCCTCTCAATTGATGCAGAAAAGGCACTTAACAGCACCTTCTCATGATAAAATCATTCCAAAAGATAAGAATAGAAGGAAGTTTTCTCAGCATGGTAAGGTGCATGTATGGAAAACCTACAGCTAGCATTGTACTCAACAGTGAAAGAATGAAAGCTTTCCCGCTGAGATCAGGAACAAGGCAAGGATGCCCACTGTCACCACTGTTATGCAATATTCAATTAGAAGTTCTAGATAGAGCAGTTGGACTAGATAAAGAAATAAAAGGCACCCAAATAGGAAAGGAAGAAGTAAAACTTTAACCATTTGCTGATGATATGATCCTATAGCTAGAAAATCCTGAAAAATCCACAACAAAGCAGCTAGAACTAATAGACAAGTTCAGCAAAGTGGCAGTATACAAAATTAATATGCAAAAATCAGTATGTTTCTGTACATTACTGATGAGCAATCTGAGGAGGAAATCAGGGGGGAAAATTCCATTTATAATAGCGACTAAAAGAATCAAATATTTAGGAATAAACTTAATCAAGGACATGAAGGATCTGTGTTCAGAAAACTACAAAACATTGCTAAAAGAAACTGAAGAAGACATATAAAGGGAAGGACATTCTGTGTTCATGGATAGGAAGACTAAATATTGTTAAGATGTCAATTCTACCCAAAGTGATTTACAGGTTAAAAGCAATCCCAATAAAAATACCAAAAGTCTTCTTTGCAGAAATGGAAAATCAATTATCAAATTTATTTGGAAGGGCAAGGAGCCTCAAATAGCCAAAAATGTTTTTAAAAGAGAAGAATGAACTTGGAAGATTCTCACTTGCTGACTTTAAAGCATATTATTTAGCTACAGTGGTAAAAACAGCATGGTACAGGCATAAAAATAGACACATAGACCAATGGAACTGAATTGATGGTTCATAAACAGACCATCACACTTATGACCAAGTGATTTCTGACAAGACTGTCAAACCTACCCAGCTGGGACAGAACAGTCTATTCAACAAATGGTACTGCGAGAACTGGGCATCCTATCCAAAAGAAAGAAAGAGGAGCCCTATCTCACACCTTATACAAAAATTAACTCAAAATGGATCAAGGACCTAAATATAAAAGCTACAACTATAAAACTCCTAGAAGAAAATGTGGGAAAACCTCTTCAAAATCTTGCGGTAGGCAGTAGTTTCTTAAACCTTATACCCAAAGCACAAGCAACAAAAGAAAAAATCGATAAATGGGACCTCCTCAAAATTAAACACTTTTGCACCTCACAGGATTTGTCAAAAGGGTGAAAAGGCAGCCAACTCAATAGGAGAAAACGTTGGGAAACCACATATCCAATAAGGGTTTGATATCCATGTTAGATAAAGAGATCGTACAACTCAACAATAAAAAGACAGGCAACCCAGTTTTAAAATGGGCAAAAGACTTGAACTGACATTACTCCAAAGAGGAAATACAAATAGCCAAAAAGCACATGAAAAAAAAAGTTCAACATCACTAGCTATTAAGGAAATGCAGATCAAAACTACAATGAGGGGGAACAGATGTGGCTCAAGTGGTACGGCGTCCATCTGCCATATGGAGGGACCCGGGTTCGATCCCTGGAACCTCCTGGTAAAATAAAATTTTAAAAAAATAGAAGACGTGCCAGGCCCCAGCGAGCCACGCAGCAAGATGATGAGAGACACAGGGGAGAGCCAAGACGAGATGCGCCGAAAGCCAGGAACTAAGGTGGCGTAGGTGGCAGAACGCCGCTCTCCTGAATCAGACATCCCCAGGATCAAATCTCGGTGAAGACTGGAGGAGAAGGATGAGAAGAGAAGGCAGGAAACAGACGCAGAGGATTGCCCAGCGAATGGACACAGACAGCAAGCGGGGCCGGGGGAGTGTAAATAAATAAATAAATCTTTTTAAAAATGTATTTAAAAAAAAAACTACAATGAGATGCCATTTCACACCTTATAGAATGGCCATGATTAAAAAAGCAGAAAACTACAAGTGCTGCAGAGGAGGTGGAGAAGCAGGAGCCCTCCTTCGCTGTTGATGGGCATGTAGAGTGGTGCAGCCTCTGTGGAAGACAGTTTGGCAGTGCCTCAGGAAGCTGAAGAGAGAACTGCCGTATAATCCAGCAATCCCATTACTAAGGATATATTCAGAAGACCTGAAAGCAAGGATGCGAACTGACATTTGCACACTGATGTTCATAGCAGCATTATTCACAGCTGCTAATACATGGATTCAGCCCAAGTGTCCATCAACCGATGAATGGATCCACAAAATGTGGTGTATACACACAATGGAATACTATCCAGCTGTAAAAAGACGTGAAATCGGGATGCATATGACTACATGGATGAACCTAGAGGATATTACCTTTTTTTTTTTTTATTTATTGTGGGTAAGAATCAAAATTTTCACAATGCATACCAACATTTGCAAAATGATATATAAATATATATGCATATATGTGCATTTGCTTACAAAAATGTTATATATATTTTAAGAGGTGCTAAGATTACCTAAAATATTACACGGAACCTACCAGGATTCCCATGTTCCCCACCTCCCACACCTCCCACACAAACATCTCCCACAAGTGTGGCCCATCACCCTCAAAGAGGATATTACTTTGAGTGAAATAAGCAACAAATATTGTACGATCTCACTAAAATGAACTAAATATGATGAATAAGCTCACAGAGGTCAACTCTAGAGTAGAGGTCACTAGGATATAGGATATAGGTTACTAGGATATTTTTTTTTTAAGATTTATTTATTTACTTTATCCATTTTAAACGCCCCCTTCCCCATTTGCTGTTTTGTGTCCATTTGCTGGGCAATTCTCTGTGTCTGTTTCCTGCCATCTCTTCTCATCCTCCTCCTCCAGTCTTCACCAGGATTCGATCCTGGAGACCTCCGATGTAGGAGAGAGGTATTCTGCCGCCTGCGCCACCTCAGCTCCTGACTTCTAGAGCTTTCGGAGCATCTCGTCTTGTCTCTCCCGTTACGTCATCATCTTGCTGCACGGCTCCCGGGGCCTGGCGACTCACCAGCACACAGAGCCTGGCAGCCCATGCGCCTTCTATATATATATATATATATTTTTTTTTTTTTTTTTTTTACCGGGAGGTCCCGGGGATCGAACCCAGGTCCCTCCATATGGCAGACGGACGCCCAATCATTTGAGCCACATCTGCCCCCCACTAGGATATTGAAAATGGGAAATGATGCTTAACGTATGTAGCCTTCTTAATAAGATTTACTATAAAAGTGAGGAAATGAATGTGAGCCAAAAGTAACACATTATAATGGCTACAGCACTGCTGATTTATAAATGTGATTGTGGCTGCAAGGGGGAGTATGTGGGAGTACGTGTCAATTGAACGGAAACTAGAGAATAATCTAAGATATGTATGACAGTGATTTCAGAGGTGGATGAAGGTTGTGAGTAATAGTATAACTATAAGAATGCTCTTTTTTTACAAAGTGCTAAGAATATGGTGATACATGGGAAAATTACAACTAATGTAAGTTATGGATGATAGTTAACAGTAATGTTGTAATATTTTGCAGCAATGCCAAGAAAGGTATTTTTTTCAAAACTAAGGGGCAACAATAGGAGAGTATAAGAGTGTATGGGATTTTTTCCTTTTAGGGTAATGAAAACGTTCTTAAATTGACTGAGATGATGACAGCACATTTCTGAACATGGAACTACTGAGTATATACTTTGAATGGATTGTACAAAGCATGGGACTGTTAACACAGCTAACAGGACAAATATGAGAACGTTTTCTCCTAAACAAAAACAAATATATCATACTAACATAGGGTGTTAATAATTGGGTGGGTTGGGAGGAAATACACCAAATATAAGATATAGGCTAAATGTTACTATGAGTATAAATATTTTGACAATGCTTTTTCATAGTTTGAAACAAATGTTTCACAACAACTCAAGGTGTTAATGGTAGGGAGATGTATGGGAGCCTTATATGACAATATGCATGTTTGTTTTATAAATTCACAAATTTTACTATACATTTATTGGTTATGTACATTCATGTATGAATGATATTCTTCAAACTTCCCACATGGGAGGTCCCAGGTTCAGTTTCCAGTGCCTCCTAAAAACAAACAAGCAAACAAAAGAAAAAAACCAATACAGGGGAGCCGATGTGGCTCAATGGTTGAGTGCCAGCTTCCCACATACAAGGTCCCAGTTTCAATCCCCAGCCCCAGTACCTCAAAAAAATAAAAATAAAAAATAAGCTTCCTTAAAAAAAAAAACACGAATGGGGTAAATTCACCCTATGCCTGTATCCTGGTAGCTACTAGGAACTCTCTTCTCCTCGTATGTCCTAATACCAGCTTCTTTCTCCACCCCTCCCATTCTAATCTTCTCTCTTCTGACCCTGGAGAAAACACCCACCATTTTAGTTCTCTTGCCTATATAAAATACAAATCACAAGATAATAAGATAATATGTACTTCCACACGAAGTGCACTAGGAAGCAGCAAGGGCCCAGTGGTATTTCAGACTGCTGAACTGTTTATTTGGTTGTCAGGTGACTTTGTTGCTTGTATGGGCATATTAACAACAGAATTTCCCCACAACCAAAAACAAGTGACAACCTACCATGACCTGTCAGGTCAAAATATATATATACCACCCTCTGAAGCTCTTTTCCTCTTCTGATTCTCAGTATAACAAATAGTTAAGGGCACAGGCTCTGCTGATAGACAAATACAAATCCACATTTCCACCATATGCCCATAGACAAGTTTAGCAATCTTTCTGGCCTTAGTCTATAAAATGGGGGAATAGTACCTATCTCCTAGGGATGGTGTGGTAATTAAATGAGATAATGCTTGTAAGATGCTCTACACAGTGGTGTATACTACATGTTCAATTAATACTAGTTTCTATCATTAGCTCCCCTAATCACCATGCTAGTATGTGATTGTACAGTCAGGTGTCCAAATACAATTTTTTAGGAGGTACCGGGGATTGAACCCAGGACTTCATACATATGAAGCAGGTGCTCAGCCAGTGAGCTACACCTGCTCCACATAAATTCATTTTTAATTCTATCCAGTTAATCCATTTTGAACGTTCTTTTTACATGTTTTAAGGAACTTCAGTTACAGCAGCGGTCTGATAAGAAACACATTTGAGGGGTCGGATGTAGCTAAACTGGTTGGGCGTCCGTCTCCCATATGGAGGGACCCAGGTTCGATCCCCGGGACCTCCCAGTAAAAAAAAAAAAAAAAAAAAAACACACATTTGAAACAATTTATTCATGAAAAAGATGCATATCTCATAAGAATTCCTCATTTTTTATTATTACATACCCATAGTTCACCACTCCATTCATCTGATAGTGCTAAGTAAAGAACTGTCCATCACTTTCCTTGCTTTTATCTCTTTATAACGTACCCATCAAGGTCCAGACCAAAACAAAACACAGGGATAGTCAGAATTTTGCCCAGTGCTCAACTCCAGGACATGATTTCCAGGAGTGGGTTGTGGGTTGTGCTAATGAAGTGATTTCCTTTTTTTTATGATTTATTTTATTTATTTATTTCTCCCCACCCCCTTGTTGTTTGCACTTGCCGTGTCTGTTTGTCTTCCTTGTTTCTTTAGGAGGCACCAGGAACCGAACCCGGGACCCCTGATGTGGGAGGGAGGTGCCTAATTGCTTGAGCCACCTCTGCTTGATTTCTTTTTTTTTTTAAAGGTTTTATTTATTTACTTTATCTATTCCAAACACCCCCTTCCCCATTTACTGTTTTGTGTCCATTTGCTGGGCAATTCTCTGTGTCTGCTTCCTGCCATCCCCTCCCATCCTCCTCTTCCAGTCTTCACCAGGATTCGATCCTGGAGACCTCCGATGTAGGAGAGAGGTATTCTGCCGCCTGCGCCACCTCAGCTCCTGGCTTCTGGAGCTTTCGGAGCATCTCGTCTTGTCTCTCCCCTGTTACGTCATCATCCTGCTGCATGGCTCCCGGGGCCGACAGCTCAGCGGCACACAGAGCCTGGCAGCCCATGCGCCTTCTACATATATTTTTTATTTTACTGGGAGGTCCCGGGGATCGAACCCAGGTCCCTCCACATGGCAGACGGATGCCCAACCACCTGAGCCACATCCGCCCCCCTTGATTTCTTAATAGAAGCAGTGATTGGTACTCCTTCACCAACGGAAGGAAGCGAAGGAAGTAACTTTTATTAAACGTACACCATAAATCTTCTTGTGCTAGGCCCTTTAAGAAACTTATTCTACAAATTCTCATTCAAGATAACTATCATTATTGCCATTTTCCCCCTAAGAATCCAAATGCTAAGTGATTTGCCCAAGGCCACCCAGGCAGGATTTGAGCCCAGGCTGTGTGATTCCAAAGCCCAAGCTTACAGTTAGCAGTCTATGTGGTAAGGCACATACATAACACATGGATAACCAAGGAGTTAAAGAGAGTAAGGACGTGCTTTCTACTTTAGATACTCAAGTCCTTTCGATTCAACCTCCAAAAAAAAATCTCAAGCCCATCCTCCTCCCTCCATCTCCACTGCCCTCACACTAGTCCAACCCTGTCTCCATTTTCCTAATCCACTGCAAGAGGCTCCCTACCTCTCCTTCCATCAATCCATCCTCTACACAGTAGCCAGAGTGATACTTTTAAAATATAAAGTATATCATGTCCTTCCCCTTTAAAATAAATCTTCAATAGAGTCCCATCAAATGTAATATGAAATTAACACTCCTGCCATGTCCTCAGACTCTGCACATTCTGCCCAACAAACCCTCCTCTCCAGCTCCAGTTCCTACACCTCTTCTGCCTCTCTCACTGTATTTCAGCCTCATTGGCCATCCCTCGGGTTCTTAAATCTACCACTCTTTCCCATTTCAAGAACTTTCCCATTTCAATACCCATGGACATCATGGCCAAATTCTAATTATACTTCATGTTTCAGTTTAAATTTTACTTTCCCAGAGAGGCTTTCTGCTATTATTCTCTGTCATAGTGCATATTGTGTAAATTAACAATATACATGTAATTTGTAAAAACTCGTCAAATGGTACACTTGAACACTGATCATTTCTCTGTATGTAAATTTTAATTCAAAAGTAGAACTGTAAACAAATAGTGAAACCTAATTAATGACCCGCGTGCTCAAGTGTTTTAGCATAAAGGGTACTGATGTCTGCAACTAACTTGGAAATGCATCTAAAAATTAAAATGTGATAAAGTAAATATAGAAAAATGTTAATTGCAAAATCTAGATGGTGGGTACGTGGGTGTTTGCTGTATAATTATTTCAACTATTCTGCATATTTGAAATTTTTTCACAATGAAATGCTGGGAAAATGCATGCAAAACCATGCCCATTTTGCAAGAATACAGACATAAAAGGGTGTATTAGTCAGGGTTCTCCAGGGAAACAGAACCGACAGGAGGAGATATCTGTAAATAGTATGAGATTTTATAACATTGTCTCACGCGACCAAGACTATGCACAAGTCCAAATTCCATAGGGCAGGCTGCAAGCCAGGGACTCCAACGAAGTTCCCCAGGAGACGCTGACGTAGAGATGGGAATGCTCTCTCTGAATGCTGAAATCACTTCCCCTTCTAAGACCTTCAACTGATTGGATGAGATGTCGCTCATTGCTGACGGTGATCTCCTCAGTTGATTGTAGATGTAACCCGCCATCTATGCAATCACTCACTGATGATTAAAGCCCGTGAAATGCCCTTGTATCACAATTAGTCCAGTGCTTGCTTGACCAGACAACTGGGCACCATGACTTGGCCGAGTTGACACCTTAGCCTAATCCTCACAAAGGGATCCATATTGAACATATCCAATCGGTGCCTGGCACACAGTACAATTTCTACTTTTTATTATTAGAATGGGGCTGTCTTAATTTGCCAGGGCTTCTGTAACAAATACCACAGGATGGGTTGGCTTAAATAACGGGATTTTTCTCACAGTTGTGGATGCTGGAACTCCAAAACCAAGGTCCCGACAGGTGTGCTTTCTCTGGAGCCTGTGGCCCTCTGGTGCTGGCTGGCTGCTGATCCTGGGCTTCCGTGGCTCTGCTCTGCCACATGGTAATCTGCTTCATTCTCTGGCCTCTTCTGGCTCATATTTTTAAACCTGCATCTTCTGCTAATTTGCTTTGTCTCTAATTTGTCTTTTGCCACTTTTTCTGTGGTTCTTAGCTGTGCCATTGGCCTCAGCCCTTTGGAGGAGGGAAACATCTGATTCCTCACACCTGGAGTATTTCTCATCATTTTTCACTTCAGGAAAGTCAAACAAGGACACAGCTCAGGTGTATCACAGATAGTGAGGCAGCTGTCGTAGCCAAGGGCACCAGCTCTGCCATTGGTAGTGCTGGATAAGAGTTACGATGCTGGGGGCAGAGAGAGGGGAAAACAGTTGTAATACAGGGACTTTTTTGGAACTTGGGAATTGTCCTGCATGACATTGCAACAACAGATATACGCCATTCTATATTGTCACATAACATGCAGAATTGTGTGGGAGAGAGTGTAGACTACGACGTGAACCATGATCCATGCTCAGTGGCAAAGCCCCAAGATGCATTTATCAATTGCAATGACTGTGCCGCACTAATGAAGGATGTTTATGTGGGAGGTGTGGGGAGGTGTGGGAGGTGGGGCATATGGGAATCTCTATATTTTTTGTGTAATATTTATATAATCTTAGTATCTTTTAAAAAATAAAATAAAAAATTATCATTAAAGAAAAAAAAAAAAGAGGATGCTGCCCTTTCTGACTGGGTGATTTTAGGCAGGTCTCTTGGTCTCTCTGACCTCATCTTCTTGTCTAAAAATTGGAATAATAGTGCCTATTTCAAAGCTGTGGTAAAGAACTAAAACTATGAAGCTACAAATACCCCACACATGGATTAGAAATTATCCTTGCGCTCTCTCTCATCCTCCGCAAAATTTTAATTTCCCCTTTGTTCTCCCAGATACTTTCTTTCATACTGATTCATGGAAGTCACTTAAAAAGTTCCTGAGAGGAAGGTTTTAGATCCTCAATTGCTTAAATACAGTTTCACCATAGCAACTTAGTAGATGTGCTGCGTGTTAAAGAACCTCACAACTGTTGGGTAATATTAGTACTTCATTGTATCAATGAATGAAGCATTTCCAATGGCACCCCTAATTCTTAACACATGTACTTGGAAATCAGTGTTTGATTTGGACCAAAGAGAACGAGCCGAAAACACGTCACAAGATTTCCTAAGTCCCTGCTAAATATACTCTGTTATTAATATTTTTCTCACACTTTAGAAGAGCAGTTTCCAATGCACGGTGCCCATACGCCAGGGAGTAACACAATTGAGAGAGAAGGAAAATACTAAAGCTGGTATTCATATTTGTTTACCTCATTGTTTTAAATTTCCGTTTTTGTGTAAAATGTACTAATAATATATTAATATAGTGTATATTATCACAAGCTCAGAACACTTTTACTAACGGAGAATTTGATCAAAAAAGTTGAAAAACCACTAATATGAACTTGTAGTACATTTGGAGGTCCTAAGCTTTGGTATTTTAATTCATAAAATGAAGTTATAATAAACAACCTACATGGTCAAAAGAATTTCAAACACAGAGAAAAGAAACCTTTCTGCTCATTGGGTAGTAAGTGTTGCTCAGGGTTGATGTGATTTTTCTGACCTGAGAAGAGAGAAGACAGAGTGGTCAGATTTATCAACGCACTCATCAGAGAGACTGTCATGAAACTGGGAAGAACCCTTTCCAGTGTTATGTGGGAAGGAGAAGGCTGCTTTTGCAGATAAGCATCGTCCCTTGATATGAGTTCCAGGGTTACATGGCTGAAAAGAGCGCGGTTGCCCCTTGCACCCTCAGCTTTTCACTCTCAAGTCCATCACTGTCGGTTGGTTTGAACATCGCTGCATCTTCCCGGGTATCTGGAAACTCCGTTACATCAGGGGAGCAAGTAGCACTGAGGTAATGTGGGAAAACAGTAGAAAGAATTCAGAGAATGGGCTTTAGCCCTGCTTCCCCCACTTACAGGGTCGGTGACCTTGGAAAATTTTTTTAATCTCTCCGAACCCCAGTTTCTTCAACCTATAAAGAGTCAGTAATTCCCGCCACGCCAACCTCAAAGGGTTGTGAGGATGCCGTGAAATAATAATTTACAAATTGACATCATTTACAAAGTGTAAAGAACTTACAAAAGTCAGGCACTGGCTCTCCGCAGCCTCACTGCATCCCACCCCCACCAGCCAGCACAGCTGGGCCGCCAGCCAGCGGACTCCAGCAAAGGGTTATGCTGTACCCTGGGCCCTACAATCCAACCAAAGGTCTGGATTTATCCTCCTGGCGAAAACAACCAAAAACAAAAACAAACAACTATACAAGTATGGAAAGAAAACATGTATGAAACAATGGATTTCAAGAATGTCTTCTTTTGCAGATTTTACTACTAACTGTGTGTCTAAGCAAATAACAAAACGAGAATTTTCTTTGCTCAGTTATTCATCTTGAAGGAATGTTGGGAGTCCTTGATACTACCTCTAAAAGTACTTTAAATTATTCAAGTGGTTCAATACAGTATGGAAAAGCTGAGTTATTTATAAATTCAAATGAACAATGGAGTTCTAGAAAATGATGGCATAAGAAAAGCAACTGTTTAACATTAGACACTAGTGAAAAAAAAGGGGGGGACTGCATAGAAACCCCCCAAAATTTCCAGGATACCCAATAAAGCCACATTACCTATCAGCTGGAGGAGCTTCTAGTCCATGCAAGCAAACTGCACAGATGTGGACAAATGAAATGCCAGTTCCTGAAAGCTTCCCATGTGTAGGAATCCCACTTCTAGGTACATATCCCAACCAACTGAAAGTGGGACTTCAAACAGATGTTTGCCACCAATGTTCCCAGCGACATCAACCACATTGGCCAGAAGATAGAAGCAACCCAAGTGTCCATCTACAGATGAATTGATAAACAAAATGTGGAATTTAAATACAATGGGATAGGGAAGCGGCTGTGGCTCAATCAGTAGGGCTCCCGTTTACCATATGGGAGGCCCCGGGTTCGGTTCCCGGGGCCTCCTGGTGAAGGCAAGCCCGCCCGCATGGCGTGGTTAGCTGACCCAGCGAGCACAAGCAGCAAGGGGGGGATAAATGAATATAAAAAAATAAAATAAAATAAATAAATACAATGGGATATAAATCAGCTCTAAAAAGGGATGAAATCCTGATACATGTGACAACATGGATAAGCCCTAAATGTTGAAATAAGCCAGGCACAAAGTGACAAATAGTGTATGATATCACTGATATTAAATAATTAAGATAAGCAAACTCATAGAGTCAGAAACTAGAATATAGGTTATCAGGGGCAGGGATGGGAGTAAGGAATGTGGAGTTAATTCTTAAATTGTATAGAGTTTCCATTTGGGCTGTTGGAAAAGTTTTGAAAATGAATGAGGTGATGTAGGATCACCTTGTGCATGAAATTGACAGCTCTGAATTATATATGTGAATGTGGTTAAAAATGGGAAAGTTTAGGTTGTATATATGTTACTAGAGTAAAACTTTAAAAACAAACAAACCGGACTATATACAACACAAATAATAAACTCTAATGAAATCCACAATTATAATAATAAAACGTTCATTCCTTGGTGACAGGTTGCCTGGCGGTCGCCTGGCAATGGATCGCGGCTGTCCTGGTTGCGGTAGCGCAGGCGGGGGAGGCCGGGGAGGTCTGTGTGCCCCGAGCCCCCTCTGGGGTCTTTCTGTCTGCCCTGCGACGGCTGCCGCCGCGGCCGTGGTCACGCCGTCGGGTTTGGAGGATACTGTGTCTCGATCCCGCAGCGAAGGGGCTGGGGAGATGGTAGTGGAGCGGGGCCTGGCGGGCCTGCCACATGTCCTATTGATGGAGGACCTGGTTGAGAAGCTGAAGCTGCTCCACTATGAGGAGGAACTCCTCGGGAAGAACAACCTTAAGCCCCCATTCAGACACTATTTTGCACTGCCTGCCAACCCTGGTGAACAGTCCTGCAAGTTTTGCATACTTGCTGCTTGGTTGATTAACAAAGCAGGGTGCCCTTTTGAGTAGCCTCAAGAATAGGATGACGCTAACGCAACAATATTTAGCATATTATCTGAGCTTTGATCATTTGGATAAACTGCGGGTTTTTCTCCTTCAAAGTTAAAGTCAGGTGATGGAGAGCAAGTATGCTATGTTCTTGACTGTTTAGCAGAAGAAACATTAAGGTATATTGGTTTCACCTCGAAAAGGCCAACATATCCAGTGAAGTAATTAGAAGAAGAAACAGTTCCAGAAGATGATGCAGAATTAACATTAAATAAAGTGGATGAAGAATTTGTGGAAAGGGGACAGACAATGAAGAAAACTTTATTGATCTCAACATTTTAAAGACCCAGACTTAACATTTGCTGGCTTTCACCAGGAGGCCCTGGGAACTGAACCCAGGACTCTCCATATGGTAGATGGGAACCCAACTGCATGAGCCACATCTGCTTCCCTGCTGTTTTAATTATGAAAGAAAGCTCATCTATGAAAATATATACTCAATGAGATATTTCAAAAGCACATATGGGACTTTTGCATTTTTCTATATGTAATATTTCACAAGAGTATACCTATTGCATGGTCAAAAAATATGTATGGATTATAATATTCTTATTTGTCCTTTATTAAACAATTTTTCTTGTCTGAATTCTATAAACATGTTTGAATCTAGTTTTGGTTTTATATCATAAAGACTTCCTTGACCATCCTACCCCAGGAAGATCTCCCCATTTATTATTTTGCTGCCTTGATGTTCTTAGTTATTATTATTTATTATTCATTATTATTGTTAATGATGTACGCATTTTCTGTCCAATTTAAGATGTGATATAACATTGTGGTTAAATTGCCTGAGTTTGTGACTTGACCATTTACTAGGTATCTGGCCTTGGGCAAGTTTCTAAACTTTGTCTGCCTCAACTTCTTTATCTGTATAACAACAATAAAAATATTACCTATTTCATAATATACATATATATATTTGGAAGAACCTTGAAAACATTATGCTCAATGAAAGAAGCAAGAAACATAAGGATCAAAATTGTATGATACCACTAATAAGAGATTACGAGAAATGATATATTTGCAGAAATATAAAGCAGATTAGAAGTTACTGAGGGAGGGTTAGGGAGGAGGGAGTAGGGAAGAAGAGTGTTTGAGAAAGAAAAAGAAAAGGCTTTTAAAATTAATTACTGAAGTAATAAATAAAGTAGTTGAAGCTACTCTTTAGTTGGCAGCAAGATCCTTTCCAATCTATCTGCCAGGGAAACAGGCAACCTGTTTCCAATGTGCTCCCGTTACCTCAGTGTGCTCTGTAGCACACTGAGCTATCATTTTCTTTCTTCTATGCTAATTCTGATTTTCCCCCACCTGGAGTTTTCTTCCCCTCTTCTTCCTGGTGCACACTTCCTTCCAGACCCAGCTCCAAACCCACCTCTTCTGGGTATTTTTCCCTGATGCTGCCAAACAGAAACAATTGCTGCAGAATATGTGTTTTCCTCATATGTATCTAGAGTTTAGCACCTAAATTATTATAATTATTTGTTTTCAAATGTATCTTTCTGTTCTGCAAGAATTATGCCTCAGGAACCATCTCTATAAATGATAAACTAGACACCCAACAAGCATATATTAAAACACTGGCCTAGTTGTTACTGTGGAGGTATTTTGCAAATGGGATTAGCAGATAAAATCAGTTGGTTTTACATAAAGAAGATTGTCCTCAGCAAATCAGTTAAAGGTCTTTTTTTTTCCCCCAGCATGACATGATACTTATTTACTAATTAGTTTTCAAAACCTGCATTAACCTTTTTTGTGTGTGTGTGGATTATAGTTTACATTATAGTTTAATCTCTGAGATGAACAATGGACTAGAGGAGATTTATTGCTATTCTACTATAGCAGATAGTGGATAATTAACAATTTATTTCTAAAAGATAAATGTTCTTTCAAACAATGTAGATATCTACATGACTTTAAAAATGAACAAAGATGTCTAGAACTATGAGTAGTAAAAGTTCCTGCATGAGAATATTTTTATTACATTGGATTTATTTAAAAAAAAAAAAAAAAAAAAGTCAGGCATTATTTTTAGGTCCGGACATCCAGAGGGATTGCTTTAGGACAGAGCCAACACAGTCCTGGATATTCTCCATCTGTGCAGAGGAATCTACTGATCCTCAGCCCCAGTAATTGTGGGCACCGTTTAATGCGGAAAGCTGCAGCTGCACTGGCCGCCAGTGAACCCTATTCAAATTAGGTTTAAGACTAATCCAAACAGAGTTTAAGGAGGGTGCTAGGGGTGAGGGGTGAATGTTTGCACATCTGTGGTTAGGGAAGGCAAATTATTGTGTTCCCTGAAACCAGGAGGAAAATAGGGGCAAAAAATGTTCAGTTTTTTCATTTTTGGAAAAGTGACTCTGTTTACAATTCCAAAGGAATAAATGTTCCTATTCAAAAATTGTCATATTCTGGAAAGAAAATCAAACTCATGTTGCTTCTTTCCAGACAAGCTCAGAAACTGTCATTAAGGGAAGAAGTCTTCTTTGTGGGAAGTTCAAGTAACAAAGGAACTACTGAAAGAATATTAAGAATTATTATTCTCCTTGAGTCACTTAATTCTATAATATGCAGATGGAATTTTTATTTTAATAGCCATGTAAGGAATGTTTTACAACTTTTAGATTTTTCCCTAGCCATTTTTTCATCTCAGTTTGCTACTCAAAAGAGTGAAAATATATGGCTGATATCACAGTCAAAACAAGAAAACTTTCTTGCACTCTCTTTTTATTGCTCATCTGGATTGGCTAGTAAGGTTAACAGCCAAGGAATTAATTTAAAATGTCTGTTCTAGTAGAAACTTTGCTGCTATTGCTGGTTTTATTGATTTCTTTTATTAACATAGTTTTAAAAGCTAAATTCTCACCACATGGTGAAATGCTCTCTCTTGGCAGATCCCTCTTCATTATTCTTATAAATTAGCTGCAATTACAGAGAAACTTTGGTACCATTTTCCACTATGTTACATTTCTTTCTAAAAACTAAAGGAAGTAAATGATCCAAAGAAGTCTTAATATTTCTAAAAGTCCTTCCAAGTCATTCCTTCCAAACCTGAGACCACACATTAATATGGATATTGAGATTTCTTGGTTTCAACACTAAAACAAATGATAAATAAGCCAAGTCAAATAAGATGAGGTGATCATTTTTCCCTTAGCTTCTACCAGTTTCTTGCCTAAAATGCCATCAGAGTATAATCATCATGAAGTTGCTAACCCACTCCAGACAATAATCTGGCATTTCTTACAAGAAGCAAAGCTCTTCAGATTGACAACTCTAAGGAAAAGCACATGAAGTTCAAGGACTCAATAAGCAAAAGGAGAAAGTCAATGACAATGAACACAGTGGCATAGGAAACCAACTAAATTAGAAACTTGATGAAGTGCTCTGAAAAAAAAATCTATCATTAGATTCAATGTCTTGAGAATCAATATGACTGGCACATATTAGGCATTCAATAATAATCAAATAAATAGGGTGGAACATTTTAACCAGTCTCCAAAATTGTCCAAAGACAATTTTTCTCTAGAAATTTAATTTTTAATCCTTGGACTTGATGTTTAAAAAAAAAAAAATGCCAATCATACTCTTAATGAAGAGCACATGTGAAAAAGCACAGGCCTCCAGCACAGACCAACAGACCATAATTGGAAAGGCAGGCCCTACTGAGGGGGATAGTATCCTACAATGCTTTGAGAGCTCCTCGGCATGGCAGCAGATGCATCTAGAATTTAAATATATTTCTGTGATATTAAAATATCCCAGATAGGGGAGTTCCAGAGAGATGGCACAGAGTGGGCAGGCAGGACTCAGGTCTCTCTCTGTGAGAGCTGAAAAAATGAAAACAGTAACATTACTACTGACCCCACAGAAATAAGAAATCTTTAGAGAATACTATGAACAACTTTATGCCAAAGAACTAACAATGTAGACAAAATAGAAAAATTCCTAGAAACATACAAGCAAACTACACTGACCCTAGAAGAAACAGAAGACCTCAACAAACCAATCACAAGGAAAGAGATTGAAACCGTCATCAAACAGCTCCCCCAAAATGAAAGGCCCAGGACCAGATGGTTTCACAGGAGTGTTCTATCAAGCATTCAAAGATTTAATACCAATATTACTCAAGGTCTTCCAAAATATTGAACAAAAAGGAACGCTACCAAACTCATTCTATGAAGCAAATATCACCTTAATACCAAAGCCGGATAAAGATATTACGAAAAAAGAAAATCACAGACCCATTTCTCTAATGAGTACAGATGCAAAAACCCTCAATAAAATACTTGCTAATTGAATCCACCAACACATTAAAAGAATTATTCATCATGATCAAGTGGGTTTTATACCAGGCATGCAAGGGTGGTTCAACACAAGAAAATCAATCAGCATAATACACCACATTAATAAATCAATGAAGGAAAATCACATGATTTTATCGATTGACGCAGAAAAGGCACTTGACAAAATACAGTATCCTTTCTTGATAAAAATGCTACAAAAGATAGGAATAGAAGGAAACTTTCTCAACAAGATAAAGGCCATATATGAAAAACCCACAGCTAACATTGTACTCAATGAGATCAGGGACAAGACAAGGATGCCCATTGTCACCACTGTTGTTAAAATTAGTGCTACAGGTTCTAGCTAGAGCAATCAGGCAAGAAAAAGAAATAAAAGGCATCCAAATCAGAAAGGAAGAAGTAAAACTTACACTATTCACAGATGATGTGATCCTATATCTAGAAAGTCCCAAAAAATCTACAAAGCTACTAGAGCTAATAAACTATTTCAGTAGAATGTCAGGATACAAGCTCAATATGCAAAAATCAGTGGTGTTTCTATACACTAGTAGTGCACAATCTGAGGAGGAAGTCAGGAAAAAAATTCCATTTCCAATAGCAACTAAAAGAATTAAATATTTAGGATTAAACTTAACCAATGATGTAAACACTTATATTCAGAAAACTATAATGCATTGCTAAAAGAAATCAAAAAAGACCTAAATAATTGGAAGAACATTCCATGCTCATGGATTGGAAGACTAAATATCGTTAAGATGTCCATTCTACCTAAATTGATATACAGATTCAATGCAATCCCAATAAAAATTCCACTAGCATTGTTTAAACAAATGGAAAACACAATTACCAAATTTATCTGGAAGGGTAAGGAGGCCCCGAATAGACAGAAACGTCTTAAAAAGGAAAAGTGAAGCTGGAGGGCTCTCACTTCCAGGCTTTAAATCATATTACATAGCTACAGAGGAAAAAAAAAAAAAAAAAAAAAACAGCAAGGTATTAGCATAAAGATAGGCATAAAGACCAATGGAACAGAATTGATGGTTCAGAAACAAACCCTCACATCTACGGCCAAGTGATTTTTGACAAGTCTGTCAAACCCACCCAGCTTGGACAGAACAGTTTATTCAAAAAATGGTACTGGGAGAACTGGATATCCATAGCCAAAAGAAAGAAAGAAGACCCCTATCTCACACCTTATACAAAAATTAACTCAAAATGGTTCAAAGACCTGAGTATAAAAGCAAGTACCATAAAGCTCCTAGAAGAAAATGTAGGGAAACATCTTCAAGACCTGGTGGTAGGTGGTGGATTCTTAAACCTTACACCGAAAGCATGAACAACAAAAGAATAAATGGGACCTCCTCAAACTTAAACACTTCTGTGATTCAAAGGACTTCATCAAGAAGGTGAAAAGGCAGCCCACTTGTGAATATTCTCGCTGTCCTGATTTTGTGATAATCAGGGTAGGCTAAACATTCGCTATATTAGAAACCATGCATGTGTCTCCAGACCTAGTTTTTCTCCCTAGGTCTGGTTTTTAGAAAGCTGGTGATAAACTAAGCCAGATTTATTATATGACCATCCTGTGTGGGAAATGACTGTAACTCTAGGTATCTTCGGTCAACCTTAAGAGAGATAGCAGGGGGACGGATGTGGCTCAAATGGTTGGGCGTCCATCTCCCATATGGAGGGACCTGGGTTCAATCCTTGGGACCTCCTGGTAAAAATTTAAAAAGGAAAATATAGAAGGTGTGTGGGCCATCAGGCCCCATGTGTGAGTGCACCACCAGGCCCCCAGGCAGGTGAGTCCCCTGGGCCCTGTGCACAGGTGTGCCATCAGGCCCCATGAGCGGGTGCGCCACCAGGCTCCGTGTGCAGGTACATCTCCAGGCCCTGCGAGCAGGCGCGCCGTCAGGCCCCATGCACAGGTGCGCCGCCAGGCCCCGCGAGCGGGTGAGTCCCCCAGGCCCCATGCATGGGTGAACCGTCAGGCCCTGCGAGCCACGCAGAAAGATGACATAACAGGGGAGGTACACAAAGGAAAGCCAAGACGAGATGCGCCAAAAAAACCAGGAACTAAGGTAGCGCAGGCAGTAGGATGCCTCTCTCCCACATCGGAGTTTCCAAGGATCAAATCCCAGTGAAGACAGGAGGAAAAGGATGAGAAGAGAGGGCAGGAAATGGCCAGAGAGAGTTGCCCAGTGAATGGACACAGAAACAGCAAAAATGTGGGGGGGATGGGTGGATAAAAGTAAATAAATAAATAAATAAATAAATCCTTGGTGGGGGGGCGGAGTATAGGGGAGTAAGATATGGACTATAGTTAGTAGTAATTCTTTGACAATGCTCTTTCATAATTTTCTTAACAAATGTTTCACAACAATGCAAAGTATTTGTGGTGGGGTGATGTGTGGGATGTATGATGTTATGCATGTTTGTTTTGTAAGTTCACAATGTTTACTCAACACTTTTTGTTTATGTATGTTCATGTATGAATGATATACTTCAATAAATTGTTTTTTTAAAAAAAGAGTATGCTGTATAATTCCATTTATATGAAGTTCAAAAACAAACTGATCTATGGTGTTAGAAATCAGGACAGTGGTCACCTTTGAGGAGGAGAGAGGGAGTAATGACTGAGAGGGGGCATGAAGGGATGCTTTTGGGGTGCTGGAAATGTTCCATTTCATATCACTGTGTTAACTCAGCAAAGTGTACATTTATGAGTTATGAATTTTTGTACATACTTCATATTCCAATAAAAACATTTATTTGAAAGAAAAAAAAAGGCAGCCCACTCAAAGGGAGAAAATATTTGGAAACCACATATCCAATAAGGGTTTGATTTTCATTCTATATAAAGAGATCATACAACTCAAAAATAAAAGAGCAAGCAATCCAATTTAAAAATGGGCAAAAAGTTTAAATAGACATTTCTCCAAAGAAGAAATACAAATGGCCAAAAAGCACATGAAAAAATGTTCCATATCACTAGCTATTAGGGAAATGCAAATCAAAGCTACAATGAGATGTCATCTCCCACCTCATAGATTGGCCATTATTAAAAAACAGAAAACAAGTGCTAGAGAGGATGTGAAGAAATAGAAACACTCCTTCACTGTTTGTGAGAATGTAGAATGTAGCTGCCTCTGTGGAAGAGAGTTTGGCAGTTTCTCAGGAAGCTAAATATAGAACTGCCATATGATACAGCAATTCCTCTACTAGGAATATATCCAGAAGAACTAAAAATTATGACATGAACAGACATCTGCACACCGATGTTCATAGCAGCATTATTCACAATTACCAAAAGATGGAAACAACCCAAACGTCCATCAACCAATGAATGGATGAACATAATGTGGTATATACATATGATGGAATACTATGCTGCAGTAAGAAGAAATGAAATTGGGACACATAAGATATCATGGATGAATCTTGAAGATATTATACTCAGCAAAGTAAGCCAGACACAAATAGACAAATATTGCATGGTCTTATTAATATGAACTAAATACAAAGAAAAAACACATGGAGTTAAAACCTAGAGTATAGGTTATTAGGAGATAAGAGGAGGATTGAGAAGGACTACTGATGCTTAATGTATATAGAAGTTTTAATTAACTTGGCTGTAAAAGTGTGGAAATGGATAGAGTTGATGGTAACACATTATAGTGAGTAGCAACTGGTTTATAAATAGGATTGTGACTGAAAAGGATTTTCTGGGAAAGTAAATGTCAATTGAAAGAAAGCTAAGGAATAATCTAGGAACTGAATAACACAGTGAACCCAGAGGTGGATGAGAATTGTGGCTGAGGGTACAAATGCAAAAGTGTCCTCTGTGAGCTAGAGCAGATGTACATCACTATTGCAGGGTGGTGGGAATGTGGAGAAGCATAGGAAAACTACAATTGGTGTGACCTATAGACTGTGGTTAACAGCAATACTATAATATTTTTGTATCAATGCCAAAGATGTACTGTGTTGATAATGGAAGTGTATGGAAAAAGTGTGCCAAATGTACACTATGGACCATGGTTGGGGGTAATTGTCTGATGATATTATCTCATAATCTGTAGCAAATGTTCCACCACGGTGTGGTGTGTTGATAAAGGTGTGCTGTATGGGAATTTACACATGTGTATGATTGTTTTGCAAGTTCACAACCTCTGTAATTAAAATATATTTTTTAAAAATAGGGTGGGTTAGGGGAAAATACACCAAATGTTAGATAGAGACTGTATTAGTCAGCCAAAAGGGTGCTGATGCAAAATACCAGAAATTGGTTGGTCTTTATAAAGGGTATTTATTTGGGGTAGAAGTCCACAGTTACCAGGCCATAAAGCGTAAATTTCTTCCCTCACCAAAGTCCATTGCCACGTGTTGGAGCAAGACAGCTGCCAACGTTTACCAGGGTTCAGGCTTCTTGGGTTCCTCTCTTCCAGGGCTGTGTTTCTCTCCAGGCTCAGCTCCTCTGTTTCCTCCACAAGGTCAGCTGTCAACTGTCGGGCAAACGGCCTGTCTCTTTTCCAGGGGTCTTCTCTCCTTTCTCACAACCCAGCTCCTCTGTGTGCTTATTTCCGTGGGATCCAGCATTAAAACTCCGCATCAGAACTCCAACATCAAAGCTCCACCTCTGTCCTTTGCCTTGTCTTTTATGTGAGACCCCACCCACCAAGGGGTGGGGCTCAAGGCCCTACTGACGTGGCCCAGTCAACGCTCTAATCATAACTTAATCATGCCCAGATGAACAGACCAATTTACAAGCATAATCCAATATCTATTTTTGGAATTCATAACTATATCAAACTGCTACAGGGTCTATAGTTAGTAGTAATAATTTGACGATGCTCTTGCATAGTTTGTAACAAATGTTTCACAACAATGCAAAGTGTTGGTGGAGGGGTGATGTATGAGACCCCTGTATCATGTTACGTATGTTTATTTTCTAAGTTCACAATCTTTAATATACACTTATTGTTTATGCATGTTCATGTATGAATGATATACTTCAATAAAAAATATTTTTTAAAAATACTTATTATTAATGTTTTTAAAAAAAACCATGAGTTAATAAACCCCTATGGTGGACAGGAAGGGCACCTCCCCCACACTCAAGGCATACAGCCTGGATAAAACCTGTGGCCCACTGCAGCCAACTGAGAGGGGAACAGACATATTCCTCCCTGGGAAAAAGGAGAGTGGGCAGAGGGTGGAGAGTTGTTTCTCTTCAGTGAATTTGACACCAGAGCCCGCTTTGAATCTTGACTCTGGCCAGACCTGAAACACAGGCAAATGGAGGTTGAAAGAGACACCTTCATGGAAAGGTTATCCAATGGGCACCATCTGCTGGCTGGCAGGAAAAGTGCAAAAAGAAAAACTGCATTTTAGGTCTCTTTTAACCCAAACTCCTGGGAAAACATCTGTGTCTCATTATTGAATCCCTGGCCTGATTTTGATAACTTAAGCTGGGCAATTTTAAAGACTAAAAATATGTTGAACCAAAAATCAAAGAAGGGCCATGAAAAAAAAAAATACTCTAGGCAAGAGAGAGAAATTGGCCATCAGAGTAAAGTCACCAACATATTCAGATGCCTAGACATCAGCAAAAAATTATAAGCCATACTAAGAAACAGGAAGAGATGGCCCAGCCAAAGGAATAAATCAAATATCCTTATGAGATCAGGATTTAATATAACTAATCAATGATAATCACACAAAGAATTGAAGGAAAATATGACTAAGGAAATAAAGGATATTAAGAAGACCCTGGGTGAGCATAAAGAATAATTTGAAAGCATGCAAAGAAAAGTGACAGAGCTTATGGGAATGAAAACCACAATGGATGAGATTAAAAATACATTGTAGGCACATAACAGCAGATTTGAATTGGTCAAAGACAGAATTAGTGATATTGAGGACTGAACATCTGAATTTGAAAAGACAAGAGAACAGAAAAAGAAAATAATAGAAAAATTGGAACAGGATCTCAGAGAATTGAATGACAACAGGAAACACACAAACATATGCATTATTGGTGTCCCAGAAGAGGAAGAGAATGAAAAGGGGGCAGAAAGAATATTTGAGGGAATAATGATAGGAGACCTCCCAACCCTTATGAAAGACATAAAAATCAGTATCCAAGAAGGACAAATGCAACCCAAACAGAATAAATCTGAATAGACCTACTCAGAGACACCAACTATTCAGAATGACAAATACCAGAGATAAAGAGAGGATTCTGAAAGCAGCAAGGGAAAAGCAAAACATCACATACAAGGGAAACTCAATAAGATTAAGTGCCAGCCTCCCATCAGAAACCATAGAGGTGAGAAAAAAAAGTGGTATCATGTATTTAAAGTACTAAAAGAGAAAAACTGCCAGCCAAGAATTCTGGATCTGGCAAAACATTCCTCAACAATGAGGGTGAGGGAGCAGATGTGGCTCAAGCAGTTGGGCACCCACCTCCCACATGGGAGGTCCCGGGTTCAGTTCCCAGTGTCTCCTAAAGAAGACGAGCAGACAATGAGTAGAAACAATAAGCAGAGACAATGAGCAGACACGGTGAGCAGACACAGCAGACAGCAAGCAGATAGATGAGGGAGGGGGTGGGGAATGAGGGTCAGTTTAAAGTCATCACAGAAAAAAAAGAGAGAGAATGTTTCCAAAAGACCAGAAAAGGGAGTGCTGCAGCCTGAAAGGATAAAACAAGGGTGCGAGATTGAAGAACAGTGTAGAAATTAAGATTATTAGTAAGGGTAACTTAAAGGGTAAAAAGACAGGAAATAGGGGGGCAGATGTGGCTCAGATAGTTGGGTGTCCGTCTCCCATATGGAGGGACCTGGGTTCGATCCCCGGGACCTCCCGGTAAAATAAAAAATATATATATGTATATAGAAGGCCCATGGGCTGCCAGGCTCCAGATGATGACGTAACAGGGAGAGACAAGACGAGATGCTCTGAAAGCTCCAAAAACCAGGAACCGAGGTGGCGCTGGTGGCAGGACACCTCTCTCCTACATTGGAGGTCTCCAAGATCGAATCCTGGTGAAGAGGAGGAGGATGAGAAGAGATGGCAGGAAACAGACACAGAGAATTGCCCAGTGAATGGACACAAAACAGCAAATGGGGAAGGGGGTGTTTAAAATGGATAAAGTAAATAAATAAATCTTTAAAAAAAAAAGACAGGGAATAGTGAGATATGACAACAGAAAGCCAAAGGATAAAATGGATGAAGTAAGTAATGCCTTTACAATAATAATATTGAATGTTAATGGGTTGAATTCCCCAATGAAAGTACATAGAGTAATAGAGTGTATAAAAAAATATGATCCATCTGTATGTTGTCTAAAAGAGGCACATCTCATGGGAAACAGATGTGGCTCAAGCAATTGGGCTCCTGTCTACCATATAGGAGGTCCAGAGTTCGATTCCCAGGGCCTCCTGGTGAAAAGCAAGCTGGCCCGCACAGTGAGTTGGCCCAAGCAGAGAGCTGCCCCACGTGGAGTGCTGGCCCGCACAGAGTGCTGGCCCGCGTGGAGAGCTGGTGCAGCAAGATGATGCAACAAAAAGAGACACAGAGGAGTGACAATAAGAGTCGCAGCAGACCAGGGTGTTGAGGTGGAGCAAGAGACTGAGCGCCTCTCTCCCACTCCAGAAGGTCCCAGGATTGGTATCTGGTGCCTCCTAAAGAGAAGACAAGCAGACACAGAAGAACACACAGAGAGCAGACACTGAGTGCAAAATTGGGGGGAGGGGGAGAAATAAATAAATCTTTTAAAAAGAGAGAGAGACATACCTCAGATGTAAAGACACACAGATTGAGAATGAAAGGTTGGAAAAAGATATTCCACGAGAATAGTAACCAAAAAAAAATCTGAAGTAGCAATACTAATATCAGACAAAATAGATTTTAAATGCCAAACTGTTATAAGAGATGAACAAGGTCATTATATATTAATAAAAGGGGCAATTCACCAAGAAGAAATAACTATAATGAATATTTGTGCACCTAATCTGGGTGTCCCAAGATATATGAGACACACACTGGCAGAACTGAAAGGAGAAATAGATGTCTCTACAATAATAGTTGGAGACTTCAATATGCCACTCTCAAAATTGGATAGAACATCTGGACAGAGGGTAAATAAAGAAACAGGGAGCTTGAATAATATGATAAATGAACAAGACCTAACAGATATTTATAGAGCATTACACCCTAAAACAGCAGGATATACTCTTTCTAGTACCCATGGATCCTTCTCCAAGATAGACCATATGTTGGGTAACAAGACAGGTCTCAATAAATTTTAAAAGACTGAAATTTTACAAAACGCTTCCTCTGATCATAACAGAGTGAAGCTGGAGATTAATAACGGATGGAAAAAGGGAAAATTCATAAAAATATAGATTGAACAACACACTCTTAAATAATCAGTGGGACAAAGTAGAAATTGCAAGAAAATTCAGTAAATATCTTGAGACAAATTAAAACAAGAACACAACATATCAAAAACTATGGGGGGAGAGTGGGTGTGGCTCAGTGGTTGAGCACCTGCTTCCCATGTATGAGGCTCCAGGTTCAATCCCCAGTACCTCCTTTAAAAAAAAATTTTTTTTTTAAACTATGGGACACTGCAAAGGCAATATGAGAGGAAAATTTATAGCCCTCAATGCTTACATTAAAATAGAAGAAAGAGCTAAAATCAAAGAAATGAGTGCAGACCTGAAGGAACTAGGGGAAAAAACAGCAAATTAACCCCAAACAAAGCCAAAGGAAAGAAATAATAAAGATCAGAGCCAGAGTGGGCATCACCATCCCAAAATCCTCAAGATTGAGGAATGAACAATGGACTAAAGTAGACTTATTATTCTATTAGACTTATTATTATTCTAGCAATAGAAGAACTCTTATCATTGATATAAAGGCAGTGGTCATCAGAGGTTCTGAGGGATGGGAGAGGGAAGAATAAGTGTAATATGGGGGCATTTTCAGGACATTGGGATTGTCCTGCATGACATTGCAATGATGGATACAGGCCATTATATATTCTGTCATAACCTACAAAATTATGTGGAACAGAGTGTAAACTGTAATGTAAACTATAATCCATGGTTAGTAGCAATGCTTCAATATGTGTTCATCATTTGTAACAAATGTACCACACTAAAGAAGGATGTTGTTGATGTGGGAAAGTGTGGGAGAAGGAGGGGGTGGAGCTTTTTTTTGTTGTTATATGCTTTTAATTTTTTTTAAAGATACTTAGATTACATAAATATTACATTAAAAATATGGGGATTCCCATATGCCCCACTCCCTACCCCTCGCATATTTCCCACATTAACAACATCCTTCATTAGTGTGGTGCATTTGTTACAATTGATGAACACATTTTGGAAAATTGCCACTGAGCATGGATTACAGTTTACATTGTAGTTTACACTCTCTCCAGCACAATTTTGCAAGTTACGGCAAGATATATAATGGCCTGTATCTGCTATTGCAATGTCTTCAGGACAATTCCCAAGTCCTGAAAATGCCCCCATATTACATCTATTTTTCCTTCTCCCTCCCCTCAGAACCTCCAGTGGCCACTGTCTCCACATCAGTGATAACATTCTTTCATTGCTAGAATCACAATAAATCCACAGGAGAATAACGGTAAGTCTGCTCTAGTCCATCATCCATTCTCCAATCCCAAGGATTTTGGGTTGGTGATGCCCACTCCACCTCTAATCAAGAGGGGGCTTAGATCCCATGGGGCAGATGGATGGGACTATCTTGCTTGCAATCGCACTCTCTCTCCCTGTTCCTTGGGATGGTCACCGTCCATCATCATCTCCTCATTAGTTGTCCTGGGTAAGTCCAGTGAACTGAAGAGTAGGTGTTGCAACACAGTTGAGATTCAGGACCCAACTGACAAATGGAAAGCCCAAAGATTTAAGTCTCTTGGACATACACCTATGCACTCTAGTATTAACTATAGGTTCAAATAGAAGGGGCAGAAGAGCCATGTGTAGGGAAAGCACAACTGAATCCCAACTCTGTCACACTGGGGAGCATAAATTTCAAAATAGGGCCCAGTGGCAGGGCACCAAACTCCTGAGCTGTCTGCCCTGCCTATAGTGTCTTGGTGTCTCCAGAGTCCTCAGGAGCCCTGCTATTTGAGGCAACATTTAATTGGGCAGTCAATAAGATCCTGATGAGACGTGCATGTGCATAACCTCTGGAATGACCTCCTGACTGACTTTGAAGTCTCTTAGCCATATAAACGCATGTGTCTTTATCCTTTCCCCCTTTTGATTAAGGTCTTTTTCCAGTTTAAAGCTTCTTTAAACATAAAAGACTAATTTTAAAAAGATTTTAAAGGGGGGCAGATGTGGCTCAAATGGTTGGGCATCCGTCTGCCATATGTGGGGACCTGGGTTCGATCCCCAGGACCTCCCAGTAAAATAAAAAATATATATATAGAAGGCACATGGGCTGCCAGGCTCTGTGTGCCGGTGAGCCGCAACCGAGGTGGTACAGGTGGCAGAACACCTCTCTCCTACATTGGAGGTCTCCAGGATCGAATCCTCGTGAAGACTGGAGAAGAAGGATGAGAAGAGATAGCAGGAAACAGACACAGAGAATTGCCCACCGAATGGACACAAAACAGCAAATGGGGAAGCGGGGAGTTAAAATGGATAAAGTAAATAAACATTTTTTTTTAATGTTAAAAAAAAAAGATTTTAAAAAAAGATCAGAGAAGTTAGAAATGAAATTGAAAACCAAAGCACAATACAATCAACAAAACCAAAACTAGTTTTTTGAGAAGATCCACAAAAGTGACAAACCCTTAGTTAGATTGACAAAGAAAAAAGAGAGAAAGAGAAGATGCAAATAAAATAATAAATGAGAGGGGGTACATTACCACTGACCCCACAGAAATAAGAAAGATCATAAGAGGATACTATGAAAAACTCTATGCCAAAAAACTAGACAATGTAAACAAGATGGACAAATTCCTACAAACCATGAACAACCTACACTAACCAAGAAGAAATAGAGGACCTCAATAAACCAATCACAAGTAAAGATATTGAAAGAGTCATCAAAAAACCTCCAAAAGATGAAAAGCCCAGGACCAGATGGCTTCACGGGTGAGTTCTACCAATCATTCAAAGATGATCTAATACCAATCTTGCTCAAGCTCTTCCAAAAAATTGAGCAGGAAAGAATGCTCCCAAACTCATTCTATGAAGCCAACATCATCCTAATACTAAAACCAGATAAAGATACTATGAAAAAAGAAAATTACAGACCAATATCTCTAATGAATATGGATGCAAAAGTCCTCAACAAAATACTTGCAAACCACATCCAAAAGCACAGTAAAAGAATCATAAACCACGATCAAGTGGGTCTTATCCCAGGCATGCAATGGTAGTTCAACACAAGAAAATCAATTAGTGTAATAAACCACACTGATAAATTGAAGAGAGAAAATCACACCATCCTCTCCATTGATGCAGAAAAGGCACGTGACAAAATACAGCATCCTTTCTGGATAAAAACATGCCAAAAATAAACAACATTTTTGTAAGCAAATACACATATATGCATATATATTTATACATCATTTTGCAAATGTTTGTATGTATTGTGAGAATTTTGATTTTTACCCATAATAAAAAAAAAAAAAAAAAAAAAAAACATGCCAAAAGATAGGAATAGAAGGAAGCTTTCCCAATATTGTGAAGTGCATATAGGAAAAACCTACAGCTAGCATTGTACTCAATGGTGAAAGACTGAAAGCTTTCCTGCCGAGATCAGGAATAAGATAAGGATGTCCACTGTCACCACTGTTATTCAATATTGGGTTAGAAGTTCTAGCTAGAGCAATTAAGCTAGATAAAGGGAAAAAAGGCACCCAAATACGAAAGAAAGAAGTAAAACTTTTGCTATTTGCTGATGAAATGGTCCTATATCTAGAAAATGCAGAAAAATCCATAACAAAGCTTCTAGCACTAATAGATGATTTCAGCAGAGTGGCAGGATACAGAATTAATACACAAAAATCAATACCTTAGGGAGCAGGTGTAGCTCAGAGTTTGAGCACCTGCTTCCCATATACAAAGTCTTGGGTTCAATCCCCAGTACCTACTAAAAAAAATAAATAAATCACCTTTTCTATACACTACTGATAAGCAATCTGAGGAGGAAATCCAAAAAAAAATTCCATTTATACTAGCAACCAAAACAATAAAATATTTAGGAATAAACTTAATCAAGGAATGAAAGGCCTATATTCAGAAAACTACAAAACATTGCTAAAAGAAACTGAAGAAGACTTAAATAAATGGAAAGATAGTCCATGTTCATGGACTGGAAGACTAAATATCATTACAATGTCAATTCTACCCAAACTGATTTACAGATTCAACACAATCCCAATAATAATCCCAAAAGTCTTTTTTGCAGGAATCGAAAAGCCTATTATCAAATTTATTTGGAAGGGTAAGGAACCCGAATAGCCAAAAATGCCTTAAAAAAGAACAAAGTTGGTGATAGATAGATAGATAGATAGATAGATAGATGATAGATAGATAGATAGATAGATAGATAGATAGATAGATAGATAGATGATAGATAGATAGATGATAGATAAAACATGATACTGCCATAAAGATAGACATATTGACCAATGGATTCAAATCGAATACTCAGAAATAGACCCTCACATCTAAGGTCAAGTGATTTTTGATGAGGCTGTCAAGCCCTACCAGCTGGGGCAGAACAGTCTATTCAACAAATAGTGCTGGGAAAAATGGATATTCATATCCAAAAGAAAGAAAGAGGACCCCTATCCCACACCTTATACAAAAATTAACTCAAAATGGATCAAGGACCTAAATATAAAAGCTACAACCATAAAACTCCTGGAAGAAAATGTAGGAACATATCTTCAAGATCTTGTGGATGGCAGTAGTTTCTTCAACCTTACACCCAAAGCACAAGCAACAAAAGAAAAAATAGATAAATGGGATCTCCTCAAAAGTAAACACTTTTGTTCTTCAAAAGACTTTGTCAGGAAAGTAAAAAGGCAGCCTACTCAAAGGGAGAAAATATTTGGAACCACATATTCAATAAGGGTTTGATATCCATGTTATATAAAGAAATCGTAAAACTCAATGATAAAAAGACAAGCAACCCAATTTTTAAACTGTGCAAAAAACTTGAATTGACATTTCTCCAAAGAGAAAATACAAATGGCAAAAAAGCACATGAAAAAATGATCATCATCATTAGCTATTATGGAAATGCAGATCAAAACTGCAATGAGATACCATTACACACCTTATAGAAAGGCCATTTTTTTAAAAAAAAGAAAAGAAAAGAAAAAGTCTGGAGAGGATGTGGAGAAACAAGAACAATCTTTCACTGTTGGTGGGCTTGTAGAATGGTGTGGCCTTTGTGGAAGACAACTTGGCAGTACCTCAAGAAGCCAAACGATTGCAGCAGAGTGGCGGGATACAGGTTTAATACACAAAATATAGAATACAGAACTGCTGTATGATCCAGCAATCCTGTTACTAGGAATATATTCAGAAGAACTGAAAGCAAAGACATTAACTGACATTTACCCACCAATGTTCATAGCAGCATTATTCACAATTGCTAAAATATGGAAACAGCCCAAGTGCCCCTCAACCAACGAATGGATAAACAAAATGTGGTGTATACACACAGTGGAATACTATTCAGCTGCAAGAAGAAATGAAACTGGGATGCATATGACAACATAGATGAACCTAGAGGATATTAAGTTGAGTGAAATAAGCCACACACAAAAGGACAAATATTGTATGGTCTCACTCATATGAACTAAATACTATGAGTAAAATCACGGAGATAAATTCTAGAGTAGAGCTTACTAGGAAATAGAAGGTGGGTTGAGAATGGACGATGATGTTTAATGTATGTAGCATTATGAAGGTTTCCTGTAAAAGTGTGGAAATGAATGGAGTTGAGAGCAACACATTCTAATGAGTATAACTAACACTGCCGATTTATACATGCGATTGTGGCTGAGAGGAGGAGTATGTGGATGTAAATGTCAATTGAAAGGAAACGAGAATAATCTAGGGTACGTATAACAGTGATTTCGGTGGTGGATGAAGATTGTGGTTAATAGTATAAAGATAAGAATGCTCTTATGTTCTAGGCACTTACTAAATTAGCACTTGCTAAGTGCTAAGAATATGGTGAAACATGGGAAAATTACAACTAATGTAACTTATGGATATAGTTAACAGTAATATTGTAATATTTTGCAGCAAAGGCAAGAAGATATTTTTCAATACTAAGAGACAACGATAGGGAGGTATAAGGGGGAATGGGATTTTTCCTTTTGGAGTAATGAAAATGTTCCAAAAATGACGGAGGTGAAATCAGCAAAACTCTGATGAGAATGAGGGCCACTGCGTGTACACTTTGAATGGATTGTACAAAGTGTCAGACTGTATAACACAGGGGATCCAGTGGTGGATGATGGAATGTGATTAACAAGACAAATATGAGAATGTTTTCTCCTGAATAAAAACAAATAGATAATACTAATATAGGGTGTTAATAATTGGGTGGGTTTGGGAAAAATACACCAAAGGTAAGATATGGGCTATACTTAGCAGTAATTTTTTTTTTTAAGGAGGTACCAGGGATTGAACCCAGGACCTCATACATGAGCTCCAGGCGCTTAACCACTTGAGCTGCATCCGCTCCCTAGTAGAAATATTTTGACCATGCTCTTTCAGAGTTTGTAATAAATGTTACAATGTGAGATGGTGGTGGTGGGAAGATTTATGGAGCCTTATATGATAAAATGCATGCTTCTTTTGTAAATTCACAAATTTCACTGTACATTTATTGTTTATATATGTTCATGTATGAATGATAGGCTTCAATAAAATGATATTTTTTTTTAATATCCCAGATAAAAGAAATGCTGCATATGACAACATGGATGAACCTGGAGGACATTATGCTGAGCAAAGCAAGCCAGACACAAAAGGACAAATACTGTATGATTGCATTACTATGAACCAAATATATTGTGTAATATATTGTGTGATTCAAAAAAAATTATATGTATCCAGTACATTTGAGAGATATTTTTATTCAAAAAAATGCACAACTATTTGATTATACCAAATAACATTGATTGCACACTTCGGAAAAAATAAAAAATGCTGCATGATAGTACCTCAAAAGCACTATTTTCAGATCTCTGTTACAGAAATAACAAAACTGAAAAAATATAAAATAACAAAATATATTTCCTGGGCCTCTTTATCATTAAATAAAGCAGATAACTCAATGGTTGAATGCCCATAAGTTATGAAACAGAATCAAATTACCAAGGAATTTGTGATTTGTTTTTCTTTACACAAGCTTGCATCTCTTTTCCAAGATGTTTTATTTGGTCCCATGTATATTACGGGTACCTTTGTGCTTTCTAGGTGACAAGCCATTATCTTTTCCCTCCTTGATGTCTAAGATTCATGTCGTTGCAAAATTAGGATGCACGAAAAAAGCTAAAACTCCAAAGTAAAGCAATCCTAAGAGGATAGTAAATGGGAGTGATGAAGCAAGGCTAAAACTTCTCATTTCAATAGTAGGGAGTTTGCTCCTCGCAATGGAGCATCCAATGTCACTGGGTGGCTTGCCAACCCCCGAAGTACACACACTGTGATTCCTGAACTTTAATCTCTAGTCCACCCCTTTACCTAGGTACACTGAGGAGAGTCTTGCTCTGTCCCAGCCTCACGCCATCTCACCTCACTTATGTCCTCTTGAGTACCCAAGTGGTATGATTATTACTGACATTTTTTCTAAGGTATTAATTAATTTAGGCCTGGAAATTCAAATAAACTAAAGAAGCTAGGAGTTATAACAGGAAACCCTTATGTGATACATAAAACATGCCAAGAACTGTTCTGCACTCTTTTTTTTTTATTGTCCCCCACCCCTTGCCACTTGTGCTTGCTGTCTGCTCTCTGTGTCCATTCACTGCAGGTTCTTCTGTGTCTGCTTGTCTTCTCTCTAGGAGGCACCCCGAACTGATCCCAGGATCTTCCGACGCGGGAGAGAGGCATTCAATTGCTTAAGCCACCTCAGCTCCTGGTTTGTTGGGTCTCTCATTGTCTTTTTCCACTGTATCTCTTTTTTTTTTGCGTCATCTTGTTGCATCAGCTCTCTGCGCAGGCCCACTTGCTTTCACCAGGAGGCCCCAGGAAACAAACCTGGGACCTCCCATATGGTAGACAGGAGCCCAATCGCCCAAGCCACATCTGCTTCCCCTGTTCTGCACTCTTTATGTACATTAATTCATTTAATCCTCACAACAACCCTACTAGGTAGATACTTTCATCCATATTTTTAAGATGATGGAATTAAGATATAGAGAGATTAAGCAGCTGCTCAAGAACGCACAGCTAGAGGGAGACGATGTGGCTCAAGTGGTTGACCACCTGCCTCCCACATGGGAGGTCCTGGGTTCAATCCCCAGTGCCTCCTAAAAACAAAGACAAACAGCAAGCAAACAAATATAAAAACCAACTCAGGGGAGCCAATGTGGCTTAGTGGTTGAGCACTGGCTTCCCACTTCCAAGGTCCGGGTTTCAATCCCCAGACTCAGTACCTCAAAAAAAAAAAAAAAAAAACAGCTAGAAATTTGGTGGAGCCGGAATTTGAACCTAGGCAATCTGGTTCCACAGCCCATACTCAACTCCTATACTCTTAGGCATACAAACAAACAGAAAAATACAAGTTGGTAAGTGTTCTCTTAATAACCCCTTATCTATTTTACACTGTGACTATTTCTGGAGTTTCTCTACCCCTATCAGTTTGGTCTCCACTTGTATAAGAAGACACAGAAAATAAGAGATGAGCAAAACAAAGCCTTCCACACGTTAACAGTCAATTAAAATGTTGCAAATGAATGAATGAATTGCCAAGACCCTCTGCTTTCTCTCAGCCATCTATCTTAACTATATATTATTCTCAGCCAGCAGGTCTACTGCTTCCCTGGTGTTCTCTTTGCTCTGAACATGGGTTTTTTTGTGGACTGCTTTCTATCTTTAGCACTTGTAAAATACCTAGAGATAATTGGGCATTTGTCTTTTCTCATGTGCTCTCCTCTATAGACCATCTGCAACTTGAGTCTGCATTCTCTGCAGACACTACAATGAAGCCACACTGCCATGTGATTTTATAATTTTAATGAAATATATATGCATAGAAAAATATAGTAAATATCACTGAACTAAAGACATAAAAAATGAAAATAACTGCTTCCCCTGGAAGCCCCTGTGGTTCCCTCCATGATCCTTTTTTCTCCTCTCTCCCCTGAATTATCTCTATCTTGAATTTGGGGTACATTTTGTACTTTTAATATGTGTCTTAGTTTTGCCTTAGCTGCTATGACAAATACCACAAGTATTTGTTTGGCTAAAACAATGGGAATGTATTGTCTCATGGTTTCAGAGGCTAGAAGGTTTGCTTGCTACTTCCTGGGGTTGGTAGAGTTTGGTGCTGGCTTGCCCAAGTCCTCGGGGCTCCTTGGCTTGCATCTCTGCCTCGTGTCACGTGCCAATGTTCTCCCCTTTCTCTCCCAGGTTCTGCTGACTTCCTGCTTCCAGCTCCTCCCCATGGCTTTCTGTTCAAAACCTCCGGTAAAATGATTAAGACCTACTCTGATTCAGTTGGCTACACCTTAGCTAAAAATAACATCTTCAAAATGTCCTAGTTACAAAGGTTTCTCACACACAGGAATGAGGTTAAGATTAAGAAGATGTTTTTTCTGGGGTAAATAACTCAATCTACCATAATATGGACGAGAAGTAATATATAGTTTCACATGATTTTAGACTTTATAAAAATTATTTCACACTGCACATATACTATTCCCTTAACATCCTGGGTTTTTTGAAGATAATAATAAAGTGAACACCTTGTTCTCACACAAGTTAAGAGAATGAACGATACTATTTCCGTGGAAGCCCTTGGCGTGCCTCTCCCTGACTTCATCCCCTGCCTCCCAGAAGCAAACACTACCCTGGCTTTTTCATTATTCCTTTACTTTTTTATGGTTGCTATCACTTATGTATGGGTCCATAAAGCAAGTGTTACTCAGTTTTGCCTGTTTATTAACTTATAGAATGTTTACACATCTTCTTCTGTGACCTCCTTCCTCCACTCAACATTGAGTTTTAGAAGTTCTTCCACTTTGGTGCACATAGCAGTAGTTCATTCATTTTCACCATATCACTTTATATGGCAATCCCACAAATTCTCCTGTTGATAGGATTTTTTTTTTTTTTTTAGGAATGAACCCCAGCCCTCATACATGGGAAGCAGACGCACAACAACTGAGCTATACCTGTTCCCATGTTGATGGGATTTTATTTTGCTGTTTGGTCGTGTTTTAAGCACTTCTCTTTAATTTTTTTCTCATTACAAACAAAAATGCTATAAATATGTTTGGCCATGCCCTGAGGTATACATGTGCTGGAGCAACTCTAGGGTATAGATTTAGGATACTATTGCTGGCTCGTAAAGTATGAAAATGTTCAGTCATATTTAGGGTGACCACATATCCTGTTTGCCCCTTTTGTCCCAGCCTAATTATTAAGAGGTCCCCTTTTGTTCTCAGAAGTGTTTTACAGTTTGGACAGTAACTTATATGGTCTCCCTAATCACTTTATATTCTGTAAGACTGTTTTCCAAGGTGGTTGTTCCAATTTGCATTCCCATCAGTAATCCAACAGGGGGTGGGTATGAGATGGTGCCACTCTTCATTTTGCATTTGGCTGGTTACTAGTGTGGTTATGTACCTTCTCAGAGGTTTACTGGCCATTCTGATTTCCTGGTCCTCTGATATGCTTAGTCAAACCCTTTGCCCATATTTTTATTGTCTTGCTTATATTTTACTTCTTTTTATAATAATTTGCATATGTTCTCTACACTAATTCTTAATCAATTACATGGGTTTCAAATATTTTCTCTCAGTCCATGGCTTTTATATTTCACTTTATGATATCTTCTGATATGCAATGTTTTTCATTTAATGTAGGCAAATTTATCACTTTCTCACTTTTTTCCTTTATGGTTTAACAGTTTTTTAATTTTGTATAAAAAAATCATTTCCTACAATAATGGCATAAAAATGTTCTCTGTATTTAATGCTACAAGTCTTGAGTTTTATCTTATTATTATTTTATACTATCATAATTTCTTTTCTTCATTCATACATAAACTCCTTCCTTCTAGATTCAATTTCCTTCTTCTTGAAATTTATCTTTTAGTAGTTTTTTCAGTAAGGTCATGGCAGCAAATTCTTTCAATTTTCATCTGAAAATGGCCACACTCCACCCTCATCCTTAGATGATTGCTCAGCTAGCTAAAAATTCTAGGCTGGAAATTATTTTGTCTCTTTGGACTTTGAAGCTGTATTTTTTTTTTTTTTTTTTTTTTTACTGTTTTCTGTTGCTGCTTTTGAGAAGTCTGCTGTCAATCAAATTGCCTGTTGTTTGTAGGAAATCTGTCTTTTCTCTCTGGTTACTTTTTAAATCTTCTCTTTGGCTTTGGTGTTATGTAGTTTTACAATAATGTGTCTAGGTGTAGGTTTAATTTTATCTTTTTTAAAATTTTTTTATCTTGATTGATGTTGTTGTGCTTACCAAATCTGTGTTGGCTAAACCATTAATTTTGAGAAAATTACCTTTTTTAAAATTTGCCTTCCTTTATCTAGCCTCTACTTCTGGAAATCCTAATCAACCCAAATTGGACTTTTTAAAATTCCATCCTCTATATCTCTAAGCCTTTCTTTCATGGATTTCTTCTCTTTATAATTCTGTGACCATTCTGAACAAGTTATCAAATATGTTCCAGTTTACCAGTTTTCTGTTCAGCTGATGTTTCACTTATAAGTTGATGCTTAACTTATCCAATGTGTTTTCTTCTTCAATGACTATACTTTTTAATTTTTAAAGTTATATTTAATTATTTTTCAAATGAGTTGTATCTTCTGTGATAATGTCTTATTATCTGTGTTTTCAGTTCCTTCTCTTTTAGCTTTGTTTCCTTTCTTTCTTTTTTTTTTCCTTTCTTTTTTTAAAATACCTTATTAGTTTTTTTTTAAGATTCTTAGATTACATAAATGTTACATAAAAAATGTAGGCAATACCCATATGCCCCACCCCCTTCCCCTCCCACACTTTCCCATATTAACAACATCCTTAATAAGTGTGGTATATTTGTTACAATTGATGAACACATATTGGATCATTGCCACTAAGTGTGGATTATAGTTTGGCTTTAAGTGTTTTAAACATCCTTATTATTTCATAGTCTCTGTCCAATAATTCCATTATCTGAAGAATTTGAACATCTAATATTGCTTCTTTTTTTGTCAGCTGACATTTTCTTATGGTGGATTATTTTCTCCTGTGTTTTTCTTTAGTAATCCTATGCAATAAAACAGAGAAGTTTCATTATTGCTTCTGCTTGGTGCCCAGATATCAGTCATTTACTATTTTTATGTTAATTTCTCATTTTGGAGATTCCAGTTCATGCAGATAGTATAAATTTAAACACCAACCAATGTGAAGTGAGGCCTGTGTTTACAAAATCTTTAGAGACTGTATTAGTTATTGCTGCTTTTAAAAATACCCTATAACATAATGGCTTAAAAATAAAAATAAAAATTTGTTGTCTCTCAACAAATCTGTTTGTAGTTTGGCTGGGTCTCAGCTGGGTGATTCTTCTGCTCCATACAGGGGTCTTAAATGCATCTACATTCAGCTGGTAGCTCAGCTGGAAATGAAAGGTGAAAATGATCTCAGTTCACTCAGCATCACTCTGCTTGTGCCCTCTCATTTTGCATAGATCTACCCTAAACTTCTTTAAACATGGCAGGTGGAGTCCATAAGGAAGTGTTCCAAGAGTGCAGGCTCCAATGTGCAAATGCCTATCAAGTCTTTGTAGGCATCACACTTCCTAATGTTCCATTGGCCAATGCAAGCCACATGGCCAAACCCAGAATCAATATGGAAGGAAAATATGGTTCATTGAGGAACACTAATGTGAGTTCAACAAAGGAATCTTTATTACTATTTTTGTCCTAGATCCCAAGATGGGAAGGACAAGTTTCTTTGACCTCTTCCTCTGCCTGTATATTTTTCCTCATCCTCCATTTCACAGATGATGTACCTCAAACCTAATCCATACACCATAAATTATATGCCTCCAGCAAGGCCTGCACTGTTCTTATTTCAGATCATATTTGCAAATGTCAGAAACTGCCACCCCAGGCACATGAAAATGGTAATGCTTCTCTTGATATTAAATCCACAATGAGAAAAAAGCACCCCTGCTAAATTTTTGCAACTTTCTTTGGTCTTCTCTGGAACTTCAAAATGGAACCAAACTGCATCCTGTTTTATGTTTCCCTCCTCCTTTACAATATCACCTAGGGTCTCTTTCTTTTACATCTTTTTATGGAATTGTTTCAGACACTTCTGGGATTTCTAAAATAATTTCTCTTACATTAATGCAAAATTTGTGTTGCTTCTCAACTCATCAGAAACTAGTTATGATTCCAATTTTTTCTCTTTTCTTTTCAATCTTTACCTCAAGTTCTTTTCATTGTACCTTTTCAATTTCTAAGCCTCAAAATCAATCTTTTCCCTGTTTCTCCATACCAATCTCATTATACAAAAAAAAAAAAAAAAAGGGTATTCAATAATTTCAAACATGTTCATGGATATATTCTGATGTATGAATGATTGGTTTGACACTTGGGTTTGTTAACAACAAAAAGCAATAAATCTCTGTCTTAGAGGAGTTAAAATATTTTTTCTCATAGACCTTTTGCTAGAATTATGATTTAATTGGTATACACTTAGCATGAGAAAAAAAGATCAGTTTTATTCAATAATATGCAAGTTTTCTTTAGAACTAGCCTTATTGGAATTAGAAAAAAGTAATGCAAAAATAGAGTTCATATCTCAACTCTTGGTCTGAACTCAGCCAGAGCTTCATATTGTCTGAATACTTAAGAACCCCACAAAAGCCCTTCCCTCATCTATTCTTCATATTGCAACCTACTATCAATTTTTACCAAAATTCCTCTTCCTGCGTGGGTGAATGGGTCTAATGAGAAAATATTGGATAGCTTCAGCCTATTTGTTTGGGCTCTCTTCCTGTTCATCAGAGTCCTCTTTTCTTTCTACCTTCTGTTAGTTATTGACATTTGCTGAACACTGCTCTCCCCTCTGCAGTTAAGGCTGGTCTTAAAGAATTATACACCACTAAAATCCTTATCCACTGAAAAATAAAACCTTGACATTGATCTAATCAGGTTTGTTTTGTTTCCTTCTAATCACTCTGGCCATCCACAGAAGAATGGGTACAAGTATAAGATGGTGGTTGGGAGATTGATCAGGGCATATTGCACTGATCCACAAAATATTTAATTGGGGCACTACAGAAGCAATAGCAGAGGTGCCTTAGGAGTGATAACTCTATGTGGTAAAATTGACAAGACTCAATGACTGGGATGCAGGGGTTGAGGGAGAATAATTTGTGAAGAACAAGTTATACTTTGGTAGCTGGGCACTATTGAATTTTTTATTTTTTAAAAGGAGGTACCAGGGGTTGAGCCCAGGACCTCGTACATGTGAAGCAAGTGCTACACCTGCTCCACTGTTTTTTTGTGGAGATAAGAATACAGAAGAGGGAAGCGGCTGTGGCTCAATCAGTAGGGCTCCCGTTTACCATATGGGAGCCCCGGGTTCGGTTCCCGGGGCCTCCTGGTGAAGCAAGCCCACCCACACGGCGTGGTTAGCTGACCCAGCGAGCACAAGCAGCAAGGGGGGGGATAAATTAATAAATAAATAAAAATCTTAAAAGAAAAAAAAAAAAAAGAATACAGAAGAGCAACTTTGGGTGAAAAGATGATTCATTCAGTTTTACTTAATTTTTTCTAGAAATTAACCCTTTGATTCTGTTTTCTTAATTCAGTTCAAAGCTGACAGAGAGCATTTTTAGGTTCAGTGAGATGTGGGGAAATTGATTTGTGTTTAGTGGTTAATTTTTTTGTGTTTGCCTTTGTTATCCCCACAGGACCATCAAAAGGTGATGACTGGTAAACAGTTAGAAATACAAATCTGGAACTCACAAAAAAGATATGGGATAGAAATGTCGATTTGTGTGAGGTCTTTTGTGCTATTTATTTGCTATTACATCTCAACTCCAGATCCACTGTGCTTTGTGATGCTAGGATTATGCCAGTGACATTTTCCAGATTCCTTTGCCAACTAGCTTCCTGTTAAGTTTTGCACTAGAGAGATATTGGAAGGCAGGATGAGAAGACAAAGGACTTCCTTCTTCCTTCTTTCCTTTGTCATACTGTTTCTGTCAGTGGCACTCTGGCAGTAGCACTTCATCCCAATAGCAATAATAGTTGGTTCTAGCCTTCACCATTCTTTAGAAACCCCTGAAACCAGCCTCCTCTCAGGCCCTCAGAGATCCAGCTGCAACCTGGTTGTAATCACTCCTCAGAAGTCTAAGTCCCAGATATGCAGGTCCCCTACTTGAAGGTTTTAGGTTTGGACAGCCCCAACATCTTCTCTTTGGTTACCCCAGGGAAGAGTTGCTAGGGTTGGTTGCAGCTTCTCCAGTAATTATCTCTAGATTAGCACAGTGCCCTCTTTTTGTTCTTTCAGCCCTCTAACACTTGTGTAATCATTTCCCTATATTAAGTTACCTCTGTTGAAATATTTATTATGGTTTCTGTTCTTCTCACTGGACAGTGACTGATATACTCTGGGTATATAAAAATCAATAATAGATTTCCCTACTCTTAAGAAGCTCAGAGACTAATTAGGAAATTAAGATAGGCAAATAAATGTACCAGTTTCTATTCAAGATGGTCAACTGCCCATATTTATTTCTTTTCCTTCCCAAGACATAATAAAATGATAGCAAAGCTATGAATTCCAAAAAAAACAGAGAAAATAGGAATGAAGGGAGATACACACCAGCAGAGCATTCCAATAAACTTCTGGAAGTTAGAAGACTTGTAACTGATGAAATAGGGCAGAGGAAACCCCAGCCGGGAATGCATATAGAAAGGGCTGTGGATAAGGATGGAGACAGTCTGCCCAGCAGAGCCCCCAGAGAGGCTATAAACTCAGAAATGCCAATTACCATGGAGGGCAAGAGTGAAAGACCAGGCTGAACACAGAGATTAATTGTATGTGCATAGATTGGCTTCTTTTCCATCTCCATCTCCTTGAGCCAAATGCTCAGGCAACCCCCATTCTCTCAACACCATGAAAAGTAAAAATGATTTCTCTCCAATGAAGGAGAACTTGCAGAGGAGAACCAAAACCACCAGTGTGACTGTTGTTGCTGCACAACAAATCTCTTCCCATTCTAGAACTTAGGGATCCCCCAGCTTAACAGCAGGCTCTGGATACTCACTTTCATATAAGAGTGCTGGTCAAGAAGGCTCACTTACATTCACAGAAATCTAATTTTCCATTGCATAATTCTTCTTGTTTAAAAAAAATCAAATACATTTACATGATTTTGAATAAAAAATGCAAATAATAAAAAAAGAATACAGTGAAAATGCTTTCTCTTTTCCTTATCTTCCCAAGTCCAACCCACTCCCATCTCAAAGGTGATTGCTTAGATACACTTCTAGAAGTTTTATATAAACACAAGAAAATATATTATTATATCCAAATTTTCATTAAAAATTAGCATAAAATATACATTTCTGGACCTTGTGTCTTTGTTTACTTAACGGTACACAGAAACCACCATCATTTTAAGTAGATGAACTACAATTTATTTACTGAGTGTCCTATTGATTAATATTTGGGTTGTATCCCATCTTTTACTATTAAAACAATGCCTCAATTAATGATATTATATATATAAATTTTCCCAAGTGCTATTGAATCATTCTTAAATGAGAATGGACAAGTTATGGAACCAGACTTTGAGGAAAAACATATGGCCAAAAAAAATCCAGATAAACAAAAATAATGTTAAGCAGAAAATTCATGATCAGAAAATAATTATTTTTTGGAATTAAAGCCTGTAAAAATGAGTAAGCAAAACTAGAAAACTTTAGAGTCTGTGGCACATCAGGAAAGATGGTAAACTCATTTTGAAACAAAATCGTTTCTTGACAACTGAGCATACCCAACTATTAGAGGCATATGAGAGTTTTCAGGGGAAACTTCCAGTTCTCTAAGTTTTATAGGGGAAGATAATTTAAAGGAGAAGGAGAGAAAAACAGTGTATTAGTCAGCCAAAGGGGTTCTGATGCAAAATACCAGAAATCTGTTGGCTTTCATAAAGGGTATTTATTTGGGGTAGAGGCTTACAACTACCAGGCCATAAAGCATACGTTACTTCCCTCACCAAAGTCTGTTGCCATGTGTTGGAGCAAGATGGCTGCCGACATCTGCAAGGGTTCAGGCTTCCTGGGTTCCTCTCTTCCTCTTCCTGGGCCCATTTCTCTCCAGTCTCAGCTGCTCTGCTCTCTCCACGAGACCAGCTGTAAACTGTCAGGCAAATGGCTCTTCCTGGGGCCTCTGCCATGTCTTCTCTCCTTCCTCATGTATCTGCTTCTCTGTGTGTTTACTTCGTGGGGCTCCAATACAAAAACTCCTGCCTCCCTTCTCTGCAGTGTGGTTTCTCTGTGAGTCCCCGCCCACCAAGGAGGCAGGGACTCAACATCCTACTGGCATGGCCCAATCAAAGCCTGAGTCATTATTTAATCAAGTAAAAGTGAAACCTCTGAATCCAATATAATCTAATATGCCCAGAGGAACAAATCAGTTTACAAACATAATTCAATATCTATTTTTGGAATTCGTAGACAATATCAAACTGCTACAAGCAGTATAGCGAATCTAAAACAGAGCCAGAATCTGAAACTGAATAGTGCAGAAAAAAGTGGTAAAGACAAAAATATGGGAGCACTGGGAGAGAAACTACCAAACCTGATCAGATTTTATTTGTGTCCCTACAACAAACAAAGGAATATCCTAGGTACATACTAGAAAAAATGAGATATAATAAAGTTGGGGCATGAAAACCTTTTGATGGCCAATGTGAAGGTTCTGTGTCTGGAACTGAGATATATATATTTTTAATTACATGTTTGCATTGTGTTTTTTTAATTATCAAAGTGAAAATTAATCTTATCAATACTACATTATGGGAGGCGGCTGTGGCTCAATCAGTGGGGCTCCCGTTTACCATGTGGGAGGCCCCGGGTTCAGTTCCCGGGGCCTCCTGGTGAAGGCAAGCCCGCCCGCACGGTGTGGTTAGCTGACCCAGCGAGCACAAGCAGCAAGGGTGGGATAAATGAATAAATAAAAATAAAAAATCTTTAAAAAAAATAAAAAAATAAAAATACTACATTATATTGGACTTTGTGCAGGAAATAATTATTTTTTAAAACACAGATTATTATCTTTAATTTTGTATAAAGACAAGGACACAGTGCCATGAAATTATACTGTCAGAGAATAAGAGGAGTCCTTGAAACTAAAACTATAATTGTTGGGGGGAGACAATCAATAGAAGGATTAGAAAATAAAATTGAGGGAAGCGGCTGTGGCTCAATCAGTGGGGCTCCCGTTTGCCACATGGGAGGCCCCGGGTTCGGTTCCCGGGGCCTCCTGGTGAAGGCAGGCCTGCCCGCACGGCGTGGTTAGCTGACCCAGCGAGCACAAGCAGCAAGGGGGGGATAAATGAATAAATAAATAAAATCTTTTAAAAAAAAAAAGAAAAGAAAAGAAAATTGAGACAATCTACCAGAAAGAACAAAAAAATAAAAACCAGGAAAAAAAAAAACAAGAGACATCAAAGACCAACCCAGGAAGTTCAACATCCTACTAATAGAAGTCACAGGAAATAGAAAAAAGAGAGGAAGTGGATGTGGCTCAAGCAGTTGAGTGCCTGCTTCCCACATGAGAGGTCCCAGGTTCGGTTCCCGGTGCCTCCTAAAAACAAAACAAGAACAAAAAAAACAACAAGCAAACAAATGAAAAAACCAACTCAGGGGAGCTGATGTGGCTCAGTGGTTGAGTGCCGGCTTCCCACATAAGAGGTCCTCAGTTCAGTCCCCAGCCCTGGTGCCTCAAAAAAGAGAGAGAGAGAGAGAGAGAGAGAGAGAAGAAAGAATGAAATAACACTGGAAGAAGTCACAATAGACCGAGTGAGGAATGAAAATAGTGATAAGGGTGCTAAATCAGCTTCTAGTCCAGAAGTAATACACAAAGTCCCAAATTGATCAATCAAAACTAGTAACTATGAATTATATTTGCAATTTGGGTTGGAGTTGGAAGCAGCTTATTTCTGTGCCACATAGCATCAACTAGGAGGCTCAGTTAGGATCTGAGCATGCACTTTCATGCACATGGATGACAAATTGGTGTTGATTGGTCTTCTGGGATTTCAGCCAAGCTCCAGGTCAGATAGTCGAAGGCCTCAGCTCCTTTCCACGTGAACTACTCTGCGTGCAGCTTGGGCTTCCTCACAGCATGGTGGCTAGGCTCCAAGAACAAGAGTTGCAAGACAACAAGGCAGAATTCACGACATTGTATGACCTAACTTTGGAAGTCACATAACATCACTTCCACAATTCTCTTTTGGTCAAGACAGTCAGAAAGGCCCATCAATGGGAAGCGGATGTGGCTCAAGCAGTTGAGCTCCTGCCTACCATATAGGAGGTGCCGGGTTCAATTCCCAGGGCCTCCTGGTGAAGGCAAGCTGGCCTGAGCAGAGTGCTGGTCCACGCAGGAGTGCTAATGCAGCAAGATGACGCAACAAAGAGAGACACAGAGGACAGACAATAAGAGATGCAGCAGACCAGGTAGCTGAAGTGGCACAGGAGATTGAGCACCTCTCTCCCACTCCAGAAGGTCCCAGGATTGGTTCCTGGTGCTGCCTAAAGAGAAGACAAGCAGACACAGAAGAACACACAGTGAATGGACACAGAGAGCAGACAATGGTGGGGGGGGTGAAGAAAAATAGATAAAATCTTTTAAAATTTTTTAAAAAAAGAAAGGCTCATCAAGTTTCAAGGGGAGGAGGCATAGACCCCACTGCATAATAGGAGAATGGCAAGTTTCTAAGAGAATATGTGGGACAGGAGATAGTGTTGTGGTCATCTTGGGAAAATGTAATCTACCATAGTGACTTTAGCATATTATTTGGGGATATGAAGACAACCACCAGAGGAGCTAAAAACAGAATTAATTTGAAAGAATTGAGAGGTTAACCCTGGAAGATGGGACCAGGGGTGGAAAACAGTGAGGTGGGGACTATTGTTTTTCATACCAAGCCCTCTGTTGTGTTGTTGTTGTTGTTGTTGTTAATTAAGTGCATGTTTTAGTTTGATAAATTCTTTTAAAATTGTATTTAGAAAATATAACTAAAACAGCTGTCCTCTCACCTACACAAGTTGACATGTCTGTTCTCATACCAGTCAGAACTTCGGAAACAAACTTCCTCACTGGTTTCCAAAAGTAAAACAATAACTCCAAATTTGGTGATTTTTTTTTCCTTTGGAGTTTTTATGGAGAATTCTTAGGCCATGGAGGAGGATCATATCACACACAATTGATTGTTACATTTATGGTTTCCTAAGTACAATTTTAAAGTAATTTATCAAACGAATACATGCATTTGATTTTTAAAAATCAAAAACTACAGAAGGCTTATGATGAAAAAAATTTTTTAGCCATTGTCCCTCTTTCCACTGCTAGTCCATATATTTTTTAAATTCTTTTAAATTAATTCTTTAGTTCCTCAGAATTAATTTGACAAATCCCCCATTTGAAATTTCTCTCTGCCTTTCAAGTCTCCTCTCCTTGTCTTCTCAATTGCACCCTTCTGCCCCCGTGCTTTTCCCCCTCCAACCCACACACACACAGAGTCCTATCCCCTTCTGTCATGATAACTCATCCCAAAAGGATACTCTGGCTTCTCTGAGTCCTGGACAGTTCCCACCTCCCATCCCTGGCTTGAATGCTCAGCTTCAGCTCCTGAGCAAGCTTATCAAAGCTTCTCCTCTTCAAAGGCTTTGATCTCTCCACAAGGAATTTTATAACAGCCACTCATAAAAGAAAAGTTTCTCATTTTACACAAATAAGTAAAATATAGAGTAAAATAACCAGTAATGAAGTATGTCAGTGCTCAGAAAAAAAACAAGATGGAATGGTTAACTCTGAGGAGATCAGGAAACACTTTCCAGATGGAAGGAATAGTTTGTTACATGCAGGAGGCTTTTCAGATAGATGGAAAGGCCTTAGAAATGGTAAAACCACACAATGTCTAATGGAACCTGTATTTGTGGAGTATAAAGTATAAGAGGAGAAAATGTGAAAAATGAGACCAGAAAATTTGATAAGGGCTAGAGCATGGGGAAACGGATGTGGCTCGAGCGATTGGGCTCCCATCTCCCATATAGGAGGTCCAGGGTTCGATTCCTGGGGCCTCGTGGTGAAAGGCAAGCTGGACCGCACGGTGAGCTGGCCTGAGCAGAGAGCTGGCCCACAAGGAGTGCTGGTCCATGTGGAGTGCTGGCGCAGCAAGATGATGCAACAAAAAGAGACACAGAGGAGAGACAATAAGAGATGCAGCAGACCAGGGAGCTGAGGTGGCACAAGAGATTGAGCGCCTCTCTCCCACTCTGGAAGGTCCCAGGATTGGTTCCCGGTGCTGCTTAAAGAGAAGACGAGCAGACAGGGAGTGCAAAAACAATGGGGGGGGGGGGTGGAGGAGAAATAATAAGTCTTTAAAAAAAAAAGAGCTACAGCATGATGGTCTTTTTATATACGGCTCAGGAGCTGGACTTGAGCCCATCATACAGGACCTGAAAATTTAAATGCCTTTAAATATCAAACAAATCAGATAAATAAGCAAAATAAGATGATGTAAATGAGGGAAAAGATGGGAAGTGTGGAACCCTCTGGGAAACTGGGGGGGTCACACGTTTCTAAATGGGACAGTACAAATATGTTCATGCAGAATGCAAAGCTAGTGTTGCCAGAGCTTTCCGTTTTTCAACTTTTCAACAACAGCAGAATATCCAGATTTTTCAGTGAAATTCCCCAATCTTTAAGTTGGCTACTAATACGTGCTTTTTCAGGCTCACAGAGTGTGTTCAGCCAAGAGAACACAAGTTTTCAACTCTTCTACTGGCTACAGGAAACAAGCATCACAAAACTTGAAGACACGGAGAGCCATGGCTCAAGCTGCAGTTTTAAAGATTGCTCTAGTGGTGGGATGTAAGATGGAATGATTGGAGGAGGGAGACATTGAACATAGAGAGATAAGTCGGAAGGCTCTTGCAATAAATCATCAGTAAGAGACATGCAAAAGCCGAAATTAAACAGTGCTTTTGTCTTTCTTTTTTTATTAGAGAAGTTGTAAGTTTACAGAAATGTCATTCATAAAATACATGAAAAAATACTTAAAATACAGAGTTCCCATATCTCACCTTATTATTAACACCTTGCTTTAGTGTGATATATTTGTTATAATTCATGAAAGAACATTTTTATGACTGTACTATTAAAGATAGTCCATCATTTACAATGGAGTTCACTGTGTGTATAGGCTTTTGTTGTTTCTTTTCCTATTAACACAGATGCATCCTAAAATTTCCCTCTTTTAACCACATTCACATACATAATTCAGTGCTGTTAATTACTTACACAATGTTGTGCTACCATCACCACCACCCATTACCAAAACTTTAGAATCAACCTAATATAGAAACTCTGAGCAAGTCAAGCATTAACTCCCCATTCTCTGCTCCTCGCCTGGCCCCTGGTAACTTATACTCCAGATTCTGAGTCTATGAGTTTTGCTTATTCTAATTATTTCATATCAGTGAGGTCATACAACATTTGTCCTTTTGTGTCTGGCTTATTTCACTCAACATGATGGCTTCAAGGTTCATCCATGTTGCCACATGTATCAGAACTTCATTTCTTCTTATGGCTGAATAATAATATTCCATTGTATGTACACACCACATTTTATTTACCCATTAATCTATTGATGGAGACTTGAGTTGCTTCCATCTTTTGGCATCTGAAGGCACAATGCTTTTTAATCAATTATTATTTTCAATGTAAGGAGGTGAAATGGTCTTGAGTATTTCTCACCAGAATTCAACTCTAGGTGACTTTTCTTGTTCCTGTAAATCTTGGGAGTTACATACACTTTCAGAGCTATAACAGGTTTATTGCTTCATCACTTTCCATAACTTCCATTTTTTTCTCATAAACGTACTTGCCAGTAAGAATAAAAGGAAAACTTGTGCAACTGGCTTTAGAAAGGCAGCTTGTTGAATCTCTACCCTTTGCTTCTGTATTATGTCAATTGTAGACGTAAACAGATATTTTCTGCAAATGGCTTCCACGTGCCCACATCTCTGAAAATAAAATAAACAGTGCAGACTGTGAAATCAGAGTGTTTTAAACAGAACATTCCAACGGGGAAAATTGTCTAAACATGAAACTTATTTTTATGGTAATTTAAAGTTGTCCTTTATCTATTAAATTAACTTTTAAAAAGGAGAAAACGGGGGAAATGGGAGGAAGAAAAAGGAGAGAGAAATTATCCATCTGTTTTTCCATTACATCTAATACTTCCATTTCTATTTGCTAAGGCTGAGTTATCCTTCTGGTACAAAACTATTACATTTGGGCAAGAGAACATTTTAGCCACTTTTAGACTTACCAAGTACAATTCCTGTCTCATGTTCCCACAATTAAATCAGTGTGAATCCACATTGCCTAGCTTCACAGCCAGGACCTGTCAGGTGCTGGCCAAGCTTAGCCCCATCCCATCGCGCCAGCTGGCAAAGCATGCCTGGGTATCAAGCCTATTCAACTTGTCCCCAGAACCAGAAGGAGACGAGATGCTACATCATTACTGCATTTGGGGCCAGGCAGCCTTTGAAGATAGTGTAGGCTTCGGTGGTATTATCAGCCATTGGCAGCCCTGCCCAGAACACGAATAAGAGCTCACATCCCGGAAGGAGAGCTTGGGCCTGCTTTCCCACCAAGTCCTTCCCTGCCAAATGCGGGCTCTGCTCCCACGTTTTCCGAGCTTTTTTTCCCTTTGGTGAAGATATGTATGGCTATGACCCTGGAACCGGAAACCCTACTCTCATTACTGTAAAATTCCCTTTCTCCATGGGGATAAAAGTCAACACTCCACCCACCATGTATGCTTTGGAGAGGCCCTTTCCTGCTTCCATCTGTGGGGCCTCAACGAAAGAGGATATAGTTCCTAACTCTGAGATCAGAGTAAAGGGAAATTCCATTGAATCCTTCTGGGGTTGTGATAAGGACAAATGTGTTCCAGATAGCCTGAGATGAAACTTGGAACACATTTTCTCAAAGAAACAATAATTAGCTTCCCAGGCAAGTTCATAAAATCCTATTTGAACCCATAAAATTCTCAGAATACTCCGGAAATTTCTATGCAACCCATCTGCCCCATTCTTCTCCAGCTGTTTTTCTTATTTAAACTGACTAGCATGCATATGATCCTGGTTTGCAGATACTCCAACCCTCTGCACTCAAATTTACGAAAACCCATCTATGTGCTCTACCTGGTATTAAAAACCTATATATGCTCAGCTGATGAGTTTTGTTGTCCCACTACTGCTCACCCCACCTCAGACCATTGACAGAGTGTGGGTATGTTCCACAGCTCTTTCCTGGCCTTCTATTCCAATGCTCTTCAGCTTTGGAGGAAAATTTGAGGCCTTTATTACAAATGGTGTCCCACCAGAGAGAGACCCATTTGTATATGGAAGTTTTATATGTGATATCAATCAATTAATGGGAAAAGAATAAATTGTTTATTAGATGGAGTTGAGAAAATCGCTCATTATATAAAGAAAACTCTTTTGAATCTTAAGATTCCCCTCCCTATGTATTAGTAGAAAGGAGGGAAAAAGAGGGGAGAGAAATGTACTAGGCCCTTGAAAAATGAGGAGTTATACAGATTAGGCAAATTCAACAGAGCTTAGCAAAGTCTCAGGAGTGTGAGCAGGTAACCTTCGCCTAGTCAATCTTCAGGTGGCATGTGGTGTGTCCTTGAAGCATAATGGATGATCTCCAAGCATCAGTTTGGTTCCCATTGGTTTCCACGAGAATGCCATAAGAGAAATTCATCAGTCTCCTAATGATGATCTGACTCCTCTTCACCTGGTCTGCCCAGGTCAGAATCCTCACCCCCTTTTATCTCCTAAAAGTAATGTCCCATCTCCCCTAGCCCAGGTGCCCTCCTCTGTCTCCACAAGGGTACAGATGAGGTCATTTCATCCTTCCTCAAAGGTCTTGCCAATTATATTCATATGGATATGTAATAAGGACCTGTACTGAAAAATTTTATTATGTGCATGTACTTTTCAACAAAAAATATTATTTTAAAAAAGAAAACAAGCATGGAAAAAGTGAAAAAAAAAATAAGAATTTGAGGACAGACTTAAAATATGATTAGGTATTATATGCACCTCTGGTAAGACTTGACTGGATATGCATAGCTCTGTGATTGACTGGCACAGAGAATTCAGCTTGGACTTTAGAAAGGTCTTGTTCTGTAGGTAACATAAAAGTGTAGTAAACTGCAAAAATGACCTCAAATTCTTTACTTCCCACAAAAAAGTTATAGTCTATTTCTTTACTTTTGAATCCAGATAGGACGTGTGACTTGCTTTGACCAATATGACGCAGGCAGAGGCTTGAAAAGCACTTTCACATTGGAGTTTTCCCTGTGCTCTTCTTGGAACTCTACTGCCATGTGAACAAACCTGGACTTTTGTGCTGGAGGATAAGAGACACATGGCCTAGTCACTGACTGAAGACACATGAACAAACCCAGCTAAGATTTGCAGATGAACCATCTAGTTGAGCCCAGTCCAAAATGGTGAACACAGAATCATGAGCTAAATAAATGCTTGTTGCTTAAAGGCACAATTTTAGGATTGTTTGTTATGCAGCAACTGCTAACTGAAACAGAACACATATTGATGTACCTTATTTAATTGAAAGGTCTTGGAGGTCCTTTGTGCAGGGCCATGATGGGGTATTTGTGTAAATTATTAAAGGACCGCTTTTAGGGAGAGCAAGGGTTCACCATGGTTTAATAAGCAAAGCACAGGCTGGATAATATATTGTTATTTTGATTTTCCTATGTCCATTTCTTTTTGCAAATTGTTCTTCTCTCCTACAATCCATGTGTAGAGATTCAATTAATAGACCCACCCCTTGGACCACAATAACTTAAGTTGGCCAAAGTACCTGTAGTAGTTGGGCAGTTTGATGTCATTATGAATTCCAAAAAATAGATATTAGTTTACGCTTGTAAACTGGTCTGTTAATCTGAGCATGATTAAGTTATGATTAGGGCGTTGACCAGGCCACGTCAGCAGGGTGTTCAGCCCCACCCCTTGGTGGGTGGAGGAATCAAATATAAAAGGCAAGGCAAAGGACAGAGGGAGCATTTCTGATGTTGGAATTTTGATGCTGGAGCCAGGGGAGGTGAGCAGATGGAGGAACCTGGTCATGAGGAAGGAGAGAAGGCCCGAGGATAGAGACGAGCCATTCGCCTGAGAGTTTACAGCTGGCCTTGTGGAGAGAAGCAAAGCCTAGAGAGCCTCCTAGTCTACAGCTGACCTTGTGGAGGAAAGAGGCACTGAACCTGGCAAGAAATGCAGCCCCGGGAAGAGAGGAACCCAAGAAGCCTGAACCCTGGCATTAGTCAGCAGCTGTCTTGCTCCAAAATGTGGCAATGGATTTTGGTAAGGGAAGAAACTTAAGCTTTATGCCTGGTAACTGTGGACTTCTACCCTAAATAAATACCCTTTATAAAGACCAACCTATTTCTGGTATTTTGCATTAGCGCCCCTTTTGGCTGACTCATACAGTACCCAATGCCCTAATCACAATAATTAGCTTAGAACTAGACATGTGATCCCAAAAGGGCAATAAGGTTTCATTTCCAATTATTTTAGAAGAGATATTATTTTCTCCTAACCAGATACTAAAGTGTAGGGAATACATAAAGCCCCTAGTTTCCAGGAGCCATCTTTCCCACCACAAGTAGACAGCATATTAGAGAAGGAACTCAATGCAAAGAAAAACAAAGCCAATACATGAAAGAAAGCTTCCTAACAGAAAAGTGTGAGAAACTGAACCAATTTTGAGACCAGGCCAGAACAAGTTCTGTATTATTCCAATTTAACTTAGGTTTCTGTCACTTTGAATAGAAGAATCCTGAGTATTACTCTTAAGATACGACGTGGGGAAACGGATGTAACTCAAGAGATTGGGCTCCCGTCTACCAGAGTTCAATTCCCGGAGCCTCCTGGTGAAAGGCGAGGTGGCCCACGCAGAGCGCTGGCCCGTGCAGGAGAGCTAGCCCATGTGGAGAGCTGGCGCAGCAAGATGATGCAACAAAAAGAGACACAGAGGAGAGACAATAAGAGACACAGCAGACCAGGGAACTGAGGTGGCGCAAGAGATTGAGCGCCTCTCTCCACTCCAGAAAGTCCCAGGATCGGTTCCCGGTGCTGCCTAAAGAGAAGACAAGCAGACACAGAAGAACACACAGAGAGCAGACAGCAAGCACAAAACAACAGGTGGGGGTAGGGGGATAAATAAATAAATAAATCTTTGGAGGAAAAAAAAAAAAAGATACACTGTGTCCCTAGCCACTGGTATGAATATCTGGGAATGGAATGTGAGGTATCTTTCTCAGAAAGAAAAGTGTTTGGAAAGTAATAGAGATGCCTGAGGAAATAAAATCACCCCTCGCTGTTTTTAGAGAAGCTTTGTCATCTACCTAATGAGAACCTTTAAACTATTAAGGACCCTTCTCATCATAATCAGAGTTCTGTGAGAGAATCAAATCCTACTGGAAATCATTTGAATGACTATTTTTTATTCAGTTCTCTTAAGGATAGTACATAGTTAGAACCAGTCTAGCTATAGAAGAGAGCAGCTAATTAATTACATACAAAACTGTTTATACAAAAATTCTCTAGCAGAAATCCCAGTTGAGAAAGGCTATAAGGTGCTCATCGTATCTGATGTTACTTGACAACCATATTTAATGTCAACCACTATACTTCATGAATTCTAAAATGCAACTTTTTTTTTCAAATTTTAACATACCTTACATTTTACATAACAAGCATTGTTTGCCTTTCTATAACATATATATTAAAAATGGATATTTGGGGTTTGTTGTGCATTTCATAATTGACTATGTGGTCATTTTCAAGTATATACATCTTAAGGACATAGATTTTCATACAATATTTTATTTGCCATTCTTTCCTCACCACCCACTTATCCCCAACACACACACAATCCACAGCGCAGTCATACCGTATGGCTATATTAAAAACTTTTAGGGAAGTGGCTGTGGCTCAATCAGTAGGGCTCCCGTTTACCATATGGGAGGCCCCGGGTTCGGTTCCCGGGGCCTCCTGGTGAAGGCAAGCCCGCCCGCACGGCATGGTTAGCTGACCAAGCGAGCACAAGCAGCAAGGGGGGGATGAATAAATAAATAAAATCTTTAAAAAAAAGAACAAAAAAAAAAAACTTTTATGTGATTTTCCGTAAGATTTCATCACAAACTTCTAAAGCTACAATAAACACTTGTGTTTCAACTGTAATTCCCTAGGCTGCTGGAAAAAAGATAGCCTTCATTGTCTTGCTGAAAGGAAAGTTCTATGTTATTGACACTGTTGGCATGCAAAAAGCAGGATTTTAATTTTTTACTTATTTGGTTAATTTTAATAAAACAGTAATTTTTATTTTTAATAATTATTTATAATAGTATTTACTGATAATTTACCATATTCCCTGATTGGTACTAAGTGTGTTATAGGTATTATCTCATTTGATATTCACAGCAAATTCATGAGATAAGTATTCCCATTAAAGATGAAATAACTGATGTACACTTAATTCACTTGCCCAAAGAGACAACAAGTGGTAGGTGGTAGAGATGGTCTTGATCTAGGTTTGCCTGACTCTAGAACCTAACTTCTCAACTACTATGGCACACTGCTTCAATTTTAACATTATTCAGATTGAAATCCAAACTGAATTATAATCTCCTGGAGAATGAAAAATACAAAGATTGTAAATGAATATGTAGACAAGTGGGACTAGCAAAGTGTGCTGGAAAAGCCTGAATTCTAGTTCAATTAAATCCAAGTCTTCCAAAATTTACTCAATCCTACATTTCCAGTCATATCTTTCATTACACTTCACTGCCATCACTACCACTACCACTACCTACCCCAGAAAGAGTTCCTACATTCCAGTAATAGACCATCTCTCATCATATTCTATCCTCTCCCTTATGCTTTCTCTGCCTAAAATATGCTTCTCTCCCTCTTCATGTTCCTCAAAATAAAATGCCACTTTTCCAGGAAACTTGTCTGAGCTCCTTTTTTTCTCCCCCACACACCTCAGCAATTTGAACCTATATCTACTTTACTTCTTTGAACCATTGAATCTTCCTTACTTTTTACTTCCTATACATGTCTGCTTGCTTCCCCCATTAGATTCTGAACTTTAGGGAGAGACTGGGCAGTATATATCATTGGAGGTCATCTAACTTTCTAAGTCTCGGCCTCCTCATTTGTAAAATGGCGATAATAAATACTGCCAGTAAATGCAGCCACAGGGTAAAATTCAGGTCAAGAGTGTGGCTGTAAGATCCTTTATTAAACCACATAAATGTTTAAGTTGGTGCCTCATAGATCCTTTCAGGTAAATCATAGGACTTCTAAGAATCTTAAGGGCATTGTCCCCATAGCACCCAGTGTCTCACCCCAAAGTAGAAAGGGGATTTGTAGGTGAATCTTTTGTCTAATGGATTATAATTTGATTCATAGAAAGCCTACAATGTATTTAAAAACTTGGACTAACTGGATCAAAATAGTTCAAAATGAAGAAAGTCTTCTGGGCAAAAATCAATTTGGGAATGCTATTCAGACACAGATATAAGCTATTTTTTAATGGAAAAGGAAGTGTGACTCAGAGGGTGAAACCATACGCATAGGGGAGAAGCAAGAGCCAGAGAGAACCACTCTCAGAGAACAGAAATAGACCCTAATCCAAAAATATTCCCTGTACCCAGAGTTAGCAGAAATGGTGACAAGTGCCCAGCTGGATTTCAAAATTGCTGTGGATCAGTAACAACTTCATGCTTCCTGTTCTTCCCTTTTTGAACAGGATTGTCCAATGTCATTATCCTATCCCTCTCCAGTCATTATATACTGGGTATATGGGGATCAGATAACTTGTCTCTTTTGTTTACAGAGCTCTGCTCCTGTTGAGCCACATCAAAGAATATTGTCACACCTGAACTTAATCAAATAAAGAAATACTGAACTTTAAGCCAATGCTGTAATAAGATGAATTTTTAGGGATGGATGACTGTATTCTATATGTGGGAGGGAGGTGAATTTTTATTCCAGAAAATTGACTCTTATAGTTTCCAAATATGCCCACCATCAATTCTGCCCCCCCACCTCTTGCATGCATATGCCACATCTCATCAAAAGGTAGATTTTATTTTCCCTCTGCTTGAATCTGGGCTGGTCCTGTGCCTAGTTTCACCAATGAAATGTGGCACACAAGATGTTTTGGCACTTATAAACTCAGGCCTTAGGAGAACTGGTTCCTCCTTCTGTTTGAAACCCAGTCTCCATGCTGTGCAAAGCCCAAATCACATTGTTTCAGTTTGCTAAAAGCTGCCAACAGCAATATACCAGAAATGGGTTGGCTTTTACAATGTGGTTTTATTAACTTCTAAGCTTACAGTACTGAGGCTGAGAAAAATATCCAAATCAAGGCATCAGGTGATGCTGTCTCCCTAAAGACTGGTTACAGACGATCCTGGACCTCTCTGTCACATGGGAAGGCACATAGCGGCATCTCCCAGTCTCTGCCTTTTCCTCCAGGCTCTGTTGCTTTCAGCTTTAGGATGCTCCATCTGTGGTCTTCTCTTTCGGCTTCTATGGGTTCCTCTCTGAGCTCCTTGTCTCTCTCCATGTTCATCTCATTTATAAAGGATACCAGTAAGAGGATTAAGACCCACCCTGGGTCATGCCTTACTGAAGCAATCTAATCAAAGGTCCTTGATTGAAGAAACCTAATCAAAAGGTCCCACCTACAATAGGTTCACATCCACAGGAATGCATTAGCTTTAAAGACATGATCTTTCCTGGGGTCCACAAAAGGCTCAAACTACCACACACATGGAGAGACTAAGTGGAAGAGAATAAAGATCAACAGACCCAGATGAGCTCCAAGCCAAAAAGCCTTCACCAACTGAAAAGACATCTTAGATATTCTAGCTCATTTGAGCTTTTTGATGCCTACAGCTCTAGCCAACATTACACAGAGCAGAAGAACCATCCAGATGACCCTTGTCAAGCCAAAGAATCATGAGAGATAATAAAACGTTTGTTCTTTCAAGCCACTAGATCTGGGGGTAATTTGTTATACAGCAATAAATAAATAGTTTTCGGATGACAAAAAAATATGAACATAGTACTTGCTTATGATACTGTAGAAAATGAAATCAGTTAATTAGGACTGGAAATACTGTAAAGATCATCTATTTTAGACCAACGTATTCTTCACTCAAGGAGAAAAAATGTAGTACACACAGTGAGTTCATGCAGAGACAATTCTAGAACCCATCTCTCCTACCTCAACAGTCTGTTGAGGCCTTAAAGAAAAATCAATGAATAGAACTGTATTCCTATATCACATTTATATTTCAGAATTACTCTTGAACATGAGATAAAATTCTGTTTTACTCTTTTGAAAAACAACAGGACAGCAATTTCTTAGAAGTCAATATAGGGTTTCTGAGAAGACATTTCTATGACTATGTGGTATATATGAAGCAATATTTGATCAACATTTTAAGAGCAATGATCTAGAGAATGCCTCATCTCTCCTCATATAAAACTTCAAAAGAGAGAATGCTGATAGAGGAGAGAAAACGTTTTTTAAAAAGTCTATAAATAATAGGAAAGGGGGAGCGAATGTGGCTCAGATGGTTGGGCATCCATCTGCCATACGGAGGGTCCTGGGTTTGCTCTTTAGGACCTCCTGGTAAAATAAAAACAGAAGGCATGCAGGCGAGCCATTAGCCTGCACACACACGCATGGCGAGCCAGGCACTGCTGAGCCACACAGCAAGATGATGACACGGCAAGGGAGAGACACAGGAGAGAGCCAAGACGAGATGTGCCAGAAACCAGAACTGAGGTGGCACAGGTGGCAGAGTGCCTCTCTCGCACATTGGAGGTCCCTAGGATCAAATCCTGGGGAAGACTGGAGGAGAAGGATGAGAAGAGAAGGCAGGAAACAGACACAGAGGATCACTCAGCAAATGGACATAGACAGCCAGCAGGGCAGGGGGGAAATAATAAATAAAGTAAATAAATCTTTAAATAACAAGAAAGATCTTGCTGTTGCTCGTAGCCATTTTTCAAGTGGTAAGGATACCTAGGGACCATATGTTGTTATTCAAGGTGAGAAATATGTTCATGGAAAGGGAAGTCTTAAAACAGCTATAATGTGAGTGACAATCCAGACTATAAAACTTAATAGAAATACAATTGAAATTTGTACATAGACCTTGTGTCTAACAAACTTGCTAACATATTTACTGATTGTAATCATTTTTCAGTAGCTACATTTGTATTTTCTGGATATAACCTCAGTATCATCTTTTTTTTTTTTTTTTTTTTTTTTTTTTTGAGGTACTGGGAGCTGGGGTTTGAACCTGGAACCTCATATTGTGGGAAGCCAGCACTCAACCACTGAGCTACATTGGCTCCCGCGAGTTGGTTTTTCATTTGTTGTTTGTTTTTGTTTGTTTGTTTGTTTGTTTTTAGGAGGCACCAGGACCTCCCATTTGGGAAGCAAATGCTCAACCACTTGAGTCACATCTGCTCTCAGCATCATCTTCAAATAATGAGGTTTTTTTTTTTTCTCAAATCTTTATACCTTTTATTTCATTTTCTTGCTTTATTGCATTGGCTTTGACCTCTCATACAATGTCAAATAGAAGTGATAATGACAAACATCCTTTTCTCTTTCCCCATCTAAGAAGAAACATTTTCAATATTCCATTTTGTATAATATTTTCTGTAGATACTTTTACTCAGATCAAGAAAGTTTCATTTTATTCTCAACCATTATATACCATATATGTCATTTGTTAACATAAATAAGTGTTGGGTTTTCTTAAATGCTATTCCTACAGCTATTGAGATGATTATATGTCATTCCCATTTATTCTGGTAATATAATTGATTTTTTTTTTTTTTTGTCTTTTTAAATTTTCTTTACATTGATTTTTAATGTTAAAAAATTCATAAACAAACATAACTTGGGTTCTTTTTGTGTGTTGCTAAGTTAGTCTTCTGATATTTTGTTTAGGGTTTTTTCATCTAGCTTCATGAATGAGAGTGACCTTTATAATTTTCCTTTCTTATACTGTTGTCAAGTATCATTATTAAGGTAACACTGGCTCTGTTTTAGTTTGCTAAGTGCTGCCAAAGCAATGTACCAGAAACGAGTTGGCTTTTACATTGGGATTTAATTAACATATGAGCTTACAGTTCTGAGGCCATGAAAGTGTCCAAATCAAGGTATCATCAGAGATGTTTTCTTCCAAAGCTGCAACTGTGCGCCATCAGGCACATGGCAGGATCTTGTCATCTCTCCCCTCTCCTCTATGTCTCACTGCTTTCAACTTTGGGCTGCTCACTCTGTGACTTTTCTCTCTCCTGTGTTTGGTGATTTCAACTTCTGAAGGTGTCTGTCTCTGAGGCCTTTTTTCTGTGTCTGTTGCTTTTTATTCCTCCATTTATAGAGGACTCCAGTAAAAGGATTAAACCCACCCTGGGTCATGCAATCTAATCAATGGTCCTTAACTAGGGTGATTTAATCAAAAGGGCCCACCTACAATAGGTTTAGACACTCAGGAATGGACTATCTCTAAGGACATAATACTCTGTGGTCCACCCAGCTTCAAACTGTGACAGGCTCATAAAATGAATTGGAAAGTTTTCCCTCTTTTTTCTATCTCTGGAAGAGATTTTATGAGATGGATATTATTTATCCCTTAATTATTTGGTAGAATTCATGGGTGAAGCCTTCTGTGCTTGGACTTTTCTTTGTGGTTAAGTCTTTTTACTACATATTCAATTTCCTTTACTGTTTTAAAGTATTCATACTTCGTAATTATTCTTGGGTCAGTTTTGTGTTTTGATAGGAATTTGTCAATTTCTTCTAAATTTTTCTTCTAAATTAATTTCTAAATAGGCATAAACATGAATTTTTCTTATCTGTAAGAACTATGTGGTGTATACTTTTTCATTTCGGATATTGAATACTTAAGCCTTCTCTCTTTTTCCTTCATCAGAGTACCCAAGAGTTTATCAATTTTATTAGTCTCAAAAGAGAGTCAACTTTTGGCTTGGATAATCCTCTATCATATGTGTTTTCTATTTTATTAATTTTTCCTCTTATTTTTATTTCCTTTCTTCTTGAGATGGGTGTATACTTAATTGATTTTCAGCTTTTCTTTTCTAAAATATGTGCTTAGGGCTATAATTTCCCTCTAAGCATGATTTTAACTGCAACCCACAATTTTAATACATAGTAGTTGTATTATCATTCAGTTCAAACTATTTTCTAATTTCTATTTTTATTTCTTCTTTGGGCCATGGGTTGTTTAGACATGTACTGCTCAATTACCACACTTATGAATATTTTCTAGTTATATTTTGGTCAGGGATGTCTAGCTTAATTGCCCAGTATGTAGATAATACACTCCAAATTATTTCAGTCTTGAAATTTGTTCGTATTTGCCTTATGGTTCAGCATATACTGATTTTTTAATATCATGTTCATATTTTAAAATTTTGTTGTTTTTCTACAAGTATTAGGTGCAATGTCCTGTTTTCTCAATTAAGTCAAGCATGTTCATCATGTTAAGATCTTCTACATTTTACTCATTTTGGGGGGGTCTGGTTGTTCTGTCAGTTATTGAAAAAAGTGTGTTAAAATCTCCCACAATGGTTTTGGGGTTGTCTATCATCATAGGTCTGTCAACCTTTACTTTATATATTAGCATGCCCCAATTAATAGTGGCATACGAATTTACAAATTCGTATATCTTCATTTTATTAAACCTTTTATCACTTAAAGTGCGCTTTTTACCTCCAATAAGGTTTCTTGCATTATGATTTACATTGATATTAAAATAGCTATACCAGATCTGTTTTGTTTAGGAATTTTCTTAGTATTATTTTTCATTACTTACTTACAATCTTTCTGTACCTTTATATTTTATATATGATTTCGTAAATAGCATATAGAATGAGTTTTTTATCGTATCTGATGATCTTCACAGTCTAACTTGATCATTTTGTCCATTTGTACTTGATAGAATTACTGATATATTTGAGCTTAAAGCTACCCACTTACTCTTTGCTTTATATTTGTCCCTTCTGTTCTATGTTTTTTCTTCTCCTTCTTTATCTTCTTTTTTATTTATTGCACATTTTAAAAATTTTATCTTTCCCTTCAATTAACTTGACTTCATGCACTTTTTTTAAATTGTTCTACTGGTAACCCAACAGACTACAATATGCATTTCTGATCTACCAAAATCTAGTATAAATTCTTGCTTTTACCTCTTCCCAAACAATGCAAAGTCTGTATTTATAACTCAATTTATTACCTCTTGATTTATATGCTAGTTTGTGATATATTTCAATTATATTTAACCACCCAAAAGTTATTATTGTTTTTATGGTCTATTCTCATTTAAATATATACATTTATTTATCCTTTTTATTGCTCTTCTTTCCTTTCTGTATATCTCCATGCTCCTATCTGGGATCATTTTCCTTCCACTGAAAGAACACTGTTCAGAATTTCTTTTATTGCACATATATTGGATATGAACACTCTTGGGTTTTGTTTGTTTGCTTGTTTGTTTGACAATGGCTTTATTTCAATTCCATCCCTGAAATATATTTTTTGCTGGGTATAGAATTCTATGCTCAGTTACTTTCTTCCATTATACTGTCTTCTGTATTATACACTTTCTTTGGGTAGTCAGTTGCCTCTCTATTTGTTGTTCTTTCAAAGTAGTCTATTTTTTTCTGCTGCTTTTACACACTCCCCTTTGTCTCTGATTTTCTGCAGTTTTGTTTTGATTTATCTAGGTGTATCAGTCAAGGGAGGAGAGTCACAATGAGCTAATAGGATAAGTGACTTACTCTTGGAATTAGATTTTACAGAAGGAATTAGAGGATTGAAGAAGGAGTCACCAGTAAGTCAATCTGAAAACTAAATGCATCCAACCACCAACAGGGGAGTTCATGGGGAAGCTGTGGATTCTATGTAACTACTGTCTCTATGGGCCCATGGGTTGAAGGCTAGCGGTGGGCCTGGTGTCAGTGATGGTCAGCAAGGCCATCATTTGGCCATCATGTGGGAAGAAGAACTGTGGGAAGAGGAAAGTGAGGCAAAGCTAGAACCACCTCCCCCCCAGGCACCTCTGCATTTATTGTCACCACATCTGAGTATGAAAACAACATTAGAGAGTAATGACTGCTGCCATCCAAATCTCATGCAAGCTCATCTTTTGGACAACTGTAACTCAAAATTGTACATAGGAGGTGAGTCTGGGGAACATAGTCCCCCAAGCTTGACCAAGTTGATACAGCAAGTCCCCAAACTTAGTTTAGCTGCCTTTGGATTCATTGTGCTCGGGGTTTTTATAGGACTTATTGAAATCTGTGGCTTGTTATCATTACTTATGTAAAATTCTCAGCCATTATTTCTTCAAATATTACTCCACCATTCTCTCTTTCTTGTGAAATTCCAAAAATCTATGTTACATCTTATCACTTTGCCACTTGGAACTTTTGTTCTTTTCCATAATTTTCATCTTTTATTCTTTCTGTACATCATTCTGGATAGTTTCCGCTGACTTATCAGTTCACTAATTCTCTCTTTAGCTGTGGGAAATTTGCTATTAAATCCATCTCTTGAGTTCTTAATTTCAGTTATTTTTTTTTTTTCAGTTCTAGAATTTCTTTATATATATATATATATTAAAATATATATTTTATAGCTTTCTGCCAAAATTCTTAATCCTGACTTCGATTTCCTTGAGCATAATTAGCACAGTTATTTTTAAATGTGTATTAACTCCATTATATGAATCCCCTGTGGGTCCTATTGCTTTTGTTTCTCTTGGTTTTCAGTCATATTGCCTTGTCCTCTTATGTGTCTATCACAGTCATTCACCAGGCATTGTATATGAAAAAAACACTACAGAAATTATTTTAGGCTTAGAATAATGTTAACTTCCTCCAGAGAGAATTTACATTTCCTTTGGGCATGCAGCTAAGGACAAAAGTAATACCTAACACTTTAATCCAATGAGGAATTGAGATTATTAGAAGGTGGGCTGCATTCTCCATAAGAATTGTTATATTTATAGTTCAACCTTAGTCTTATATAGTATAGCTCTTTAGGGTCCCAACCCAAAGCTTGGGGGACATTCACCAGGGTTCTCTCCTTAGTGCACCAGGACTCCAAATTTTGTCCCGCTACCTGTCAGCTCCCTGTTGCTTTCAAGCATCTTTTGTTTATATTTTCCCCAGCTGTTCTAGTTATTCTCAACAGAATAGCCTGCCATTACAGAAAATGACACTACCAACCTTCCCCCAGTGTTCTAACCTATTTATGTAATAGATTTTAGTTTTATATTTGATTTCCCCATAATTTCAGTGCTATAATTTTTTCCTCCTCCTACTTCCAGGAATATACTTAGTATTATATGAGAGTCAGGACTTTTTCATGTTATGCTATTTCTCCTCAAGATTCTGTAGGTTTCCTTTTTCATCTCAATGATAATAGGCTGTAAAAGTCCCCTGAATTCAGATTGTAAATTCTCTCTTGTGGGTGGAGTGGTCTGGACTCTTGTAGCTTTGTAGGTCTTTTCAGCTACAAATTTGTCATTGTTTGGGTTTAACTTGACGATTTGCCTTGTTATTATAAATGGAGATATTCCACGATCTGGTCTTGGTAGGGTATACATATTTAATCTTCCCTCACTATTATCTTTAAATACTCTTAAGATCTACTTTCTCTGACCTTTCACAATTTTAGGAATATCTAATAAGTTTTCTAGTCCAGTCCAAATTCCACCCTTCAGGAGATGGAATATAACTCCCCACTCCTTAATGTGGGCTGTGCATAATGAATTCCTTTCAAAGAGTACAGGATGGAAAGGGAGAGAAAGAGAGTAATTTTACAGTGGAGAAACCTGACAAACACTATTCAGCCAGGTGATCAAGGTGAACAGCACCTGTGATAAGTCAAATTAATAGCATACACTCGATATCATCTAATGTGAAAGGCACTTCACCTCTGTGGCCTTCCTCCCCAAAACACATAATCTCAGTCTAATCATGAGGAACACATCAGGAAAAAACCTCAATAGAGGGAAATTTTGCAAACTATCTGACAGGTACTCCTCAAAACTATCAAGGTCATTGATAATAAAGAATTCTGAGAAACTGTCACAGCCAAGAAGAGCCTCAGGAGGCAAGTCAATTAAAAAAGTAATATGCTATCCTGGAACAAAACCCAAAAAAAAGGACATTAGGGGAAACTAAGGGAATCTGAATAAACTATGGACTTTAGTTAAGGATAATGTATCAATATTGGCTTATTGAGGGGGTGGATGTGGCTCAAATGGTTGGGCGTCCGTCTCCCATATGGAGGGACCTGGGTTCAATCCCCGGGACCTCCCAGTAAAATAAGAAAATAAAAAATAAATAAAAATAAATAAATATTGGCTTATTGATTGTGACAAATGTATCATGCTAATATAAGATGCTAACAACAGAGGAAACTGGGTATGAGGTATATGGGAACATTCTGTACTATATTCACAATTTTTCTGTAAATCTACTACTATTCTGAAATAAGAGGTTTATTTTTTAAAATCTTATCTTACAGCCAATTTAAAATTTATATCTTCATGCTAACTTCCCAGCCCGAACTACCAGTCTCTCTCCGCACTCAAACTCCAGGGAAATCATATCAGATTCTTCTAAGTGTGGTGTGATCACAACTTTGCTTTTGTCCCTGTGGCAATGGCTTCCAACCTTCCTGTCACGCAGCTTTAGGGGCCCATGGATAAGCTGCCCCCCTCTATAAAGGGAAGGAAAGAGAAATTCTCCTGTACTCTATTCTACAAAATCCCTGTGATTAACCTTCTTTCTTTCTCCCGTGAATTTTGATAAATGGGTCCAGCATATTTCTTTAAAATAGATATTTTAAATAGAAATTTAAGAACGTGTGGGCTTTTAATAACCATAGTATTCAGTCCTGGGACCTCAGTCAAAACTCACAGCAATTTAATATCCTGTCACTCTGTTATAAAAACCTTTTCTTTGTTACAGATTATTTCACTGGAATTTTAGTGGCGCTATCCTGTAGGCACTCAGAGCATGGACTCAAAAATCTCCCCAGAAACCCCCATAATAAATCTTTAGAACACACCTTTTGAAATCCATTGATAATTAGATTAGAAATTTTCCAAACAGTCTATAGACAATTAGAATCCTACCCATAAATAGCAAAATAATAATTCACAATTATTAACAATAATAATTCACAATAGTTCTGTTAACCTTCTATCATTCCTGTTAGGTTATCATCCAGGTCTTAACAATACTTGAGACTGTAATTTGTAAATTAGTAAAGCTCTCTTATGCCACTGCTCCATATCTCCTCACCTGTTTATTGATAATACATACGGTTAGAACACAGGATAGGTGTTAGTGGAACAATGTTTTTTTGAGAAAACTGGAATTTAATCAAAGAGATTGGAAATGGGCAAAACCAGAAACCAATTTGTTTTACTCCAATAGGCAAGAGATAACAGTTGCCTGAACTATGATACTGAAAAAGGAGAAGTGGCAAAAGTGCTTATTTTTAAAATGCAAAATATTTGTATAATGTAACTTTATGCTTCCAGATAATGCATGTTAGACAGCAGGAAATGAATACTTTGAGAAATGAGATATGTTGGAATTTTTAAAAATATGCTAAGGAAAAGAAATAAATGTGAACCTCGTAGCAGTATATTAAGGTTGAAACCTAAGGAGATCCCACATAAGCCTACTGCTGAATGATTACATTTTTTTCCTTAAGCAGAAAACTTTGGATGTGCCATGCAATTGTGTGGTTTATTAAAATTAATTATTTTGCTCTTTAAAGAAAAAAAAAGACCCCCAGCAATAAAAACTGGGTCACTCTAAAAAAAAAAAAAAAAAAGGAGATGGAGAGGCATAAATAGGTTTTCAAACATATTTGACAGGTAGAATTAATAAGAGTGGATATTAGTAAGGAAAGAGACAGAAGTCAAGGGTAATGCCTAGTTTTCAAGATTGGCCAATTGGATAGGCAAAGATACTATTCATGGAGATAAGGAGCAATAAATGGAGGAACAGATTTTTCCAAAGAGACAGTGGCTTTTAAGAAAAAGGAATCAATGGAGAAGAGTATTTTGAAGTATAGCAAGGAGAAGGTTTTCTGTCCACTCACCCACCTCAGTACTGTCCCATCTTCACGCCTAATGGGAAGTCTGATTAAATCTGAGTAAAGAGGCAGAAACATTGCTGGCATCTTTACCAGGTGAAGTTTCACTAGAAATGCAAAAAATATAAAAATATTTAAAATGTGTATTTTATTTGTGTATTCTCCCCTCTGGAAGACATAGGCTACCTCCTCTTCAGTCAATATAGCCAAGGGATAGCTTATTTTTTCTCTGTGAAATAAAATACAAAATATTTTTTGAAAGTAAGAGGGGGCTAGAAGTACTTAGGCTTTTAGAAAAAACAGGAAGTTTTTGAATAGTCACTGAGGGAAAATGTGATATTGCCAACTAGGAAACAGAAGGATAGCCAAACAACATATTGGCCCAGTTGAGATTAAGTTCTGGAACTCAATATGGCTTCCAAGAGTAGTTGCTGGAATTCTGTCTTCACTAGATAGAATGGAAATATCTAATGAAGTTGATATTCAATAGATATTTATAGACTATAAAATACTCTACATAGACAGAGTATTTTATATAGAGTATTTTACAGTCTATAAATATCTATTAATGTAAATTTTGTGCTAGATATTGTTCTAGAAACTCAGGATATAATGGCAATCAAGGCAGAAAAGGAACTTGTTTTGACATTTAAATTCTAGAAGTATGATACAAAAAAATAAGTAAACAACTGAAAAAGAGTATTTCAGATAATACTGAGAAGAAAGTAATGCTATTAAGAAAATAAAATAGGATGCAGTGAAGATAATGATGAAAGATAAATTACTTTGGATTGGATGTTCTAGAAAGGTGGCGGCATTTAGATTGATATCTGAATAGCCAGAAGAGGTTACGTACATATCTGCAGGAAGAGCATCCTTGGCAGAAGAAACAAGTGAAATTGAGTTTGACATGTTCAAGGAACTGAGAGGGAAAGATGGCTGGTAAAAAGGTCAGTGTATGGGAAGCGGATGTAGCTCAGGTGACTGGGCTCCTGCCTACCACATGGGATGTCGCTGGTTCATATCCCAGTGCCTCCTAAAGAAGACAGCGGGCTGGCATGACAGGCAGGCTCAGCAAGCTGACACAACAAGAGACCCAAGAAGAGGGAACATAATGAGAGACATAACAAAGCAGGGAGCACAGGTTCCCAGTGCCTCCTAAAGAAGACAGCGAGCTGACACGATGGGCAGGCGAGCTGAGCTGATGCGACAAGATGACGCAACAAGAGATGCGGGAAGGAAAAACAATGAGAGACACAACAAAGCAGGGAGTGGAGGTGGCTCAAGTGATTAGGCGCCTCCCTCCCACATCAGTGGTCCTGGGTTTGGCTCCTGGTGCCTCCTAAAAAGAAACAAGGAAGATAAACAGACACAGCAAGTGCAAACAACAAGGGGGGTGGGGAGAAATAAATAAAATAAATCTTTAAAAAAAAAAAAAAGGTCAGTGTTACTGGAGCATGGGTAAGCAAGGGAGAGCGTCATAGCAGATAAGATTTGTTAGGGAGGCAGTGACCAGATCATGTAGGGCCTAATAGAATATAGTAAGGAGTTTGGATTTTATTCTAAGTTTAATGCGACTCCACTAGGAAATTCTAAATCAGGGGAATGACATCTGGTTCACATTTCAAGAAAATCATTCTGGCTGCTGTGTGAGAAACAGATTGTAATATAACAGGAGTAGAAACAAAAATACCAAATAGAAGGCTTTTGCAATAATCCAGGTGATTGTGATATAGGCTAGGATGGTGGCCATGAAGATGTAGAAGAGTGAAAAAGGAGGGAGAAATCAACTGCTTCAAATGCTACAGGGAGGTTGATATGACCCAGTTAGTGACAAAGGTGGTCGCAGTGGGTGGGGTAGAGTGAGTGGATGGCAGCCTGGAGACGGCTACGGAGAATAGGAGGCGAAGAAGTGTACACAATGATTACAGACAACTCTTTTAAGAAGGTTAGCTAGGAAGATGACTTGAGAAACGGGGCAATAGAGGTGGGGCTCATAGGGTCATCTGATGGGAGACATGGTGACAGAAATTGTCCTGAAAGGATGGTAAATGATGATTGATGTAGGAGATTCCATGAAAAGATGGCAGGGACTGAAATCCAAAATCAGATGGAGGAGTTGGCTTTGATGGAATCAGAGACATTAAAAAGTGAAGAAATGCAGGTGAAGGTGGGTTGGTAGATTTGAAGGTAGGAAGATGAAGGAGTTCCGATCAGGTTCCACCAAGAGCCCATCTTTTATTGGAAACTTCTGCTAGATTTCCTTGAGTGTATTATAAATCTTTCTTCACTTCTGAGGGTGGAGAAAGAGTATCCATGTCAATTTGATAATGATCAGAGTGCTAGGGATTCAAAAACTGCTCAAGTTTATACAGAAGTCTTCAGTGTGAAATCTCTTCCTCTGTGAGGATCCTTTTTCAAAATTCCCATATCCTCCTTTAGCCAGAGATTGAGACTCATCCATATAGTAAATGTTACCCGAATAACTAGCCAGAGTAGCCTATATTTGGTGCTTACTTAAGAAAAGAACTATAGAAAAAAAAAAAGAAAAGAAAAGAAAAGAAATACTGATGCATGGATGAACCTCCAAAACATTATGCCAAAGAAAGCAGACAGACACAAAAGGTATTGTATGATGGCTGAGGAAAAAGACAGACATGAAATCAATTTGACCAAGCTGTCTGACATTAGGCAGTCTGAGAGCTCAGACTAGTCAGAAATCAGACTGACTTACAGAAAGAAGTTAGAAGTACGTACACCTGAGTTTACGGCTATGCAATTCATACCCATTACATGTACTTTAACTATTTTTTAAATGTCATTATAAAACACCAACTTTAAACCACCATTGCATAACTTGAAACCACCATTGCGTTAAAGAATTCAGAATTCTTTTTTTTTGTGCAAACCTTGAAATACAGCTTTTTAAGCCACCTCTGGCATATATATATAATGTGTAATTGAAGAGGAAGTCATTCTGCACTGGTCTTGTTTCTTTAATTCAGATGTGCACATGGCCTTTCATGTAAGATTATGCAGGGGAATAGACTTACCCTAGCACACATAAACCAACCGCAGATAAGGCTCACATGCTTCTCCTCGGAGCTTACTCTTGGCCCAAAGCCACGGAAGGCTGCACGGCAACAAGCAAACAGATAGCACATGTCACGCTAATTACTTAAATTTAAGGCTGGTCATAAGTTTTGGATACTTTTCACTTAAACTTTAAAATTTTGGGTTTTTTTTCCTAGTGCGACGACGTAATTGCCTTTAAAAGCAGAAATGAATCGCTTGCTAAAATATGATGATAAGCAAAACAAGATTGTAGCTCATGATGAGAAGTGCCGACTTGGCACCGAATGATATACAACTAATAGCCAGACACACCACTCTAACAACAGTACATGAAATGAAACCAAAGTGCCTCTAAGGTTCATACAAAATCCTTTGAAGGCAAGAAAGTAGACTGAGAATTATCTGTCATCCAGTTTCATTTTTAGTGTGATTACAACGGCTCAACTTCTTATATGTCACACAGTGAAATTTTACAAAACACTTCTATAGTCCTGCCAAATGACATGATTTTGAAACAAAACACAGGAAGCCCAAAAGTAAAGAACTTCGATGCTTCTGCTTTACTGAACTACTTAATGTCATCAACAAAAATTTTACATGAAAAAAAACTTAAATCTGACAATGAAAGCTCCTTATTGAGACCATTCAAAGCAAGCAAGCAAGGAAGAGATAAATTCTATCACAAAGAGTTTATTAAAGTCTGGGCTATGTTAAATAAGCAGACAATTACAAAAACATACTTGCTCTCATTTCTGAAAAGTCCAGGCACTGCTGGCAAGGAAGGTGGGGCAGGTTAAAGTCACTTAGCATCCATGGCTCCAGAGAATGACATGCTAGGTGCACCTCAGGATGCAGGGACAACCACAAATGTCCCCACATATTTCCAAATATCCTTCAGGTGGCCATACCATGCTGGTAATGTCACTGACCTAAACCAAAAATGCACATTCATAATACATATATGATGAATGCCTTTAAAGCTTTAGATTTTATAATTCGGCTCAATAAAAATGTGGATTCATTGATATCTGTGTTTTGCTTGTTTTTAATACAGTCACACAAGTGAACATAAGATTTACTACATAAAACACAACAGGAGAAAAAAATATGTTTTTACATGAGGTTTTTTTTTTAAGAGGTACCAGGGATTGAACCCAGGACCTCGTACATGGGAAACAGGCGCTCAAACCACTGAGCTACATCCCCTCCCCATATTCGACTTTAATGTAGCATTGAATAACTTGTCAAAGTGTACCCATGTCTATTCTGCTCAGATAAAAGCAGCTAAAATATGCTCCTGATCATGGTATGTTGTGCTAAACAGCTGTCTGTGCAACATTTTGAAAGATGTTGGACAGTCATTAAAATTGTCACATTTATTAAGGCATAGTCTTTAAAATAGGGACTTTGTTTTTCCATTGAGGTATTTTATTTGCATGTATGTGTTACCTTCCTAGAAAAAGAATGCCAGGATGATTTTCCTGCTGTGTGTTTTCGTCTTGCTCACTCAGGGTCTGTGATGGCAGCTGAGGCTGTCGGTACAATGAACAAACTGGCAGGACGGGAGCAGATTATTCCTGCCATTTTCTAGATCTTTGAGCTGCATGTCAAGTCTGGAACTAACCACTCCGCACTTGTTTAACCTGCCTGTGAGGTTCACCGCAAATTTCCCAGCTCTGTGATCATCAATGATTTCAAATTCGCCAGCATTTGTGACCATGCACAGCTGGAGCCCTGGCCGCGCCCTTGGGGCACGGCCTGATAAGCACCTGGCCTTTGCCTCTCGCCTCGGCATCTCTGATGCTCTTGAGAGTGCTGGCCAGGATGGTCATGTGCACCACTGTGGCGGCACGGAAGGATGGCCAAAAGGGCTAAAACACGGACTCGGCAGAGTTACTTATGATGACAAAGATGGAAAGTTCCAGAATGAGTATTTTCATATACATAGTGATATTTATAATCATATACACATTAAAGCCTCAAGGCAAGGTGCTTGTACAGATATTTCAAATTAAACTGGAAGTAAATTGTTCTGTTAATAAAACTCCATAATTGTTAAACTTAGTAAGGTACTGCCTTTCAACTGGGCACTTTTCAGAATTACTTATCATGATAGTGGTAAATTCTAGAAGAAATGTTTTTACAATGAACTTTCAAGAGAAGGCTCTGGTACAAATATTTCAAACCAAAATATAAGTAAATTGGAGTTAATATGAGTAAATGGAGTTTTAAAACCTCCATTAACTAAACATCTCCCAAATGTAACATTAGCTGTACCAGCTGGAGTCTCCAGCTGAGCCTTTTCATGAGCTGAATGGGCTCATTTCGGCAGTGCATGGTCTCCACGTCACTGCTCCCAACTGCAAAGAAAGTGTCAGCAACAAAACTGAAACCAAGTTTAGACTAAAATACAAAAAATTATTTTACTCACTTGAAATTTTGAGGCAATGTCTGACAGAACCTGCAACTAATGAGATATTTTCAAACAGCACAACTGAATGGTGTCGGCCAAATGCAGTGATGATTTAAGTTTCCACAGGAGTCCATTCATCAACTCCTTTTAAAACATGCACCCCAGCCCGACTCCAGAAAGAAAGGTGAGTGGTTTTTTTTAGGATATTGCTAGTACTAATGCCGGCATAAAAGTTTCCTAAGGTTGCTCCTTCAGACTTCTGGATCAATTTTACTAATGGGATTGAGATGGAAAGTGCAAGGTGAGGTGTTTTTTAAACTACCTGTCTTAGTTTCCAGGCTGCTAGGGCCAATGCCACACTTTGGCTTAAATAACAGGAATTTATTGGCTCACGGTTTCAAAGACTAGAAGCCTTGTTTCCTGTTTCTGCCCAGGATCGGTAGCATTCTGGCTGGCCGGAAAGCACTGGGTTCCTTGGCTTCCCCGTCTCATGGCGATGGCCTCTCGGCTTCCGGTTCACTGACTTCCTGCTTCTGGCCCGTCCCTTTGTCTTGCTCTTCATCAGGCCTCCAGTAATAGGATTCTGACCCAGCCTGATTCAGGCGACCACACCTGACCTGGAAATAACATCCTCAAGGGATCCTCTTAAAAGTGAGTCCACATCCACAGGAATGTGGTTAAGATTAAGATGCTTGTTTCTGTGGAACACAACCCAACCTGTCACACGACCTTCTGTAACTGTTAAGTGAGGACCAGGACTTTTCTCCACATTGTGTTACCAAAAAAAAAAATACAGATATAGATTAGATACTCCTGTTAATAAAAGACTGCAATTGTCATCTACAACTCCTGTTTCATTTGTTTATGAACACCCAGTAAGACAACTTCTGTTCTCCTTGCCTCCTTCTCCCTTTTCAATAAATAGATGATATAATTTAGAATTCATAAATTATCCAATAAAATAGAACTTTTATCCATATTACATACTGGAGTTTATTTTATGTAAGGTTACATTCGATAAGAGGACGTTAACGTGAAAAAAATAAAATAAAAAAAGGAAGTTGAAAGTCATTGTCTTAGTTCAGCCACCTCGTTTTATTTATTTATTAAGGTGGAGAGAGAGAGGAAATGCTGTGCACAAGATAACAAGGCAAATACGCAGTACATTTGGAGCTGGGCCTTACATCTCTTCAATCTAATCCAATATTCTTCCCCTGCCTCACAAAGAGGCAGCCTCCACGCAACAACCCTCTGGAGCCTAGTAAGATTTGAAGAGGCTGCCTCTCCAGCATCTGAATATTTTAATAGTATGTTTCCCACACAACGTTCCCAAGAGACTGCCTTTCATAGTTAAATGAATATGCATTCTTTACCCTAGAAAGGTCTAGGATTTGTCACAAATCTAAAAATAATTATCATGTGTTTGGGTATTTTATGATGGCAAAAGCAAACTTGAAAGAAAGTACACAACTATTGCTTCAGTGCGGAAAAAAAAAAGAGAAAAGGAAGCATGATTTATGATGGCAACTCCCTATACGAACAAAATGTTACTTTTTTCCACCCTAGGATAAGAAAAAAGTAGTAACATATTTCCTAAAATGCTGTGTTGCAGAGGGGAAATAAATCTCAGCATCTTTTGGGGCGGCGTGATAGAAGCCCCAATATTGTGTTTTGGACACAGTTCAGGAGTCTGATCCAGTTTAATCTCTTGGCTGAGTTCCCGCCTTTGTTGGATTCCCTCCAGAGATCAAGGTCAAAGGGGCCTCCCCTAGTAACAGGCAGCCATCTCCCCAAACCCAGGAAAGGCTCAAATTGGGAAAAGAATGCAGAGACAGCATTTCCTTTTCTATTTCTACAAATCACCAGTGATATGGAACGTTAATCAAGCAGGGCTGAGATGGAAACAGTGTGTTTCCACTTTAAAGAGGAATGTTAACAGGATGAGAAAAGAAACTTGCAAATATGAAGGAGGATGGAGTGTCACTGAGGCCCAGGGAGTTGAAGGCTGATGGTTTTTGAGCTTCCAGCAGCATCACGATGTCCTAAGGAAAACATTACTTGCAAATGGGGCCACTACTTAGTAAAAAGGACAGGGCTGAGTGTGATAAAGGAACAAGTCATTGGCTGTAGGGAAAACGCCACCTCTTCCCAAGTAGCTAGTTTCCCCCATGGTTAAACTGCCTCCTCTGGGAGATCTGAGCATGTGCATTATTCTCAAAGGCAGTGGCTGGCTGACGCCGGCACAAAGGTACTCAAACCTCATTTTTTCAAACCTGCTGTGTCTCTAGTCAGATCTACAACTTGCCATAAATTTAAAAATCATCACCACCGCCTGGAAGCTATCCCAATTAGAAAAGCAGGCTTTGCACACCATTTGGCTGTGCAAACGAACGGCTCAGTTTGTTTCTAGACAAGCTTTGCAAACTCCATGAATACAATTTTAGATTTCATTCTTCCTTCAAGCTTTCAGAAAAAGCTTGCCACCAGATTTGTTCAAAAGGATTCCATCTCCCGTGTGACTTCTTAGCAGGGAGAACCTTTCCTTTCATGTTATATTAGAGCCTGTGCACCACATTTCTTCAAAAGCCACGTTTTCCTCCCACAAGCAGCAAGCAGAAAGCTCCTGCAACCTATGGCAATCCGAAACAGAGCCACAACACATGGGCATTCCAATTGAAGCTTTAGGACAGTTTGGATTATATTTACCTCAAACGTCTTTATTGCTACGCCTGAATTGGGCACTATTTTGTCATGGTACTTTTTCTTGGCTAATAAGGAAGCACTTTTCTTTATTCTTGGTACTAAGATCACAAATGGGCTTTCTCACAGCATTGGAAAACATGACTCTGACCCTGAAAACTTTGTTTACTGCCCAGCGAGCATGCATGCCCCAATACTCTGGAGTAGAAATCAAAGGCATTTCATTGTGTGAATTGCCTGCAGCTGGAATCCTTCCTTCCACTCAAACAAGGAGGTGGAGAGGCAGTGCAGCATCTGTTGATTTGTGATTGGTGATAAAACTGTTCTTTTGCTCCACTTCTCAGAGAAGAGTCCAAAGCAGTGTTCTCAGATTATTCACATAGAAAATATGTGCTGAGACCCAGAGAAATCCGTGGCCAGGCTCAGTCAAAAAGACATATCACGCACTTTCCTGCTTTTCACCTAAAATATTTTATCTGAAATAACTATTGGGCCTTTGAGGTGAAACAAAAGAATTGATGCAAAACATTGAGCAGTGAACAGTCCTTCAGGGATTTTTCAGATCAGTGTTTGAAGTTTCTTTTCTTCTCCAAAAAAAAAAAAGACCGCGACAAATGGGTCTTTTATCCATTTATTACAGAGGTGTTTTAACCTACTTAGGAATTTCTGCTCTCTCCTCTCTACATTCCTTTTCCATTTGAAGCCTTATCACTGAACATCAGTAACCAGATGAAGCTTCACTTTGTCTTATATGCACCAGAAATGAGCTAGAAGATTATCAAGGATTTCAAAGTACGGACCTTACAGCCTCCATTTTTAGGACAGAACTGGTAGAAAGATAGGGGCTTGTCAGATGGGAACTGAGCTCAAATCACGGCTCTCGTCTACCTGCTGAGGGGATCATGGGCATGCTACCTACCTCAGAGCATCACTGTAACATGGAACGAATACCACCCTCTCTTCAAGGTGCCTGGCTCATTATATTATTATTATTATTACCAATACTGCTAATGCCCAATGAAAAAGACATGCTTAATAGATATTTGTTTCACGGGTAAATGAATGAATGAATATTTACAAACTGTTCTAAGATCCCTCTCAATTGCTTCTGATACACTATAAATATTAAAGTACATTTAAAATATTAAAGCAGTGCCTCTCAAATTGTAAGGGATACACGAGTCACCTGGGAATCTAGATAAAATACAGATTCTGGGTCAGTAGGCCGAAGTGGGGCCTGATTTTCTGCGTCTCTAACAATCTCAGTCAATGAGGCTGCTGACCACTTTGACTAAAAAGTGCTACGTCATCATCTAGTGACCAGTTCTTTAAAGGCTCACATGACATCAAAATATATTCTATCCAAATAAAGGCTGAACAAGTTAGACACAAATGGTCTTTCCCACTACGGCAACTAACCAATAACAGATTCTCAGTGATAGTATCATCTTTGGTCATATGACCAGGGAGTTGAGCTCCAATTACCTCATCGAAGAACTCACCACACACAAAGACCTAAGAGTCAAACTGCAGTCCATTTTATTTACAAGGGGCAGGTCACACCTATCTCCACTTTCTCTTATAAGTCAGAAAATCCTTGTTATTGTTTGTGGTATATTGGAAACTGAGTTTGAAATATCTCCATAATAAAAGTCAGGAACACACATAAAAGTAACATTTATTTCCAGCTTCACTTCAGTTGATTAATTAATGTCTTGCACCTATTATGGGCTACGCAACGTAAGCACGAGAGTGGGGGGGGGACCAAGAGAAATAAGGTCCTTGGCTCCACGGAACTTACAGTCAGGAAGATATGTTGACAGATCGACACAAACGTGAAGGTAATTTGATGCCAAATGAGTATAAGACAGAGGAGCCTAACCCAGAGAGGTGGCACCAGGCAAGGCTTAAGCCAAGATCTGAAAGATGAATTGTCAGGCCAGTTACCCAGGAGGAAAGGTTGTGGGGAATGTTCCAGGCAGAAGGAGGAACATGCTCAAAGACACAGGAGCAGAAGAGAGCAGAGAGTTCTAGAAGAATGGAAGTAATTCCAATATGGCTTCTCTCCACTAGTTAAATATTCACATAGGAAAGACAAAAGGGTGGAGAAACAAGAATTCCATTTAACCCATGTGCCAAGATCTGTCAAGATTCAATGAGCTTTTATTTCTAAATGCTTATTATTAACTTTATATGGCACACAGTAAGTGATTTAAAGATGTTTTTCAGAAGGAAGGAACAGAAGGAGGGAGGGAGGGAGGATTGCTGGCAGGCTTCACCCAGCCAGGTCATTTGAGATCATCTGTATCAAAAGAAAGATTTCCAAGTTAATAACAAAAAGAGGATAATTTGGTTTCACTATAAGGCTGTAAAATAATGAATATGTTATTTATTTAGAAGTGAGATTTGGGGGGAAGGGAGTGAAAATAATCATTAAACAATAATACTTGAAGAGTAAAGTGCTTTGCAAAACACTATTTGCAAAGCAGCTATTCATTTGACCGCATACGTTTTAATTATAAAAAGGTGAGTAAAGGGAAGCGGCTGTGGCTCAATCAGTAGGGCTCCCGTTTACCATATGGGAGGCCCCGGGTTCGGTTCCCGGGGCCTCCTGGTGAAAGCAAGCCCGCCCGCACGGCGTGGTTAGCTGACCCAGCGAGCACAAGCAGCAAGGGGGGGATAAATGAATAAATAAATAAAATCTTTTAAAAAAATAAATAAATAAAAATAAAAAAATAAAAAGGTGAGTAAAGATAAATTTGCTTCATGATGCTCAGGAATAAGACTTACTGTTTCATTTCTTTATTTTTATAAATCAAATCAACATGTCTTGGGTCCCAACCTACCCTCACCTACTAGGGTTAGTGGGAAATTCAATATTTCATGGTTTAGAAGGAGGGGGTTCTCCTTCCTGTTATTTGAAGGAATTTCTTCACAAGAAGGTCTCCACAAGAATTCTAGGAGATTACAGAGTGTTTGAAATATGAGGGGAGGGACTCAGTCCGTGGTGGTTTCCATGACTACCAATTCTCCTTTTACACTTGAAGATGCTGAGAAGCACTGGTCACCATCATTACAGGAGGTGCTGAGATACAATCACAGCTGTTCTGTCCTCTTACCTCAGGCTCAGACACACATTGGGTAATGCGCTCAAGGTCAAAGCACCCAATATCTAGTTTCCACAGGCTTCCTGCAGTCACCCTCGTACACACAATTATGGGTGCTACAGGCCAAAGGACACAGGTCTCCATCACTCTTCTCAACATCAAAACTGTTTCTTGCTAGAATCAGCCCTCAACTAACACTGCCTTGGTCTTCTTCTCTGAACCATCAGATTGATCCCCATCAACAGGCCTGAAATACAAATCCCAACACTTTCCCACTGGGGCCAAAACTGCCCACTTTTCAGAGTAGCCCCTCCCTTACTGGTTTATAGAATTTTCTAGAAGTTTCTATTTCCCTTTCATTCAAAGGCCCATCTCCTCATGTTTATTCATAGGAGACTTGCTGCCTCATGAGATAAGTTGCTTTTTCTTCTTCCCCTTGCAGTACCTGCTAAAGCCGGCTCCAAACAGTTCTAGTCACTGAGCATTCTAGGCGTCCCTTTTAAGACCCAGCATAACTTTCAACAGAGTATGCTCCGCTTAACCCTACCTTTCCCAAACTGGATTGGCCCACCTCATTTCACCCCATCCTTAGCAGCTGCTCAGGATCAATGACTGCAAAACTCCCTTAAGCCCACCTTCCTCAGAAAGTATAAAACCCCAGCACCCATTTTGTTTGGGGAGACTGATCTGAGATGTGCCTCCGGTCTCCTTGCTGGTCAACTATGCAATAAACTATTTCTTTTCTTGAAATCCTGGTGGCTCAGTATTGGCTCTCTGTGCACATGGGGCAAACAAACACACTTGGAGGTAACAAGTCATAGAAACCACTGCCTGAGACACCACAGTCCCTGAAGGATGGAGTTTTGCAGTCATTGATCCTGAGCAGCTGCCTAGACCAGTTAGTCTAGTGGCTTGACAACTGGGACTCTCTCCTGTGTCCGCTGGTGTTATCAGCCCTTCGGTCCAATTTAATTGCGAGAAAAGAAACAATTCGGGCAACAGACGTCTTCAGGGTGAATAACTTTGTTAAGGTGCCTACTCTTAAGCGAAAATCTGTCTGGTCTCTGGTTGTAGGTTTGAGTCCCAATCTGGTTACTGGGTTAAGATTGTGGGTTTGAATCCCACCTTAGCTCACCCTGTTTATCAACTAGGATTGTGGATTTGAGTTCCACCATAGTCCTACCAGGTTATACTGGGTGCAGGTCCCGAGCATATGAGTCAGTTTCTAAAGTGCTCACACTCTGATTGTGGGTTCAAGTCCCACTCTGGTCTCTGGTTGTGGGTTCAAGTCCCATTCTTGTCTCTCTCCAGTTGGTATACCAGTTGTAACATCTTTTGTTAGTGCACTGTACCCAACTCTCCTTCCCTAGAGCATGTCCATGCCATAACTTAGAATCAAGGCAGTTCTACCACACTGTACCTTTCCAATCTTCCATTTTTGTCTTTCTGAATTGCTGGTTTAATTTTGTAAACATGTTGCAGCCAATGCCAGAAAGGGTATAACCATGGGAAAGATTAACAGTACTTTTGACTGCAATCCTTTGAAATGTATTTTAGATAATTGGTTGATGTTTAGCTATGAACCAGTGAGAAAGACGAACTTCTTCTGTAACACAGCCTGGCCCCAATACAAATTAGAATCTGAAGAACAATGGCCAGAAAATGGGTTTCTTATCTATAAGTCATGTTTTAATTAGGGTTATATCTTATTAAAGAGAATTTTAGTAGAATTAAATCCAAATGTTTAAAAAGTTTAGGTGCATTATTAGGCTTGAGGGATTATCTGGAACTTCTGGCCCTGTTCTGGCCTTTTGGGCACCAGGGTCGGGGAGCTGGTGCTCGTGGCTGCTGTGGACAGCATGGGCACTGGAGGGGAGACTGCCCAGAGCTTCCCTAAACAGCAGCAATCCCCTGGCCCACAATGCTCTTTCCCCTCGAAAACAAAGTGCCCTTTAATGTGACTGTTAAGGCTGCCCCAGGAAATGGCAGAAGCTTCTCCAACTGTCCACATCACATCTTTAATTTGAAATGGGGATATATGGGCTCTAATAGATACTAAGGCCACCTTATTTATCTTAAATCCCCTGCCCTCATTAACCCTCCTCTAGGAATGAAGAAACAATTCATATGGTGGGTGAACGAACCAAGCCAGTTAGGGCAGCTATGGGGAAGGCATGGAAATGTTGCAAACTAAGCCATATTTTGCATAACTTGTCCTGTAAAATGGGTTCATCATTTACTGTGGCACTCTAAGGGATTTCACCTATTTGGAATTATTTTTCCTCTAATAATACTTTTGTGACAGTAGCTACAGTAGCAAGGGGATAATTGAGTACAATTGCCAAATTTCAAAAGGTCAAGTAAGTAAAGAAAAATGTCCTTGAGAGTTACAGAAGAATTTTTCGGGATTATACTTAAGACAAATTAAACAATTGTACTGTATTTCCCATAGCCTGATAGTCGGTATGCTTTTGTGGTTGGTTGTCCATAATTCTGAAATGTTATGAAAACAAAGAGAATTTTAACCTGCAAGGTAAGAAAAAGAATGGAAAACTGCTGGCTGCTTTTATATGCCTGCAATTAAATCATAGCTTAACCATAATAAGAAAGCAGACCTTCCTACGTGCTTCCAGAAAACTGTTTCAGAAATTATTCATAATGTATCTCACTGGAATACTGCTAAAATGGTAAACTGAGAAAAACTGTATTTCTGAAAACTATCCCCTATAACAGCTATAGTGTTAAGTACAATAAAAACCTAAAATTTTATTCTACTTAGGTATGTTCTCCCTAAATTTATGTAGGTTTACTAATAAAATAAGCTTACATATTTATTAGAGCTTGAAAATGATGTAAAACACAAATTTGTGCTTAACAAAATTGAGTTAACACTTTGACAAACTTTAAGAATAAAGTGAATCATAATACAAGGTAATATTGTATTTTAGGACTTTAATTTTCTGTGATCAAAGGAGAAGGTCAAAGTTTGACATGGAGGCTTAGAATACAGAATAAGATCTTGGTATTCTGTACAGGTTGATGTAACACACTGATACAGTTCAGAGTGTTTGGGGTATAAAATGAAAGTATTTGCAAGATCTAAATCTAAGATCTATTTCTTTTTGGAAAACATAAATTATCCTCATTCAAACTTATAACAGGGGACCTATAAAAATAAACTCTGGAATATATGAGCCTTCCTTATAAAAGGAATGATGCAAATCAGCCAAGCCTTCAACCTTGAAGCTTGCATTTATGAAACTTCTTTCTATAATAAAGAAACTAAGCTTAATTAAAATTAATGCCAAAGAGTCACAGACCTCCTTGTTGCTCAAATGTGGTCTTTCTCTAAGCCAAACTCCACGAATAAACTCACTACCCTTCCCCCCATGGGGGACATAACTCAGAGGAATAAGCCTCCATGGCACCAAGGGATTAGTACCAAATTTTGATCAATGTTGCTTTTGAAAAAGGATCTCGGTAAAAAGGGGGAAATGTTAAAACCAAATAGAGTTTCTATGGCTAAAAGATTGGAGTTGGGAGCGCACTGCAGAGGTTGCTTTTATGCAAGTCTCAACCAGATGTCACAGGTGGCCACAGTGTGCCGGGCCTCAAGCAGCAATGCTCTTGAAAACTCTCAGGACACCTGGACACTAAAAACCCGGCACATGGCTCATGGAATCAACAATGGGCCCACGTTTGTACCCCACTAGGGTACATATTTTTCTGTTTGGATAACTGGAGAATATAGCATAGACATTGCCACTACAGATATCTGGGTTTTAACTCCTACTACTCCTCTCCTAGCTTCCAAAGACTTGACAAAGTGCATTAGGCTTAATTTTTTACAATATATTTGCTACCTTAGGATTTGCAGTCCCAGGGGGGAAATATATGTAAAGTAACTATATGTAACCTCATTCTGGTCAAAGAAAATTATCTTCCAAGGCCATGAGCATTGAATATCTGTGGAAACCCTAGGAGACATTTACCTTTAATGGTTTGGAAGAAGGCATCTTTGACACCCAGGTCAGAATATTCCAACGTGTAAATAATGTTTGGATAAAAGGCCAATGTACTCTAGGGTATTTTAAGGCAGATATGCCAATATACCAACCTACTAACCATTTCTGACATGAACAGGCACTAGGCATAATCATAGCTGGATTAACAATAGAACTATTAGCTCCTTGGGGATGGGTTTGCTTACCATGAAGCAGCTTTATACAATTTAACTGCAACGGTTGAGGAACTTGCACTTGAGGCCATGTGAATCTCTACTGACTTTTTGGCAAATGTTGTGATGAACAATTAGATAGCCTTAGACAATCTTTTAGCAGAACAAGGAGGCCTATGTGCTGTAGCAAACACTTCCTGCTGTACTTGGGTAAATACCTCCAGCCAGACTGAATTGAATATGCAAGAGCTGTACAATCAGGCTACTTGACTACATACAATTGATAATGCATCTACACAAACCTTGTGGGAGTCAATGAAAAGCTACTTATCCAAGGTGTCTTGGCTGTTGGACATTTTAAGTTCAATAATAGTAATAGCAGTGCTTACACTCAGGCCTTTAGTTCTAAACCTTGTTGTCAAATTTGTATCCCAGACACTGCAGTTCAGTGGACTCTTCTGCTCTATCGCTGTCTTCAGAGAACAGGGGTACCAGTCTATGCCTGAGCAACCAGTCAAAGCAGGGGAAATAGGCACCCCAGAACCACTTCCACAGACCAGGACCCAATACCTCCAACTGCATGTGAAGGTGTTCCCTTCCTTGAATTCCAACCTACGCCTTAGCAGGAAGTAGCTAGAGTGACAGTCACCACTAATCTCTCAAGATCGAGGAATGTTGTCAACTAAAAAGCTGAGATCAGAAGAAGCTGAGTCCATGGAACCTTAAGAGGAAAGAGGAAGGCTGAACTCTCAAAGATATTGGCAGCCATCTTGCTTAAACACGTGGCAACAGACATTTGAGTGAAGTACCGCTTATGGAACCTTGAGTTGGACACTTTAGGGCCTGGTAACTATAAGCTTCTACCTCAAATAAATACCCTTTATAAACACCAACAGATTTTTGGTACTTTGCATCAGCACCCCTTTGGCTAATATACCCTCCCTTACTGGTGTGTGGAATTTTCTAGAAGTATCTACTTCCCTTTTGTGCAAAGGCTTATCTCCTCATGTTTATTCATGGAAGGCTGGCTGCCTCACAAGATAAGTTACTCTTTTTTCTTCCCCTTGCAGTACGTTCTAGTCATTGAGCATGCTCCACTTAACCCCACCTTTCCCAAAATGGATTGGCCATCATCTCACCTCATCCTTAACCATTTCCTTAAGCCCACCTTAGCCCAGATGGTATAAAACCTCAGCTCCCATTTTTTGGGGGGAAAACTAATCCAAGGTGTGCCTTCAGTCTCCTTGCTAGTCGACTATGCAATAAATGCTTTCTTTTCTTGAAACCCTCATGACTCAGTATTGGCTTCTGAGCACGTCAGGCAAAGTGAACCCACTTGGCGGTAACGGAACTAAGGGGTAAAGCATGCTGTAGAACCACTCAGACTTTAAGAAACACTGCTGGGCTCATTTTCTGGGGTGGGAGTGATGATAGGAGATGCTTTATGCTTCTTGGTCAAAATCACAGAAGCAAAATTAAAACCCAAAACATCAATTACTTTTTTCTTAGTTCACAATTCTGATAAAGGTATTTTTCTCTACAAACCAAGAACTATTTCTACAAACCCATAGTCACGTGTCAATATGATGTAAACATTAACACCTTTTTATTCCCTCCTCGTTGAGGCTCTCTGTGGCTATTTGTATTCCTCTCTCCTACTCACACCACATGAGCAGATTTTATTAATCCTTTGATATTTTGCTTCAGCTCCTTTTTTCAACCCCCTTTTGTACCTATTTGTGTCAGACTCTCTGATATTCACTGCCTCCTTTTGTTGTTTGAGCACTTTACGAGTAATTTCTATCCTGAGTTTACTGACTTCCCATTTACCCTCCTTCCACAATCTACCACTGCTGGATTATTCCAGGATGCTTGGGTTTCCTTTACTCTGTGTGCCTGATGCAAGGGCAATTCCTCTTAAATAAGCTCTGCTTGTTCCCATTATTCATGACATATATTTTTCCCTGTTATTCTCTCTGCACATCTGTTCACATCTAGTTGCTTTCTCAATCTTCCTTTTTGTCCAGCTGCCTGAAAATTGTCTTTTTCATTTGATCCCTTTTATCCAAGCATACAGACAAGTAATGAGAAAAATATAATGAACACATTTTTACCTATCTTCCATCTTTCTCAAATTTAAGAGTTTGCAATATTCTCTTCAGATTTTTTTTTCTTAATCATTGCAAACACAATCGAAGCCCTGAGTTCCATAACTTGATCCAAGTTCCCTCCCTCCCTCCTAAAAAGGACATGTGATATTGGCAGACTTTTAAAATTTTGGCCAATGTGATGGATGAGAAATGTCCTCTTGTTTTAACATGCACTTCTTCAGCCGTTACTGAGTTTGAACATTCTTTGTTTAGTGGTGCTTTTAGCTTCCTGGCTGCTAAGGCAAGTACCATGCTGGGTTGGCATAGACAATGGGTATTTCTTGGTCCAAGGCTTTGAGGATAGGAGAATCCAAAACCAAGGAATCAAGGCGATGCTTTCTCCCAAAAGACTGGCATTCTGGGGCTGGCTGCCAGTGATCCTTGGTCCTTAGCTTTTCTGTGACATGGCAATGCACATGGCAACCTCTACTGGCTTCTCCTTTCTCTTCTGGTTTCCACTGACTTGAAGCTTTTGGCTGCTCCTTCTCTCTCTCTCTCTGACCTTCCTACTATAAGGCCCTCGGTAATAGGATTAAGACCCATCCTGATTCACTGGGCCACACCTTAAATCAAGTAACCTAATCAAAACGTACTATTTACAAAAGCTCACACCCACGGGAATGTATTAAGTAAAGAACATGTTTTCTGGGGTACATAGGTACAAACCACCACAGTGGCCATTCAAGTTTCCTCCTAAGGGACTATCCTTCTTCCTAAAGTACTATCTTCTGCAGTTCTTTCATTGTGGGTTTATTGGTAAGCTCAGCTTTTGCTTTAAAGTCTTTATTTTGGGGAGTGGATGTGGCTCAAGCCAGTGAGCACCTGCTTCCACATGGGAGGTCCCGGGTTCGGTCCCCAGTGCCTCCAAAAAAACCCACAAAAAAAAAAAAAAAAACAACAAACAAAACCACCACTCAAGGGAGATGATGTGGTTCATGATTGAGTGCTGGCCTCCCACATATGAGGTCCCGGGTTCAATCCCTGATGCAAGTACCTCAAAAAAAAAAAAAAAAAAAAAAAGGTATTTTGTTCTCTTAAATGACTGTTTAGCTGGATATAGAATTCCAGGTTGCCAGGAAGTGTCCTGCAGCCATTTGAGGATATAATTTCATTATTTCCCACTTACTATTATTGCTGATGAAGTCTCTGTCAGACTAACATTCTTTTGTAAATAGTCTATATTTTCTCTCTGGTCACTTTTATGATCTCTTTGGCTTTGGCAAAATGTCTCATTTGCTATTTAACCCACCCATTTAATGTTTTTGGAAGTACTAATTCCTATTCCCATTAGGTTTTCCACCATCCCCCACCCCCAAGCCCTTTTACACTTTTGTATAAAAAATATAAAAACTCGTCTTCAGTGGGACTCTGTCCATGAAAATCCTATGTTATCTGGGTTGAGGCCATATTTTTCAAAAGAGGTTTTGTATTTGCTTCTGCCAGGTGTCATAGAGATATAGCATGGGACCAATTTTTACACTAACTTCCAAGTTTGGGCATTCTATATAGTATGGATTTAAACCCAAAACACAGTGCAGGCCTATGTTTACTAACTCTAAATGAAAACTTTGTACCACCCAAAGCCCAAGCTGAGGCAGACAAATTTTCTCCTATCTGTCTATGCTGATGGGTGGACACCCTACTTGGCTACCTTTTTAATACAGCCCTTCAGGAACCCAGCCTTGATGCAGTGATTTCATTTCAAATTCCCTAACTCACCTAGGCTAATTCACTGTCCTTACCTCTTGTATTCTCCATGCATGGTAGAAACTTAGACTCTATTAGTCTAAATCATCAAGACAGACTCACCACCCCATCCCACTCCACATTCCCCCCACTCCCACACATACATACACACAATACACACAGAAAGGGAAGCCACCATCATTCTCACTGCTCAGGGAAGCATCACCTTATGTTAAGAAGTGTCTTCAGGTTAGTCTAATTTGTCATATTGGGAACCAAAATCCTTCCCCTATTTACTTCCATAACAGGTACATGAGACCCATTTGTTGGGGGTAAGTGGGACTTCTCATATTGCCAAAGAAGTAACACGAGTAATCGAGGCAGGAAATCAAAAACCAAAATTTCTGAGATGAAACACATACACTTTTGAAAGGAGGAGAAATAAAACAGTAAGCCCTCAAAAACCACCAACTTCAATGCCAAGACGGGGGAGTTGTGATAAACCAGTGGGGCGGGGGAGGAGAGGGGAGATTTCTGGGAAGGGAAAGTAGCTTTTCTGACCAGGTTGGGCAAGTCTGCAATAGCTTCTAGGGACAGACAGCTTTAAACACAGGGGATAGGTCCTCCTGGTCTGAGAGAGAGGAACACTCTGGTTTTTCCTGGATAGCTCTCACTTTCAATCTCTCCAAATTCTCACAATTTCCCCATCAGGAGCAGCTCAAGAATTGTGTAATAAGAGGGACTTAGGAGCAGCAATGTGATTGGTAGTGATGATGAATTATCTTGAGCTGAGTTTGCAGAGCAACCACACAATCTGTGCTTAGACTGCATGTTACAGGTCAACCAGAAGAAAGGCTTAGAAAGTTATTTACAGGTAACGAATTTCAGAAAATGTCTTTTGTCTTTATTAAATATATTTTTTTTATCTGAAATGGTTTTAGGGGTAGGGATGGATGGATTTTGTAAAAATCCCACGTCACCCTGACCTTCAATCTTAGATGACCTCAACTCCAACTTGTCAAAAAAAGTGAATTCACCAATCAAGACCTTCTTTAGTTTCCTCATTTATAAAATGGGGACATCAACAGTACCTATCTTATAAGGATGTTGTAAGGATTAAATGAGTTATGATATGCAAAGCACTACAGATCAGCAAATGGCAGTCACCACTAAATGTTAGCTATTGTAATTATTCTTCTTCAACTCTATCTATAACCTGCATCTGCACCCACAAATTTTCCTTTTCTTCCTGCTGCAACAAAAGTGATGTCTCTCCTCCTATGAAAGCCATCTATATACTGGAGATCGTATCTTTTCCAGCCTTCTTGGAGATACGTTATTATCAATTATTTCCCTCCATTTCTGTATCTTCAAACTTTTCTTCATTGGCTCTTTGCTATCATGAGAAACTAAAGTTTAAGCTCATTTACATCTCCACAATAATAAAGCTATATTTTAAGTAAATATATTAATTTTTTAGGCAGACTTGCTACATACTAGTTACAGTCCAAAACTGAACTCATGATCTCTACATCTCTTTGTTTTCAGACACAGTTGATCCAATTTCTCTTTAGATGGGAAGCTTCCCAACCCCTCAGCATTCACCATGGAATTAATAAACTTCACCTGTATTAGTCAAGAAAAATTAGATTATTTTGCGATGACAAATAACCTCATTGTCAGTAGCCTAAAATAAAAGTTTATTTCTCACTCAAATTATATATCCACTACATGCCAGTGCGACCTCTGCTCCATGTCTCAATCAGGGACCTAAGCTAACAGAGGACCCACTATCAGGAACAATACTAGTCACAGCAGCAGTGGGAAGGAGAGAAAGAGGACAAGGAATACTTTGCAGTGATTCTTAAATGTTTCCACCTGGAAGTGTATGTCACTTCCACTAATGTATCACACAGCCATGCCTAACTTCAAGGAGACAGAGAAGTACACTCTGCCATACACTCAGAAGGAGAGAATTGAAAATAATGATGAGTAGCCCTTATTTCCACTACATCCACTTTCTTGTGACTAAGAAACAGAACTAGTAAACTGCCACTGTTATCTTTTGTTCTTATCCTATTTTCACTAATAATTTCCTATAGGACAAATTATATATATTCTGCAACAAGGATGAAAAAATATAATGCTTGAAAAAATCCTGGACATCCCTGTCCAGAAATTATGCTCACCTACTACATGATATTGTTTTTAGATTATAATTTAAATTCATATTATCTTATATTACTACATAATATATATATTTTTTTAGGAAAAGCCTAGTCTTTGAATCTGCCCCTAGGGGACATCATCTCAACCCCAAGGAATATAAAAATGGTGCCAGAACATTTACTCCTGTTTTTTAAAAAGACATGTTGAGTCCAAAGTGTCTGCCCTCTCAAAACCAAGTGAGCCATGTCAGATTAGGAATTTCTAGAGTGTCTGGGCTTTCAAAGTAATTCCACCTTCAAAGAATAAAGAAGAAATAACAAAACTCTAATGTACAGGCAATACATGGGAAAGGGACAGAAAAGAAAGGAATATGGAATAGCACTGCTAAGTATACTTTGTTGTATAGTTTTGACTTTTGAACAATGTTCATATTTTATATATTCAGATAATAAAAATAAGTCAAAGTAGATGGAGAAAAAAATACAAACAATTGGAAATTGAATTTTTCCTAAAATACCATTTACAATAAGTACCAAAAAAAAAAAAAAAAAAAAACAGGAAATAGGAGTAAGTTTATCAAAATATGTACATGATCTGTCCAAAGAAAACTACAAAACACAGCTGAGAGAAATTAAATAACATAAATAGATGGAGAGACATGGTATATCCATAGACTGGAAGCCAATATTGTTAATTGACAATTTTTCCCTAATTGATCTACAGATTCAAGACAACCCCAACAAATTTTCAGCAAGCCTATTTCTAGAAATTGACAAGTTGACTCTAAAATTTATATGGAAATTCAAAAGAACTAGAAGAGCCAAAACAATTTTGAAAAAGAACAAACTTGGAGGACTTCTACAACCTGTTTTCAGGACTTACTATAAATTTATAGTAATCAAGACAATGAAGTACTGGCATAGGGACAGGCATAGAGATCAATGGAACAGAACAGAGTACAGAAATACATCTGCACATATATGATGAACTGATTTTTGACAAAAGTGTCAAGGTAATTCAAAGTGGAAAGGATATACTTTTCAATAACTGGTGCTGGAACTGGGTATTTGAACAAAAGAAATGAATCCTGACCCTACTTCATGCCATACAAAAAATTAACTTGAACCAGGCCTAAACATAAAAAGTAAAACCATAAAACTTCAGCAGAAAACATAGAAAATCTTCATGAATTTGGGGTAGGCAAAAATATTTTTAGACAGGACACAGAAAACACAGGCCATTAAAGAAAAAGTTAATAAATTAGACGTCATTAAAATAAAAAATCTGGGAGCGGAGGTGGCTCAAGCAATTAGGTACCTCCCTCCCACATGGGTTCGGTTCCCGGTGCCTCCTAAAAAGAAGACAAGCAGACAGCAGTGCAAACAACAACTGGGGGGTGGGGAGGGGAATTAAATAAATAAAATAAATAAAATGAATCTTAAAAAAAAAAAGACCTGGCACAAAAGAGTACATACAGGAGGTGGATGTGGCTCAATCGATAGGGCTCAATTCCTGGGGCCTCCTGGTGAAGGCAAGCCAGCCCGCGTGGCGCAGTGAGCTGACGCAGCAAGACGACCCAAAAAAGGGAGACAAGCAGACACAGAAAAATGCACAGCAAATGGACAGAGCAAGCACAAGCAGCAAGGGGGGGATAAATAAATAAAATCTTTTTTAAAAAAAAGAGTACATACAACATGATTCCGTGATATGAAACTCTAAAAAAAGAGGTTAACTTAATCCATGGTGACAGAAAGGACAGAGGTGGTTGCTTGGGGGAACTGACAGGAATGAGGCTTAACAGAACTTTTGGGGATGATGGAAATGTTCTCTACCCAGGCCTAGATCTTTGTTTCTAAATATCTCCCCTTAGAAGACAACAAAGATCCTTGGAAAATGATAAAGTAAAGAACAAGTGAACAGAGAGAGTATAAGATGAGCTTAGAACCACCAGTTATGCCAGAAAGGAAGTGCTCAAAAACTAATGGAGACATGTCAAAGAGAAAGAGGGAAGATGGGAGAATGCCAAATAATAATATATACCATTTTATGAGCCCCATAGTAAAAACTAACTCAGGCTAGAATTATCAATGGAAGCTGAAACCACCGAAGAAAGATTGCTGGAAAACAAGACAGAGAAATATGGCTAAAAACAACTTAATCAAATGATAAAACTTAACATCAATACTTGAACAGACTGATATCATGTGCTTCCTCGTGTATTGCAAAACACAAGTGGTTGTCATGAGAGACAAAATAATAATAAGGCTGAGGAACTGTAAAAGGATATTATAAGAAGCATGACAAATAAATGCATTGCTGGCTCCCTGAGTGGGTCCTCAATACTGCTTTAAAGGACATTAGGCGGGGGCGGATGTGGCTCAACTGGTTGAGCGTCCGTCTCCCATATGGAGTGACCTGGGTTCGATCCCCGGGACCTCCCGGTAAAATAAAAATAAATAAATAAATAAATAAAATAAAAAAATAAAGGACATTAGGGGAAGTGGATGTGGCTCAGGCAACTGGGCTCTCGCCTACCACATGGGAGGTCACTGGTTTGGATCCTGGTGCCTCTTAAAGACAGCAAGCTGGTGCAACGGGCAGGCATGGCAAGCTAACACAACAAGAGACACAAGAAGAAAAAACATAACGAGAGATACAACAAAGCAGGGAGCAGAGGTTCCTGGTGCCTGCTAAAGAAGACAGCAAGCTGATGGGACAGGCAGGCATGGCAAGCTGACGCAACAAGAGACGTGGGGAGGAAAAACCTAATGAGAGAGACAACAAAGCAGGGAGCAGAGGTGGCTCAGGCAGTTAGGCACCTCCCTTCCACAGCAGAGATCTCAGGTTCAGCTCCCCATGCCTCCTAAAGAAACAAGGACACAAACACGCACATCAAGTGAAAAAACAAGGGGGAGGGGAGAAATAAATAAAGTAAATCTTTAAAAATAAATAATAATAAAGGATATTAGGACCAATGGGGGGGCGGGATTTGAACATGAACTACTTATTAGATAATAGTGGCTTATGAATATTCAATTTCTTGGGTGTGATAATTGTATTTTATCTTCTGAGGAGATACAAGCTCAAGTATTTAGGCATACTTATCTACAAGTAGTACTCTAATAGTTTATCAAAATGTGTGTGTGGAGAAAGCGACAGAAAGAGAAAGACTGAGGGTTTTCTGCAAAAGGTAGAAAACCAAAATACACTCATCCAGTAACTTGCATACACAAGGTAATTTCACCTTTGTCAGAGAGCTGAAAAGGACTACAGGTAATATTGATTGCTGATTAGTACTGCCTTAAGTAGAGAATAAAAAGGACAATGGAATAACCCTCTGACTCGTCTGTTTCTTGGTATCCTGAAATCCCTGTCACTGTTAATAATCAAAGGAGGGGAAGCGGATGTGGCTCAAGCGATTGGGCTCCCGTCTACCATATAGGAGGTCCAGGGTTCGATTCCGGGGGCCTCCCGGTAAAAGGCGAGCTGGCCCACATGGCAAGCTGGCGCAGCATAATGATGCAACAAAGAGAGACACAGAACTAAGACAATAAGAGATGTAACAGACCAGGGAGCTGAGGTGGCGCAAGAGATTGAGCACCTCTCTCCACTCTGGAAGGTCCCAGGATCGGTTCCCAGTGCCGCCTAAAGAGAAGACAAGACACAGAGAAACACACAGAGAGCAGACAGCAAGCGCAAAAAAACAACAGGGCGGGGGGAATAAATAAATAAATCTTTAAAAAAAAAAAAATGCTCATCAAAGGAGCCAAAAAAAGCAGAGTCCTTCAGGCTTTGCGTGTCTGTTTCAACAAAATGGTCCCATTTTGTTGCTCAAGCCAGAAACCTCATCCAAACCTAGTGACTCCGTTTCCAACCATTTCTCAAATCCACTCGTTTCTTCTCATCCTTACTGCCACTATGTAAGTCCAAATTATTATCTCCCCTTACCTGGCCTACTACATAGACACCCCAAAGACCTCCCTGAATTCACACACGCTTCCTCCAATCTATTCTCACATCATAAGACTCTATTAAAATGTGATCATGTCCCACCCACACTAAATGCCTTGCAATGGCTTTCTCAGGATAAAGTCTGTATTGTAGCTCTAGATGCCCTGGATAACCCAGCACCTCCCTTTCCTACCTTGCTTTGTGTCACTCCCTCATTATGCTCTCTCCCTCTCAAGGCTTTTTAAAGTGCAAATCATTTGCCTGGATAATCCCCTCATTAGAGACCAGGTTAAATGCCCTTGCTTTATACTCCTATAGTTCTTTGTATTAACTTCCCTTTTGTTCACGGTCATCCCACTTCAGGATGTCTTCCTGACTAGACTGTAAATTCTATGAAACAGTTTTGTGTTTTGTTCACTTCCACAGCCCTAATGTCTAGCACGGGCTTGGAACTTAAGTGTAGAAATTTCTGTTGGCTGTACTTTGAGGGTGACTACAGACCTGGTCTAGATGGGAGAGAGGCAGACAATGCATCGGTTTTAGGTTATGCTGCAGTAACAAATAACCCATCAGTAGCCTCAAACAATACATCGGTATTAGTCCAGTGATGTGCAGATGCTCTATACATTATTAACCCAATCTGAAAAAACAATGCCTGTGAAAATAAAAGGAAATACCTTAATCTCTTAACAGCTATTATTAAAACATGGATTATGAATGTTTATTCTTCTTTGTATTTTCTAAGTTCTCTATATTGAATATCTATTACTTTCATATTTGGAAAAATATTAAAAGAAATGATTTGATACTTTCAGGAAAATGTACTTCACTTTTCTCATACATTATCCAGTTGCTCCTATAAGTAAAAGTTTAATTGTTTAATTGTTGGAGCTCTATAGTTTCTTCTGCTTTCTCCAAAAAAACCAAACATCTACAGAACTTAAATTCGGGTTCTTTAAACATTTCCTCTTTATAAATTAATCTTGTAAAGCAAAAAAGAAATCTTCCTTCAGACATGCCATACAATCTCATCTAGGATCAAGCAGTCTGGCTGGGTCTTGTCACAGAAACAATTATTGACTTAGGACTAAAATCTTCTATTCACTATTCTATACATATAAGAACTGGAATCAATCCAGGAGTTTCTCTCACCAGTTTTTCAAATACTATCCCTAAATATTCTCTCTGTTCCTATCTGGCTGTACCTGGATGAAAAACAAAAGCTGTCCCAAATTTCTCCTCCTAATCACGGCCAAAGGAACATTTCTCAGCCACTTTATGGCACCCAGTAAAAATCAGTTCAGGAATTTCTCATTACACGAAGAGTGAAAATTTATAACCACTAAGCCAAAGCTGTTTGTACATACAAATGACAAAAGATTAGCATTTTCAAAGAGAGCTGCACTCCTGTGCACAGATACATTATCTACATTCTCCATCCCTAACTCCCAAAATGCTCCTTAGGTTATTTGAAAATTTTCTAAAGGACTGTAGAAACAAAGTTAAAGTGTTAACATTAAAGGCCTGGCAACGTTCTTCATTCACATGACAAATATTTCTTGAGCATTTGCTATATGCCACACACTGTCAGCCAGGAAAAAAGATGATTTGTAGATAAAGGATTTTTCTGCTATTGCCTTCCAAAATACTCTACAGACTCACCATACCTCTAGAAATACTATCCTTCTAGGCCTTATCCTACTCTTGGACTGATTTTTCCTTCTTCTATGGAAATGGATCTCTACATATATAATGAAAAATGAGCACTTTGATTTGCAGAATCCTCCTTTATAGATCACTTTTTAATAGCTACTTAAAAAGGAAAAATATCTGAGCGCCTATGATAAGATCCTTTAAAGAGTGAAGACCAAATTGCAAATCTTATTGGAAATGGATTCATTTTTCTGCTTCCTCCTGACCTAACTGAGTTTTAGGTAATTTGATCATATCTTGTTTAAATTAATTCCCTTTAGCTACAAACACACATCGGTTGTTCAATATTACAGACTACAAGATTCTCACCAACAGAAAGACTTTACACACGTAAGAATTACTTACGTACACAAAATTAGCAAATGCCACATACTTTTTAGCAAAATAGCAGATGTACAACTACTGCTTTCTATACGATACAGTGTTTGCATAAAGGTGATCACTGCTTTTTAAAAACAGTTATCTTTAGGAACTCTTTTACATTCATTCAATAACAATTTATTGAAGATCTTCTATAATACAAAGCATTATGGTAGAAACCGAGAAAAATACAGAGATAACATAGCATGAGATACAAAAGCCAGTTAGAACTGAAAAGTATTTGATTTTGGCAGGCAGCCTTTTCACTTCGGTGACATTCTCATGACTATGTCAGTAAAGAGCATCCTCAATCAATGAATTCATTAAACTGGTACCAGAAGTAAATAATATTTGAAGATCACCATTGCACTAGAAGGAAATTTCCATTGTATTTCTTTTCCATTCCCAGCCCTTTCCACTTCCTCCAGTACCTACAGTAGTCCAGGTTTTCAGAGATAAAGAGACTGCTCATGGTCCAACACATGAGGAAGCAGACATATGTTAAGTGACTTGGCTTAAAGTCACAAAGCTGATTAGAATTAGAATAGTTACAACTATCCTCCTGCACACTCCCCATCATTCATATTCTCAGAAGAGTTCACACCTGGCTGACTGTCTTGTTCTCCACTACTACTTTCATGATGATCTTTAGTGACTCTGAAATGCACATTAAGAGGATTAATGCCACATTCTGGCCTCTCAGTTCCTCAACTTCTTCAAATCCAATAATAACATCTTCAATCCCACCATAAATAACCCATTCTCATGGTCATATGCTTGCTGTATCTTTGCTACCAATTAATGTATCATAAGCAAAATCCTAATCCAAGCATCCCATTGTCACCAAACTCCTGTCTTCCCATTTAACTTCTAGTACCAATGGATCAGCAATTCTTCAACCCCATTAGTACCTACAATCTACTTATTTTCCACCGTCCCTCACTGCCAACATCTCACTTCCCACCCCTCAAAGTGAATTCCACAGACTACATTATATTTTCCTAGACCCCACTCACCCTCCTTTCTACCTATCCAGTAAAATCCCAGGTTCTAGTAAACTCCAACACTCCACCTACTCCACACTTGCACCCATAGTTCAACATGGCTGGGGGGGTAGGGAGGGGGAGAAAACAACAATGGTATCCACTAATTTCAAATTTATGGTGACAAACCTCACGTGTTATTTCAGGGCTGTCCAGTGTTTCTATTACATTTCCCTACTCCATCTACTCTCCCAGATAATTATTTTTCATGTTTCTTCCTCTCTCCCAGGAAGAAAGGAAACTGGAATAAATCCCAATGCCTACTCACCTTTGGCACATAGATGTCTAAAAGGCATTGCAAACATAACCAAACTTTTTTTTTTTTTTTTTTTTTATTTATTTATTCATTTATCCCCCCCTTGCTGCTTGTGCTCGCTGGGTCAGCTAACCACGCCGTGCGGGCGGGCTTGCCTTCACCAGGAGGCCCCGGGAACCGAACCCGGGGCCTCCCATATGGTAAACGGGAGCCCCACTGATTGAGCCACAGCCGCTTCCCAATAACCAAACTTTTTATTTCTCCACCAAGTTGTTCCTTGTGCAACTTCCCCAAACTATTAAGATGCTCCACTTTCACCCAGTTGCTCAGATAGCCTTAGTGATCCTTGATGACACCCGTCCACACATACACTTTCTAATCTATCTAATAGGACCCCTTCATATTCCACTCTGATTCTACCTTCAAGTCACCGTATTTCCTAGACTCCTATGAAAACCTCCAAAAGCCTTCTCTGCTTCCACTCTTGCACAGAAAATAATGTTTCCCATAAATAGCCTGTAATCTTTTTAAAATCACTTCACTCACCCTCTAATAACCCTCAAGTGACTCTGACAACATTAAGAATAAAATCCAAAATGCTTTCCAATGACCTATGAGACTCTACATCAGCAGTGAGCAAACTATAGCCAACAGGCCAAATCTAGTCCACAGTTTTTATAAACAAAGTTTTACTGGAACAGACATGTCCATTCCTCTGCATGTCTTTCCTGCTGAACAGCAGAGATGAGTCGTTGTGACACAGACCTAACAGTTCCCCCAAATAAAAAATATTTACTATCTGGTCCTTTACAGAAAAAGTTTGCCAGTCGCTGCCCTTCCTAACGTGCCTCTAACCCTCCTTCACTCACTGTGCTTCCGCCACGCTGGCCAGCTTCCTATTCCGCGGCAGCCCAAACACCCCTCCAGCTGGGGGCCTTTGGAACGGTGCCCTCTGCCTGGAACACACTCCTCCCACTATGCACATGCCCGGCTCCCTCATGCTATGCAGAGCTCTGCTCCAACATTTCCACCTCAGAGAGAATTTCCCTGATTGTGCTAACTCAAAGAGCATCTTACCTCTTTCTCTAGCCCCTCGTCCTGCTTTTTTTTACTTCAGAGCCCTTACCACTGACTCAATGTATATGTTTATTGGTTTACTGTCTGGTCTCTTACCTTCCCACTAGAATGTAAGTTCTATGAGGACAAGGCCTTTGGTCTATTCACCGCTGTAGCCCCAGAACACTGCACATAGTAGAGATTCAATAAATATTCATCAAATGAATGAATTTTCCAGATATTCATTTGATTCATACTTTTTCCTAAGAAACATGAAATATGTTTGAATATGGTAGAGGAAAAAACTTGAAAATCATGAAAATAACTATGCAATAATATATTTTAATTTTTGTACAATATTTATCTTGCTGTTTCTCTTAAGTAAAAAGTATTCTCAATCCCTAGGCAATGAGAGCTGCGTAACAAGTGGAATGAATAGCTTGGAAGTGTAAAGGGAGAGAGATGAGCAAATTTTGCTTAAGATTTCCTTGACACTGACTGCTCTCTTTCAGAGATGCTTATTCTTTTAACATGACCTTGTAAATATATTCAAAGAAGCAACTGCTTTTCAAAAAGACATAGTAGCAAGATCCTTATCAGAATCAAACAGAACTGGTTCAAAATTCAGACTCATCGACTTGCTGGCTACTTGAGTAACTCCTCTATTTAACAAGAATAGTAAAAAGAAAAACCCTTATATGTTACCTGTAAGGACTAAGTATGAAAGCTATGCAAATTCACCTAGCCCACTGTCCAGCTAATTATAAATGCTTCGTGACCAGATTATAAACACCATTAATCCTGCAACTAACTCTTTGCCCTAGCCTCATAAATTTGCTTAAAGCTTCTAAGTTTATGGCCAACTTCGAGTAAGTATATGAAATTTCAGAGCACGCGTTTTGTGGCATTCACCCCAGCTCTAAGTTTAAATTTTTCTTACATCTTACTTTTGTTAGAATGTTATCTCACTATATTATGCAACCTTTTTGAAACAAGGCTGGAGCTAAAGAGACCAAACCAACAGCTTTATATTTTTTTAAAAGGGGCTCAACCTCCAATCTTTACATTTAGGCAATCAAGTCAGTCCTACTAGCCCATATTCCCATCCATGTGAAATACCTAGTGCACACACAATTGCATGCTATGATTCCCTTCTATTTTCCTTTTTTCCTGGCAAAGATGATAAAATTTCAATTATTTAATATAAGCTAAATACATTATGAGTTCCTCTTACATCTAAATTTCCTTATAAAGTCAATATCCCCTAACCTCTCTACAGCAAATGTAATTTTCTACTTCAAGATATATTCCCTTTGTTGCTAAATTCTTAAGTAATCTTCACAATGTCACAAAATAAGCCATAATGTTGGCCTAAATGCACAACAGAAAAATGAACAAGTGCCCCATGCCAGGTGAAACATCCCTTATTCAGGTCTCCCAAGAGAGATGGACTAAACCCAGGTGTGTCTTTTAACTCATGATCTAGCTACTCGACAGATCAGATCTGCAAAGGCCAAGAGACAATTTCTGGGGGACACTGTTGGAGTGCTTCCCTTCTTCACCCACAGCCTGAGGTCATTAAGTGCTTTCTCCACTCCTTGCCAAGAGAGAGGGGACTGGAATCACAACACAACCTAAAACGTGTCTGTGAGAGAACAAGCAGTCAGTGTGTGAATCTGAAGCCCGGGCCACTGTTACCCCAGCCCGACAACAAATATGAAGAGAGGTGCACTGGAGAATGCATGAACCAGACACGAGGGAAAGAGCGACCTAAAGCAGCACTAGTAAAAGGTTAATCTTCATAACCTCCAAAATTGTGTGGGACAGAGTGTAAACTATAATCCACACTTATGGCAATGCACCAATATGTGTTCATCAGTTGTAACAAATGTACCACACTTAAAAAAAGTGTATGTGGGACGGATGTGGCTCAAATGGTTGGGTGTCCGTCTCATATGGAGGGACCTGGGTTCAATCCCTGGGACCTCACAGTAAAAATAAATAAATAAATAAATAATTTGAAAAAGTGTATGGGGAAACGACTGTGGCTCAATCAGTAGGGCTCCCGTTTACCATATGGGAGGCCCCGGGTTCGGTTCCCGGGGCCTCCTGGTGAAGGCAGGCCCGCCCACACGGCGTGGTTAGCTGACCCAGCGAGCACAAGCAGCAAGGGGGGGATAAATGAATAAATAAATAAAATCTTTAAAAAAATAAAAAAATTAAAAATTAAAAAAGTGTATGGACTGCCAGAGCTTGGGGCTGAAAAGGAAGCCGGGGGGGGGGGGGGGGGGAAGATTTGCACAAGTAAGCAAATACATATATATCCACTAATCCAGAGAACATTCGTTCCCTTTCTCACAAATCTTCATTCTCCTAAATCTTAGAAATGTCAGTAACTGGAAAAACAGTAGGGATCTGTAAGGCAAACTCAACCCACACTAAACTCCTCCCCTACTACTGCCTCCCAAGCACTAAAGCAGGAAAAAGAATAAGAAAGGAAACCTAATGTTGGACACGGGGAAGCAAATGGCAAGCAACTGGGCTCCTGTCTACCATATATGAGGTCCAGGGCTCGATTCCCATGGCCTCCTGGTGAAATGCAAGCTGGCCCGCACAGGAATGCTGGCTCGTGTGGAAAGCTGGCCCAGGAAGATGGCGTAACAAAAAGAGACAGAGAGACAATAAGAGACACAGCAGACCAGAGAGCTGAGGTGGCACAAGAGATTGAGCACCTCTCTCCACTCCGGAAGGTTCCAGGATCAGTTCCTGGTGCCGCCTAAAGAGAAGACAAGCAGACTCAGAAGAACACACAGCAAACATACAGTGAGCACACAGCGAGCGCAAAAAAACCAGGGGAGGTGGGGGGGGGTAATAAATAAATCTTTTTTTTAAAAAAAAGGCTGGACACAAATTGGGGTAGGAAGGAACTCTAAATTTTAAAAATAACTATTTGGGATAGTTCGGTATACAGAACTTCTGAATAACTAAAATGAGATTATTTTTGTTACTGCAAGTAATTGAAGCACTCTATTACCCAAGAGTAATCAGAAAAGCTAAGGAATCTGCATGAAATTTTTCGATGGCAAGAAAAGAACATATCCAGAGAATGAGTTTGAAAGGTTCAAAAATGAAGACAAAAATCTAAGGCAGAGGGAGCTTGAGGAACATGCCCAAAACCATAAAGTCACTTTTCGGCTGAACTAAGGAATCAAAACAAGGCAGTCCACACTCTTAACCTTAGATTGACTTCCACCTTAAATTGACTAAAATTTAAAGATTGATAGCATTTAAATATAGGTATGGTAGGGGAAAAGACCAATCACGCCCATTCTTAGGAGTTGACATTGGTACCTCATTTTAGGGAAGTATTTCAGCAACAGCAAAACTTATAAATGGGGAAGCGGCTGTGGCTCAATCAGTGGGGCTCCCGTTTACCATATGGGAGGCCCCGGGTTCGGTTCCCAGGGCCTCCTGGTGAAGGCAAGCCCGCCCGCACGGCGTGGTTAGCTGACCCAGCGAGCACAAGCAGCAAGGGGGGGGATAAATGAATAAATTAAAAAAAAAATCTTAAAAAAAAAAAAAAAAAAAAAACTTATAAATGGGGGACGGATGTGGCTCAAATGGTTGGGTGTCTGTCTCCCATATGGAGGGACCCGGGTTCGATACCCAGGACCTCCTGGTAAAAAAAAAAAAAAAAAAAATCTTATAAATGGAAAAATCTCACAAACTCTTTAGGCCAGTTAATAGTCCATTTCCAGAAAATTACACTATAGAAATATGACTCCAAGTACGTATTCTCAAGGATGCTGCGTGTTATTTATATGACAGAAAATCTAGAAACTATCTCAATGTCAAGTCAATAGGAAGTAAAATAATTTATACTACAGCAACATCTGGCCATAAAATTAAAAAAAAAAAAAAAAAAAAAGCTGAATCACAAATCAGTATGTCTAACAATTTGAAAAACCATGCATGCAAAAAAATGTTTTGGAAATACCAAAATATTAATCTGAGAACTAGGAAGTTTGGTCAGTTGAAGGTGAAGACTTTCACTTTCATCCCTATCTTATATATTATTATTTTCTTCAATTTGGCTACTATAATTTTAATAACAGAAATTTTTAAAATAAAAAAATTTTTAACAAATACTACCACCAATTTAGGACAAATCTTGAAAGAACTATCGACTATTCTGAATTACATTTTAAAAAGAAATCAGGTCTTTCAGATAATCTGGGAGAAGAAATAAGGAGAATAAATACAGAGAAAAACATCACAAAAATTGACATTTACTATGCAAGAATTTAAGACACCAACTTTATCACGTTGAGAATGTTTCCTTCTATTCCTAGTTTTCAGAGTATTATCATAAAATGATATTTATTGGTCAAATGCCTTTTCTGCATCAACGGAGATGATCATGTGGTTTTGCTCCCTCCATTCTATTAAAGTGGTATATGACACTGATTGGTTTTTCTTATGTCGAACCACCTTGCATTTCTGGAATAAATTCCACTTGGTCTTGGTGCACAATCATTTTAATTTTAATATACTGTTATATTTCGTTTGGCGATATTTCGTTGAGGATTTCTACATCTAAATTCATAAGGGATGTTGGTCTGCATTTTCTTCTCTTGTGCAATCTATCTGGCTTTGTTACCAGAGTAATGCTGCTGTCCTCACAGAATGAGTAATTCCTCCTCTTCTACTTTCTGGAAAAGTCCGAGAAGGATTGGTGATAAATCTTCTTTCAATGCTTGGTAGAACTCAGCAGAGAAACCACCTGGTTCTGGACATTTGTTAGGCTTATTTGTTTTTGTAGGCGGTACCAGGGTATGAACCCAGGACCTCGTACAAAGGAAGCAGGTGTTCAACCACTTAGCTACATCTGCTCCCCATTAGGTTTTTAATTACTGATTCAATCTTGTCACAGGTCTGTTGAGATTTTCTATTTCATCAAATAAGATAATTTGTATGTTTCTAGGACCATTTCATCTAGGTTACCGGTTTAGAGGGGTGATTTGACTCATACCAAAAATATAATGTTAATATATTATGTTACTCATATAAAAGCAACTGAGGTCTTGTTTTAAATATAAATAACAGGGCTCTACTGAAAGCAAGATTAAGCACATTTTTGACAAAATTAAATTGAAATTAAATAAATTAAAAATTATTACAACTATCTAATAATAGAAGATCAATGATCCTTTATACTGACAAGGTTTAGGAAACTGAAGTACAGTTCCCATTAGAAGATTCACATTAAGAGTTGTATGACATTATCACAGAATATGGCTTAGGCCAGGTCATTTCAGTCCTGCTGGTGTTTTATTGCTGTTAACTATCCAAAATATCTTAATGTAACAAAAGAGCTCATAGTACTCATTCAATAAATATTTGAGAGCCTATTTTGTGTCACGCATCAAGCTAGGGACTAAAACACAAAACTTCAACAGAAACACTGAAATCAACTTTAAAGTGGTATTAAAATGTACATTCACCTCCTCTCTCACATTGTGAGAAACAAATCTGGTATAGTGGAAAGAATGCTAACCTAGAAAATATCCAGATAGTAATACCTGCTCTAACCCACTTACAAGTCCTTTTTAATTTTCAATTTTACAGAACTATGCTTTAGACAATGAACACTTAATTCAATTCAGGAAATAAATTAGACTATGTAAATAATTAAAATTTAAAAAAAAAACATAACTAAGCTGGAAATTTTCTAACAAAATGTTCATCCCTTTATGTAAAATTTTACTTTTATAATATAATAGAGAAGTATTTTTTAATTTAAAATGCATCACTTCTCTCAAAAAAAGACCATTCAAAGACAAGACACAGAGTACTACATATTGTATGATTCCATTTATATAAAATGTAAATATAAATCAATTTATAAAGATGAAAGGAGATTAGTGGTTATGTAGGTCTGAGGAAGGAATGCTAAGGGGTGTGGAGTCTTTCCTTCTGGGGTAAAAAAATTGTTCTAAAATTTCTGAGGTGATGAACGTACAATGTTGTGATTATACTAAAAGCCACTGATTATACACTTAGGATAGACTATCCAGATACAGCAGCTATGTACAGTGGGGGAAACAGAAAGAGATTGACAGGTGAGGACTTCTTGTTTGTTTTTTTATTATTATCGAAATTATGAAAATTCTCTAATAATGGTTGAAGTGATGAATGCACAACTGTGATTACAGCAAATACCACTGATTGTACACTTTGGATGAATTTTATGTTTATTAATATGTATCAATAAAATTGACTGTTAAAAAAAAAAAGGACCATTCAAATGATATATATGATTTAACTCTCTTTTTATAGACTAAAATTAAGCATCTAAGAATTTCTATGTCTTTTAGAGAACTTATACAGAGGTATTAAAAGCTTAAAAAAAAAAAAGTTGTGATTTATAGAAAGCACCCCACCAACTATTTTGACTCTTCAATCATGTCTACCATATTTTTATACTTTATTAAAAATCTAACAGTTTTGGTAAGTACATATTATTTTTTAAAGTATCCAAAGAGCAAGCAATGGAAGATGTTTTACATTCATGTGGCATCTTTTAAGATTATCTGCATACTTTTAAACATTTTATTAAGGTGTGAAAGGGAAGAAATTTTACACTCAAAGGTTTACTGACAAAATTATCAATGTTTTCAATGACACTACAAGCAATCTTAAAATAAGCACTGAGAATTAAATACTGTCCATCTTAATTTTCTCTCATCTGATACTCAAAAGTAGTAATAATGTGTGTCCACTTTAGGGAATTATTTATATATGAAAAGGTAAGTTTATTAGAAAAATAAACAACTTTAAATTGTACAATATTTTCTACTTAAAGATTCTTTAAGATAAAGTATATGTGCCATAAATGGTTTAAACATGATCTGATTTACAAAATCTCATTTAGTCCTATTTAGTAAAACAAAACGCAAAAACAAATGGTGAAATGTTGGGACTCTCAAGTAACTATTTAGAAATCCAATGTAAAGTTAAGGGGAAAAAAAATTCCATTTGTTGCAGGTACTGTGCAATGCTTACTGTGCAGTCTAAGTTTATTGTGCCAAAAATTTTTATTAACTAGATCAGGGGTTGGCAAACTTTTTCTTAAAAGGCTGGACAGTAAATATTTTAAGCTTGCAAACTATACAGTCTGGCTACTGAACTGTACCCACCCCTACAGCAAGAAAGTAATCACAGACAAGAAGTAAATGCATGGGTATGCCTGTGAGCAGAAGTTTGCCCACTAGTTGGTTGCTCCACTAGACCATGGATTGTTTCAGGCGGCATATTATAAAAATCCCCTATTTGAGCATTAAGGATAGGAAAAATTTCACATTATTTCCTATTATGTTTATATGTACATCTGTGTATTGTGTATACACACACACATAAATAAGTTATAAAGCTAGCTCATTTTAATTCCACATTCTTTCTGGTGTATTAATTATAGTAAGAGATCAAACATACATAAACAGAGAAAGGATAATGAGCAATTGAATACTGAGAGGCTAATCAATAACCATGAAATTTGGTTTTGATATCTAAGTATTTCTACAGAATGATAAAGCTAATTTATTTTCTGGGCCCCCTAAAGAAAAAAATTAGATTTTAGCTTTCAGGTGTCATTTTAAAATTCAATTGAATTGTTACAATTTTGAAGCTAAATGTAATTTGCTTTGTTTTATTAGAAAAAATACTCAGACAAGGTCTACAATCATCGGTCAATTAAGAATGACTTACAAGAACATGAAGCAATAAAATAAAAATACGGGTATACAAACTATATATCTGAAACACTTCTATTTGGCAATTTCATAACAAATCAAAATGAAAAAAGAACAAAGAAGATTGCAGATTACTTTGTAGATACAGAATAAAGCAATTGATGAAGTGCTTAAGCAAAAGAAAACAAAAAAAAATGTAAGAAAACACACTGCTTTTTTTTTTTTTTTTAAATAAACTCACATTTGCTACAGATCATATGGATACCCTTATTAAACAACCATTCCAGAATGTCTTATAGTAGCAGTGCTTTTATTTGCACTTCATTTAATTTTATATGACTCATTTCATGTATATAGACAGGCTCTTTAACCCACTGTAATGAATAGTCTCTCTTAATTTTTATTTATCTTTAATTCTTTAAAGCAAATGAGAAATGATTTATGTATCATGGAACCTTTCCCATTTTGGAACCAAAGGCTTAATTCTATATTTTGTCTATTCTTTCTTTAAAAAAATTTAGTGTAAAAATTGCTGGTTTTTTATATTTACTGTAGTAAAGTGAAAACTCCTCAATCAGGAGTATTTTCTGCAGTTTAACTGCATATAATCACATACTTTACAATATGTCCTTCCAACAGTAAGGAAACAACTGATTTCATGGTCACTGTCAGAAATGAGTGCCATAATTCTATTATGGGTACAGGTCCTCCCTCAAAGACTTTCTGGAAGGATGTTCAATGTGTTTTGTTCTCATAGATATTAACAGTAGTACATAGTCCCTTAAGTCTGAAAAGACATTTATTGTTAAAGAAGGTGCTTTATTAACAATTCCTCTGGCAGCACTAGTGAATTACAATATCCTTCAATATTATTTCTACCATATATATACATTTAACTTTCATGCCTCTAGAAAAACATCTACAGTACATTTCATAATATAAAAATATATTACAAATCTGCTGAATTATTTACAAGCAATGTTGTATTATCTCTATGCAACATTTTTTGATACAATACTAACAAGTTACACATATTTCCATTTTGTAAGTTTAAAAAAATCCATATGGCTTCTTGCTAACCAAGCAAGAAAGTGATTTTATTTTCCTTTTCAAAACCAACTTTGGTGCATAAAGGATTCAGCTTGAAGATACTTTAAAAAAAATACTTTTTCTTACATTAAGATAAAACTCAAAAACCAAATGGTTTCCTCAGAAAAAAACAATTAGAGTCTTATATGTTAAAATGAAAATATGAGGATTATTCAAATCATTTGAGATAGAGGTTTTTCAAAAACCTTTCAACAGATGAATTATGTAGGTAAATATTAACATACTGTACTCCATGAGAAAACCCTAGTCCTGAAAGGGGAGCCACCAGGCATACTGCAACACTCTTAACAGTAATTTTCAGCCCTAATTCGATAGATGAATTTTTAGTTGATTGCAAATGTCGTTCACTGTTTGCTTAAATACAAATTGAACACTTTTCTTAGAGTTCTGCAAAAGAACACAAATGGCAACCAATCACATCTATTTATCATAATTGAAGGGTAAATTATCTCTTGATAATTTTCATTGTCTAAGAATTTCCTAATATGATGACTTCAAATCAATAGACACTGTCAAGACAAATATCCTTACAGTGCTTTTAGTATTTGTAAGGGCACATGTTGTGATTTTTTTTTCTTTCAAATATAAACTACTATAATCACTAAAGGGGGGGGGGGAAGCAGCTTAAAGCAGCAAGCATGCAAAGCCTTTAAGAAGCTGTTCTGCTAAGTTGCCAGAAGAGTGTTTGCTCAGTCTCCCACAGTACCATTCCATGAACATGTGGATATACAGTAATATATTAATATATTCCACAGAAGAGCCTACTTCATTCACAGAATGTTTACACTAAAGCATAAATATAATTCTAAATACTGGATTTTTTAAAAAATAAAAAAAAATTTAAAAAAGGGGTTTTGACTCTAGTGTGCAACTTTTCCTAAACCCATTGTCAGTGACTAAGACTGCAGGTGTCCCCGCTTGTTTGCTTTTTATGTATTTATTTATTTTTTTACCTCTTCAACCTCTTCTGCGGCATTGTTCTAGAAAAAGAGAAAGAAGAATGTTATTTTATTTAACTGAATCAAAAACACATTGTGTACTTTAAAAGAAACATCAAAAGTTCTTATAAGATAGACAATGAAATGATCAATCATCATTAAAATTTATCTGCAAGACATTCTCACATAATAAGTACATGTTCAGTTACATAAAATTCAACTTTTTAAATAAATCCATTTTATGTGTTATGCTAATGTTTCTAAGATTCCCATGTCTAACATATGCATTTTAACCAACCAGTATTTTTAAACTGATGTTTACATCCCAAATAAATATATTGTTTTAGTCTCATTTTGAAGTTAAATATATTTTTGGAAGGCTTGCCATGTTTTCATTTTGAGATGTACATAAGCAGAAAATTATTTCTCTTAAGAACAGTTGGAATAATGATGTTTTCTCTCTTTTGCTTAATTTCAGAAGTTTTCCCATTCAAAATCCAGAAAGCATCAAATAAAGATGCTATACTGAGGCCGATGTAGGGGCTTCTATGACTATATGCCACTTTAAGGCAGAAAGTTATTTCCAAAACAATAGAAGCATGAAAATATAGAATTAAAATTAAATTTTAAGACTTTCAGTTACAGTTAAGGAAAATCAGACCCACAGAAGCACCTAAATTTTCCTTAAGAAAATCCTCAATTCCCAAGATTGAAATCAATAAAAATTGCAGTATTATATGCTTTTAAGAATATGCTATGGGATTCTGATGCACATTTGGGCATCAGTTTTTGAGCCTGATTTTTTTTTAAGTTACTTTCACTAAAATATCTAAGATGCTTCCTACATAGCACAGAAGCAGCAAAAATAAGCTGGTTCTGTGAAAAAGGAAGACTCTCAGGGGAAAGCAGAATGTGGGGCAGAAACACACAAAGGTTAATCTTATCATTAAGATCCAGGCCCCTTTTCTTGAGAGATCTTTACAACCAGTTCGTATGGCAAAGCAGCTCTCCTAAAAATGGTATCACTCTTTTACAATGTGAATTTTGATTACCCTCTCCAAAGAGTAAGCAGAAATAAACACTAAATTGCATATCAGTAAATAATGAATATTCAATCATTTTTCTTTAAGGTTGTGATTTTCCCGTATCTTTAGTACCAGTTTCCTCAATCCTCTCCTTTAAGAGTTAATTCTTAACAACCCATCTCATTTCACAAAGAACCAGTATCACCATACATAACACTATCACCAAGGATGTGTATTAAAAAAAAATTTTGGAGTACATAATATTCAAGAGTCTCACTGATTCTGCATGGCAAGGCCTATTATGTTAGAATTTCGTTCTCTTAAGATGGCTTAAATCACGGGAATCCCATTAGATTGAATACCGATAAAAAAAATTTTTTTTTAATTGAGACATGAAATGAAGTGTTTAATTGCTCCAAAGTTTGGCATGTGAAATAATTTATCGTGGCTAAAAATATATTTTTGGGATTACCAATTATTTTATGTCATCTTAACCTGTCCAACCTATTCATATGCAAAATATATATTAAATTAAAATTTATCTTAAAAATATATAAAAATTAAGTTCATTAAGAATGCCTCTTAAAACCTAGCTTTAAGCATTTCCACCACTCTAGTGTGTATCATTTGGACAGAAGCAGGATAGAGTTCTGCCACATACTATCTGTGCAACCTTGGGCAAGATATTTAACCTCTTGCCTCAGTTTTCCAACCTGTAAAACAGAGATAGTAACACCTACTTCACAGGGCTGCTGTGAGGATGAAGTATATGTAAAGCACCTAGCAAAGTGACTCAGCACATAGTCAGAAAGGTTGGTCTCTTCTCCTTTCCCCCCCTATACCTTCATAAGCACAGCACGCTAAAACAAAGGTCAGATCAGAAAATTATTAGAAATGTGAACACTGTGAGCTACCTCTTAAAGAACAAACATAGTAAAACTTTAATTGCTCTTTTTAAAAGTCTGGGGAAGAATATGTATTTTTCAAATTTCAACCGCTTATGGTATTTAGGACACATGCGATACATTCCCAGGTTCACAAAAGTCTGATATTATAAGAAGAATTACACACTTAAACAAAAGACATTTGTTTTCAAATAATGTGTAAATTACAACCTAAGTTACTTGAGATCACTCTGGAATTAAACTGGCATATAAACATTACCAAAATATTGTTTTTCTGTATTTCTATGATTTACAGCTTTGTTAAATAATTTCTATATACAAGGCACCCAAAAATAAGATATGCTTAGTATTTAAATTCATTACTTAAGAAATAAGTCCCAATCTTATATTAAAAATTTAGGGAAACTTAAAATTCAAAAAGTAAAACATGAAGTCAAGAATTAAATTACCTGTATATGTTTGGGTCCAAAAGCAAGGCAGTATCTTTGGGTAGTTTTGATAAATGAACTACTTTAGTTTTTAATTGATGTCGTTCACTTTCATTCACCCATACATCAGGTAGACTACAAATTCAAAAAAAACAAGTCATTTCTTCATCTCTAAAATATACGGCAAATGCGTAATTTTAACAAGAAAGAAATGGCGCTATTTAAGAATATAGTTTTTGAATAATATGCTAAAATTTTGATTCTTGAAAAATAGGGTAGAGGGGATATCAGATGCTTCTATTCTAAAATAAAGAATAAGACATACAGCATTAATTTTCCATACTGTTAAAATTATTTAAGCTCTATTATCAATAAAATTAAAATTTTACAGATTTACCCTTCATATGACTTCACAATTCCCCAGCCTTTTCTGCGAGGCTGATAAGGCTACCTAGGTTAACAAGCTTCTCAGAAGCCAGTCCCAGCTAAGAAATGAGAGGGCTAAATCTTAGGCAGGAATTTGGAATAAATTAGTAATGTTTAGTGGCAAAGCCGTATCAAACTCAGAAAAATATATCGCAACACATTGCTGGCTTTTAACTCAATAAAATTCCTATCTGAGCTTGACTTGACAGGAACCTGACAGTAGGTTTCTTTATTAAGAAGTAAGTAGTAAAAATCCCACAAGACTACACTCCACTTAAAAAAGAAAAACATGCTCGCATGACTATTATTCTGAATTCAAAGACATTTAACCTTACAGGAAAATCCAATTAAAAGCATTTTGGTATTTGGACCGACAAATCTTCACAATATAGGGGATACACAGACATCTGAATTTGAAAGTTTTTTTTTTTTTTAAAAAGGAACTATGTTTACAACTAATTTGTAATCTTACAAATCAATAGGAAACAAATGAACACTCACTCATTAAGGAAAGGGGAGAGGGGAGACAACGCATACAATAAATTCACCAAAGAAACAGTTTCTAAAGTACCTTACTTCTAATCAAAGAAAGGCAAAATTTAAAAGAAATTGACAGGGGAGCAAATGTGGCTCAAGCAGTTGCACACCTGCTTCCCCGACGGTAGGTTCCGGGTTTGGTTCCCGGTGCCTCCTAAAAACAAAACAAAACAAAACAAAAAAGTAAAACAAATGAAAAACCAACTCAGGGGAGCCGATGTGGCTCAGTGGTTGAGTGCCAGCGATTGAGCGCCAGCTTACCACTTACAAGGTCCCCAGGATGGCCCCAGTACCTTAAAAAAAAAAAAAAAAAAGAAAAAAAAAAAGAAAAGTAAATGATAATAGCCAAGTGCTGTTGATAAGCCAGAGAAATAAGCTCTTCTAACATAACACAATAGGTGGAAATATAAATTGGCACAAAGTTTCAAGAAGGCAATTCCTTTCAAAAACCAGGAAATTTTGCATAGTTTGCACTAACACAGAAATTTTCCTATCACTTTTACAGTAGGGGAAAAAAATGATTAATGTTCAGAAAAAAGGAGTTAAAATAAATTTTCTATGGTCATTTCAAAATATTTTTGAGTACCATTTCCACAAAATCAGTCTAAATGGATTTAGAAGGGGATGTTGTAGGAGAAATGTTCCATACCAAGTTGGATAATCTCAGGATAATTTTTAAAAAGTTAGAGAGATTTCTTTATTTTAATGTGCTAGTGTGCATTATATATTTCCCAAATCTATTTAAGGACTGTTCATTGACACCATAACTATCAACATTACCTCAGAACAGAGTTTGAAAAACAATACTGCAAAAAAATATTTAATGAGGAACAATGTTAACCCCATATAATTAATTTCTGGGAAAAACACATACAATACGATCCCATTCGTTTAAATTTATTTTCTTTTTGGTGGTTATCTATTTTGTCCAAAATTTCTATGATACACCTTCATTACCTTTTGTAACAAGAAAAAGGAAAAGAAAAAAATGTTTTTAAGAAAAGGAAAATCAAATGTGGAATACCTAAACATTAAGAGCATCTAGGCCAGGAGTGCTCTAAAAGCAGAACCAAAATTGAAAGAAAAAGTAATGGCTGCTAGACGACAACTGACCAATTGTTTTTTCTTTAAAATAGCATTCCTTGTATACCCAAAAATGTTTAGAAAAATTTTAAATAAATGATTCAAACAAAGGCATGACTAAGGCTGCCTGCAAAGTTATTTGAAGATCCTTAAAAATCCTGAAAAATCACATTTTTAAAGTGATTTTTTAAAAATTTTTAAAAATTGTATAACAAAAACACACAAAAAATTGTTTGTCTCTTGCATGTAAGCTTATCATAGTTGTTTCTTATTCCTAGTAAGTGTATTTGATTATTTTATGGACTACATGTTCATGGAGGATTTGGATCACAGAAGGGTTACAATGGGTACTGCAGGGGATTATTGGTGGGGGGTGTCTGGGAGGGGGGTTTCATGAGAATTAGTTCATCCAAATATACATGAAAGATATACAAAATTATTCAAAAGATCAAAAGATGGGGCATGGTCACGATGGGTGGACAATCACACAATAAATGAGGGAATCTGAATTCCTAACCTGGAGAGCTCTGCCACAGTCTCCAAGGGAGCAGCAATAGTCCTCTGAGTGCAGGGACAGTGTCTGTCAAAATAGGATGACCCACTGATGTGTTCTTTTTATTGATGACTACCCTTATAACTGAGACTTAGCCTGCAGTTGTGGGGTGCCTAAGGGTTGCCACCTGAGAGCCTCCTTGTTGTTCAAATGTGGCCTCTCTCTAAGCCAAACTCAGCATATGATTGCATTACATTCCCCCCAACGTGGGACATGACTCCCGGGGATGAGCCTCCCTGGCAACGAGGGATTAATACCAAGTGCCAACTGGCAACACAACTAGAAACAGTCCTTGAATAAAAGGGGGAAAAGGTAAAGACAAATGAGTTCAAGTGGCTAAGAGACTTCAAAGAGAGTCGGGAGGTCATCCCAGAGGTAACTCTTACGCACACCTCAGTAGGAGCTCATAGAACATCTAAGTGCCTATCACCCCACACAGAGGGGCTCCTGAGAGCTCTGGAGACACCCAGGTCCTATATCAGGGGGGATAGCCCCAGAGACTGATGCCTTATCAGTGGGCTCTATTTTGGAATCTGTGCTCCTGAGAGTGACAGAATTGGACTCAAATAAGTCCTCCCTGCACGTGGTTCATCAGTCCCTTCTATTCAAACCTATATGTGATGCTGAAGTTTTTAGGTATACTTCCAGATACTGGAGCCTCTGGCCTACCTATGTGCCAGGTGTGCGTGGAATCTCGGTGGAGCTGCAACTCCTACCCTACAGCTCAATGGACTCATCCAAGTCACCTGGCGAGGAGACAACGATGGGCAACGGCCATCCCAGGGAATGGAGAGGGACAGCATCTGCAGGTAGGATCATCCAACCCACCATATCCATGGGATATAAGCCCTCTCTCACTTGGAGGTGGAGTGGACATCACCATCCCAGTCCCCTCAGGATTGGGGGAAGAACTATGGACTAGAGTGGACTTGATGGTATTCGGTTGTACACATATGGTGATTCTAGGAGTGGAAGAAATTATAACAATGAGGTGGAGCCAATGGCCACTTGACACTTTTGGGGCAGGGAGGGGACGAGTAGTTGAAATACAGGGGCTTCTTTGGGATTTGGAGGTTGTCCTGAGTACCGATGTGGCAACGGATGTAGGCCATTTTAAATCAGCACACACCACTCAGCACTGTGTGGGAGAGAGTGTGGTCTACGATGTGAACTGTGGTCTATGGTTGGTGGCAAGGCCCCAGGATGTGTGAGTCCATTGAGGGTGGTGGGCCACACTTGTGGGAGATGTTTGTGTGGGATGTGGTGGGATGTGGTGGGAGGTGGGCAACATGGGAATCCCAGTGGGCTCCGTGTAATATTTTAGGTAATCTAAGCACCTCTTAAAATATATTTATATATATAAAAATAACATTTTTGTAAGCAAATGCACATACATGCATATATATTTATATATCATTTTACAAATATTGGTATGTATTGTGAAAATTTTGAGTTTTACCCACAATAAAAAATAAATTAATTAAAAAAAAAAAGAGTGGGGTCGGGCAATCCTTTATATTTTTTTATGTAACATTTTTATGTAATCTAAGTATCCTTTAGAAAAAATTAAAAAATATTAAAAAAAAATTTTTTTTATAAAATTGCAGGTGCAAAATATAAAGCATAATGTAAACCACTGACCATGGTTAGTAGCGATGCTTCAATATTTGTACATCAATTGCAACAAATGTATCATACACATGTAAAATGTTATTAACAGGGGAGTGTGGGATGGGGGAAACTGTTGGGTATATGAGAATCTTCTATATTTTCTATGTGACTTTTCTGTAACCTAAAGCTTCTTTGAAGATAAAGAAAAAAAATAAGACACTGGGGAAACATACAGAAGAAATTGTCATTGTACGTAAAAAACAACAGATCTTAGAGTGATGAATGGTACAATGAATAAAAATTTATTTTATTATTTTTCAAAAAAAAATTGTGTAACACGTTTCTGCAACAACAACAGAAAAGCTAAAGTTTTGGAGCTTGTATATTAGGCCAGCACTCTGTTTCACAGATTATCTCTAGTCATTACAACCTTAAAAGGGCATACAGTTTAAGTACAATAACAATTTCTGGATATAAGATTTTAATAAAAGGTATTAGTGTATTGATTACACAAATAGTATTTCACTTACATGTCTTCAGGCATCCAATGAAGCAAAAGTTTTATCTTTCCAGAGTCCTCTTTTCTCTTAGCTATTACCTAAGTAACGATATGGAAAAAGAAAACAATCTGTAAAACTCATTGTAATGTATCATTAAAAAGCACTTTTGACCCTATTCAAGAAGTGTTCACATCCTGGACCAGAAATTTATCACCACAACATCCTGATGGTCTCTCCTTTGTAGCAATCAAATCTTTGTCCTTCCCACAAGCCCGAAAGCACCAGGAGAGTAAGGACTCTCTATCTTTCAGACTTCTGAATCACGCCACCTAAAGCAATGTTTGGTATAAAAGGAATTAATTCAGGTTTTGAGAATCTATCCTAAGTAAACAGGCCTAAAATCAGGAAAAGCTTTATGCTCAAAGATGTTCACTTTGTAGTGAACATCTTTTTGCACTTCTGGCTCCAAAAAGGGAAAGCAAGGGGAGCGGATATAGCTCAAGCAGCTGAGCGCCTGCTTCCCACATGGGAGGTCCTGAGTTCAGTTCCCAGTGCCTCCTAAAAACAAAACTAAAAAAAAACAACAAGGAATGAAAAGAAAAAATCAACTCAGCACAGTCAATGTAGCTCAGTGGTTGAGCAACGGCGTCTCACACATGAGGTCCCAGGTTCAAACCCCAGCTCCAGTACCTTTTTTAAAAAAAAGGAAAGCAAATATCCAATCACTGAGGTCTATTATGTTGTTTTGTTTTGTTTTTTGTGGTGTTGGTGTTGGTGGTGGTGGTGGTGGTGGTGGTGGTGGTGGTGGTTTTAAGGAACTACTATTATCTCACCCCAACCTGCTAAAACCCTGGTTCAGGCCATCAATCTTCTGGACTGCCCCAGTCCCCAAAGCCATTCTCTGCTCAATACCTGGAGTGCTTGGTCCAAACCAAATTCATTGATACTACTTCCCTGACTAAAGCTCTTCAAGGTTCCCCTGAGCACTTAGGGTAAGGTCACTCTGAGTAGGATGCACAAATTCTTTTTCATGATCCAGCCTCTCCAGACTCAATTTTACTGTTTTCTGCCTCCAATTCTTTCAGCCATTTATTAGAATAGTTTCCCAAACTATGAGTCATAAAAAGAAGCTTTCTCATTCAACCTCCTACTCACCAGGTGAACCAAATCTCCTAGCTTTCTGTGCACCAGGCACAGTAATGTTTTACAGGGGAAATGGCTTCCACACATTAGCCAAACAGTATAAACCATGGACTATACTTAATAGTAAAATTTAATAATATTCTTTCATCAACTTAACAAATGTACTGCAAGGAGTTAATAATAGGAGAGTATATAGGAAATCTGTATTTTCTGTATGGTTTTTCTGTAAAACCACAACTTCTCTAAAAATTAAAAAAATCAGTTGAAAGCTTTTGAAAGACGTGATAAAGGAGGCGCTAAAAAGGATGTGCTGTAGAATTACAGTAAAAAGAGAAAAATCATAAATCTCAAAGATCCATGCTTCAGGTGGGTAACTGAGTTTAGCCCCAATACCAAGTATATCATGAAGACAGAAACTGATGTTTTCATCAATATCTTTTGAATTTAAACCATTCAGAGAAGTTTTTCACAGGTTATCCTCTAGTTGATAATTATTCATATAGAGGATTTTACCAAAAAACCCCTATTTCATACCAGGAATATCCTTTCAAGGTATTTCCTCCCTACTGCAGCAGGTTGGGTTATATAATGTCCCGAGATTTAGTACCGAGGATCTATGAAATGATGATTCATGTAAAACCCATCAAGTATGAAGATGTGTATGCTGGGATCTGCTTGAATTTATTAAAAGTGGACATTCATATTCCAGAAGACACAAACCTTTTCTTTTTATATAGAATCCGTCTGGATGTCTGTCAACTAGACATGTGATTGCAGCCCATGGCTTTTCTTCCAAGGAAATTATCACATCTTGGCAAGTTATGCTAAGGAACACCATGTCATTATTAATTTCACATTCCACCAAAAGCCCAGTGATGGGAAGGATACTTTGTGGAAAGTGTTAAAGTTGGTACTGTGAAATCTCAAATGGAAAATTCATGGAAAGGTCGGCGTGCTGGCTTACACTGACCTGAAACTCACAAAGAACCCATAAACTAGAGATGTAGGGTTATATTTATTTGTGATTTATTTTGGCAAAAAATCAAGTCAGACCCTTTTAAGATGATATTTGGAAGAATTAAATTGGAGGTTTTTGCTAATAAATAGGACCAAACTATTTGGACATGTCATTCTATCTACAGACTAGAACTTCTTAAAACAGGGTTTACCGAATTATAAGCTCATTAATCAACAGTCAAGCAATGTGAAGTTCCGTTTATTGAACAATATAGTCAGTTAAGGGCATTGTGTATATCTTACATGGTGTAGCAGTTTGGCATTGTTTATGAATTCCAAAAATAGATACTGGATTATGTTTGTAAACTGGTCTGTAGCTGGGCATGATTAAAGGATTAAGGCTTTGATTAGGCCACATCAGTAGGACATTGCATCCCTGCCCCCTTGGTGGGCAGGGACTCACAGAAAAACCACACCACAGAGAAGGCAGGTTGGAGTTTTCAGCTGGAGCCTGGGAAGTGAACACACAGGAGAACTCAGAGAAATAGAGACAGCTCCTTAGACACAGCAGAAGCCCAGGGAGAGAGAGAGCTGTTCGTTTGATAGTCTACAGCTGGCCTTGTGGAGGGAGCACAGCAACTGAGCCGAGAGAGAAACGGAGCCCCAGGCAGAGAGGAACCCAAGAAGCCTGAACTCTTGGCAGATGACGGCAGCCATCTTGCCCCAACACATGGCAATAGACTTTGGTGAGGAAAGTAACGTATGCTTTATGGCCTGGTAACTGTAAGCTTCTACCCCAAATAAATGCCCTTTATAAAAGCCAACAGATTTCTGGTATTTTGCACCAGCACCCCTTTGGCTGCCTAATACACATGGATTACCTTTTTTCTTTTTTTTGCCATGGTCCGAGACCGGGGACTGAACCAGACACCTCATATGTGGGAAGACAGCGCTCAACCACTGAGCTACACTGGCTCCCCGGAGTTGGTTTTTTCATTTGTTTGTGGTTTGTTTTTGTCTTTAGGAGGTACCAGGGATCAAACCCAGGACCTCGTATGTGGAAAGCAGGCCTTCAACCACTTGAGCTACATCTGCTCCCCATGGATAACCTATTTTTTAAAAATAAACTTAGAGATATACTGAACAAATTTTCATCTGTCTTTGCTCATTCAGAAACTACTTTAAGATGTTTCAGTATTTGCAAGTTACCAATTATTATTTAATGCTACTTAAAACTTTCTGGGTATTTGGATGATATGGCTGTTTGAATACTGTTTAAACAGAATACAGTGAATCATCCATCAGTGAAGTAACTTTTTTCCAGTTACTTCACTGACCAATTTATTACTGATAGCCCCATCAGCATAAGCTTATTGGTTTTTATTGTGTAATAGTAATGTCTTAGACTTTGAGTGATATTTTACTCTGGTAATGCAGAGAAAAACCCAGGCAAAAAGGTCCAAATTATTGCCTTGTTTTTAAAAAATAAAATCCCCAAGGTTTTTAGATGTCACTTCATCAATCTCATTTTTTCACCTGGAAATTAGGAATAATATAGAATGCTAAGCAATGGTCTCTTTTCGAAAGGACTCTGAAGGCAAAAAAGAAAGAAGAGAATCTGTTGACAAGAAATATTATAGAGTGTGATATTCAAACATTGGGAGATAGAAAGAGAAGACTGAAGATTTGAGTCATGTTATTAATCTTGCTTCATGTGTTTTCTTCTTAGTTTGTGAATAAAAGAGGAAGAGAAAGAAAAAAAGGTCTATTTGGATAGCTCTGGGTGGCTTTACAAGTATCTTCAAGTTCTGGCTCCACTTTAGATAAATAAAAGCTACAAACCATTAGACTATGTGTATTTTCCAAGTGTGGTTTATTCAAGAAATGTGACTGAGAATGTTAATTAGCATGTCCATATTCCAATTCTATATAGGACTTTGGCCCCATATAAAACAAATGACAACTGAATATTCATTTGTATATTCAGCTAGGTATACACACCTCATTTTTTGATTTCTGACTTTTAACTTGGACAATTACCAAACAACCACAGGACTCAGGTCAAATAAAATTTACACCAAATTTTTACTCCCATCTTCACATCATTTCCACCTATATTCATACACAGTCAGATATATGATTTCTAGGAAATATGCATTATCAGCCCCCCCCCCCCTTCTTCAACCCTCAATCCCAGTAAATTGATAGCTTACTCTACATTAGCATACTTTTCACTATATTGTCATTTCTTTATGAGCATGTCTTCTCCAAGAAATGGGGAATACTGCAAATCCAGCATCTATGACAGGTACTGACCCAAAATATTTACATAAATGGAGACTGTAAACAAATAACAATAATGGAATGTAATACAGTCATTTAAAATTAGGTTTAAAAAGGCAATCTCAAAAGCTACAACATTATTACAATTATGTTACACACAAAACAAAAACTTAGGGACTGGATGTAGCTCAAGTGGTTGAGTGCCTGCCTCCCATGTATGAGGTCCTGGGCTCAATCTCTGTTACCTCCTTTAAAAAAAGAAAAGAATTTACATGCAATTGGATGTATATAAACGTAAAAATTTCATGGAGCAGTACATGTAAAAATCTGTAATACTTGATGTAAATCAAACCTCAAGAGTAAAAGAAAAAAACTTATATGTAACAGTACCCCACAGTTTGGCAATGGTGGTATGTAGAGCTTTTTCTTCTACTTTTCTTTATTCCTCTCATAATCTTAATCAAATTATTCTTTAAAGACAACCTCTTCTCAAATTCATCTTTGTCAAATATTTTCACCAAAAGAAAGAAAGAGGGATTTAAAGAAGCTCTGTATAGCCAAACATTAAAATCATATTTTTTAGTAATTAAGGGACTGAAAATGCTATATTGGCCAACCAAGCATCTATATTGAATGGAATATTTTTAAGGATGATTAAACAGTAAAGAAAAATATTGCTGAGGAGGAAAATGTCTCTAATTTACCACTAAAGAGTCTGCTGTTTGCCTGGGGAGGTTTTGTTTTTGTTTTATTTTCTTTTTTTTTTTTTTTTTAAGATTTTATTTATTTATTCATTTATCCCCCCTTTGCTGCTTGTGCTCGCTGGGTCAGCTAACCACGCCGTGCGGGCGGGCTTGCCTTCACCAGGAGGCCCCAGGAACCGAACCCGGGGCCTCCCACATGGTAAACGGGAGCCCTACTGATTGAGCCACAGCCGCTTGCCTTGTTTTATTTTCAATGGAACATTAGTCAACTGATCTTTAAACCCAATCTCAAGAAATCTACCTAAATTAGATGGTGGATCAATCTGAACAAAAGTCATATAAAAGTGTAAGAAATACAATATGCTTGCCATTCATTACCAGATTCTAAAATTAAATTAATGCTTCAATAAAATAAAAACAGATCAAACTCGCATAACTCACAATTTCCACTTAACAAAATTAGCACTTTAGTGTTTTAATAATCTAATGCTCAAATTTTTCCCAAAAGTTAAGTTCAAACAGCCACAAAATAATTTGTCATACTGAAGCCATATTAGAACTCAATACCAGTTGTGCAATAAACAGCATTCTAAACAAAAATAAAACACTTTCTCTCCCCATTATTTTTAAAAACCCACAGTTAAATAAATTATTTTTAATATAGACTTGGCAAAGAGATTTAAATTTAAGTCCAAGGATGAATCTGGAGATGCTAAAACAAAATATCTCTACAACGAAATAAGATATAAACACAATGCAAAACAATCAAGCCCAGCAAACCAATTGACTGGTAACAAGGATTCTGCTGACCTCTTCTGGAGAAGAGGAAAGAAAATGTTTCAATTAAAATATAACACAAATTTGGCGCGATCCGCACATTTTTTTATCACACAATAAATTTTCTTTTTTTTTTTTTTTTTTTTTTTGCAAATTTGTGTCACAGGAATCATCAGTATGATTATTTCCTATAAAAAAATGTGATAAGGTAATAAATTTGCAGCTATTATTGAACATTCTGACTACCCACTTCTATTAAACACGTACTGGCTCCATCTAAACCTTTCCAGCCATGAAACTTGCTCATCTAGTCCTTTCTATTTTTCTATTGTGTCCAACAAAGACCCTTTCCCAATCTGTATGTCTCTTCCTTCCATTTCCTTGCCCCAGCAAAAATCAGTCTTCAGATTATATTCCACCTCTGACTTTTTCTCAGTTTACATACCCCTGCCTCCCCATGATATTACTAACAGGTACCAAATCACTCTTATTCCGCAGATATTTAATTCATTCCATTTACTGTATCATGCTCTTAACTCCTCTCAGATGTTTTCCATAGCTAGAACACTCATTTTCATCTTCATAGATTATTCTGACCCCAGATATTTTTAAATTTTCTTTCCAGTAACCTAATATCATTGCCACTATTTTTAATTCTATCATTTCCTTGACTTTTTTTTGACTATTTTTATTCTAAGCCTAAGGATATAACAAACAAGGATCACATCACCACTAGTGCCTTTTATGAGATTCTGCTCATTACTAGACCCCTATTTCATGAGATCCATTGTCTTTTAAATCATAAATGTTCGGAGGTCCCAAATTTGAGTCCTTAGATGCCTTTCTCTTTTCTATCATGTACACTTAGTCCCCAGGTAATCTCATCTAGTCTCATACCTTTAAACATCACTGATATGCTGAAAACTCCAATATTTTTATCTGTAGCTCACACACCTCTCCTCTGAACCCGAAACTCTTATATCTACCTGTCTACATGCAGAACCACTGGATGCCCTATACGCTAATTAATGTGTCCAAACCCGAGTGCTTGATACTCCCCTCAGCTCTATTAATGGCAACTCCATCCTTACAGCTGCCCAGGCCAAAAGCCCTGGAGCCATCCTTTCACCTTTCTTAAATCTATGTGATTCATCAATAAGTTTTATCAGCACTACCTTCAACAGATACCAAAAAAAAAAAAAAAAAAAAAATTTTTTTTATTTATTTATTCATTTATCCCCTCCTTGCTGCTTGTGCTCGCTGGGTCAGCTAACCACGCCGTGCGGGTGGGCTTGCCTTCACCAGGAGGCCCCCGGAACCGAACCCGGGGCTCCCATATGGTAAACGGGAGCCCTACTGATTGAGCCACAGCCGCTTCCCAGATACCCAAAATTTAACCACTTCTTATCACCAATGCAATCATTCCAGTCCCAGCCACTATCATCTCTCACTTGAGATATTAAAAAGCCTGATGATTCCTTTACCCCACCCTTGACCCCATATCATCTGTTCTCAATACAGAAATCAAATTGGGCACATTTCTTTAAAAATTAGATTAGGGCAGGGGGTGGAGGCAAATATGAAATGCAAAGCTATACCAGCAAACTCTTGAGAATGTTCTTTAACTGTGGTGGCAGTCAAACTCATAGAACTGTATACCTTAAATGGATGTAATTTATTATATATAAACTATAGCTCAATGAAATTATTATTTAATGAAATAAAATAACCAAATGAGACCATGGCTACTCAATCTCCTTCAACAGCTTCCCAACACACACAGAATAAAAGCCAAGGTCTTAGTCTAACAAGTTTCTCCCCAATTACCTCTGAGACTTGTACACTCTCTGCCACACTCATTCCCTCCAGCCACACTGACCTCCTTCCTATTTTTCTAACATGCCAGGCATATGTCCACCTCAGGACACTGTACTTGATCTTCCCTCTGCCTAAGGTGCTCATCCCCTAGTAAGTACATCGCTCTTACCTTCACTTCCTTCAGTTCTTCACAATTTTATTCCTTTGTCTTGTTTATTGTGTCTATTCTATTAGGCTTTTTTTTAACTTGCTTTGTTCACTTCAGTATCAGTTCCTTCCACACTGTTAGGTGCTCAACAAATGAACAAACTAGCCCTGTCTAATCTCACAATCCAGGCCTGCTGACCACATCTAACTTACCTTTTTTAAAAAGAACAATTACAGACCTATCATGTTATAAATCTGTTATCAAGTTTCAAAAGACACATAAAAATAATAATAAAATCAAAGGAGGACATCACTGCCTGAGAAAACCTAAATTCTTGCTGAATCCCAGCAAAATTACCAAAGTAGCCATTTTTACCCTTTCTTAAATTCAAGTTCTTTAAATTTTTTCCCCTTCCCACCTACTCATACTTATTTAAGTATATTTCCTATATTCTTCAAAAAAGTATAGGTATGGTGGCACCTGTCTTTCACCCAAACTCACACCTCTCAGCTTTTATAATCATTAAAACAAGTTTCCTTTATTATATCTAATCTTCCACCTCTTAATTGCTTTTGCTTCCACATCTTTAATTTTTCACTCTCTCCTTCATATCCTTACCTCTGTTAAGTTTCCAACATCAACAATTTACCTTATATAGTAAATTTGCCTGGAGTTTACTGTCACCTAACACTCTTTTTTATGTTCCTCTTAATACCACACTTCTCTGTCTAAATACAAGAGTTCTTACCATGGAATCCATGAATAACAGACTAGGGGTAGGGATCCAGAAACCCCTATGAAATGGTAATATTTAACTTCCACAATTGTCACATTAGAAAAGGCACACAATCTCTGAACACCTAGGTTTTCTTATGTGAAAAATTTAAGTCAGGAAGCAGTGGTGGTTATATGGTGACTAAAAACTTTTTCAACTTCATTTTATTTTGGCATACTTAATAAATTCCCTTACATTATGTCAAGCATGCCTCCACTTAAATTTATTCCATTGAGAAAATCCACTACTGGTTATTTTCTTGACTCCTATGATCTGAATAGATCTTACAAAAGTATATTTCCTAGATTCTACTCTATCCTACAGTGAGATTTTTAACACATAAAAATGAAATACTACAGTATTTCCTCTTTCAATCTTCCTTAATAAATAGCTATGACATTATACCATTCAAATTCCATGGTACTTATCCACAAAAATACAGCATTAGAACATTTCCTTATCTTTAAAATGAAAACCTACCAGGGAGATCCAGCACAATAGATGGTATAGAGAGGTGTGGGCAGTAGTTTTTTGCATTATTAAAGAAAAAAAAAAGGCAAAAATAAAGGTGGGATAAGGAGGCTAAATTAAGAAGATAAGTCTGATAGGTAAAAAAAATCAAAACAAGGAGGAGAACATGGAGGTAAGCATGTACATTAAAATGAGTAGGCAGAAGTAACAAAAAAGCTAAATAATTGGGAGGCAAGAATATACAGAAGAAAAAGTGAAAATGCAAGGAAACTGCATTATAGGAAATAGAATAAAAGAGCTTCAAAAGAAAACCAAACATGATACTGTTAACACTGATCTTAAAAATTCTAGTGCATTTTGACTGAAATATAAAAATTAGGTTAACCCAAATTTAATATTATTTTGTATATTCAACAGCCAAAATTAAATTCTTTTTTCCAGGGATTCAAACCACCAAGAATTTGGTTGACAATCTCTACTAACTTACCACATCAAACTATACTAATTCAAAGATGACTAGATAAAATGGCAAAGGGGCATGGAAACAAATAGAATTCTCTATTAACTCCAAGTTAATCAAAAAATGAAACAAAAGAAAAACTGTATTTAGTGCTCTTCAAAACTTTGATATTTTTCTTCTATGCTAAGAAACACGTCACTAACAAATAAACTGAATGCCTGCTATATGTGCAAGAAAAATCTTAGGTACTTAGGATAGGTCAACGGAACTAAAGAGGAAAAAAATTCCCTCCCTCACAAGGCTTTGATTTGATAGCCAACATTATCTTATTTTTTGTTTAACACACATAAACTGTGGATGCATAAGTTAGGGGCATGGCGGTTGTGGGGCAAAATGCCTGGAGTACACAGGGATGCAAATGAAATTTTCTAATTTTACAAATAAAAATACCAAAGGTCAGAAAAAGCACCTAGTTTACTTAAGGTTAGAGCCTGGTCTTCTAATGTCTAGTAGTTTGAAGCCATTTCCACTACATGATGTCATCCCAATATTCCTAAATAGCTCAAACTAAAGACTAAAATATTCAATTAATTATAAACATGTATGATCTGGGAAATATTTGCTTAACTAACATTACAAGTAATTGTTTAAATATTGTTAAATGATAAAGCGAAAGTTTTACTTTGGTTTTTGTTAAAACGTATTTTCATAAACTGAGCAATTTAGAAATATGATTATAAAACTCAAAATACACTTTTTTGCAAACTTATGAATATAATTTTTAAAAAACATAGAATACTTACAGTACTATGAAAAACAACACTGTGTCCCTTCCCTAAACTTTCTATATGAGCTGAAAGGTTAAAGCATATGGCCCGATGTCTTATCGCATCCAGTGTTTGTGCATCGAAGAAATCATGTGGTCGTGCTAAAAGTCAACACAAAAGAGGTAGAGAATATTTAGAAAATGTACAAGTCTCCAAACAGCCAAATAGTCCATTTTCCACAAAATAAAGTAATAATAAAGACTGAAACAACCAATTAACAAATATTTAGCTAGTGTTTAAATTCAAGATAGTCTTTGCTTTAAAAAAAAAAAAAAAAAAAAAAAATTAGTCTAGTTGAGAAGATAAGGATGTACAAAAGCAGAATCCCAACTAATGTTTGGTTAATTCTTCCCATTGGCTTCTGAGGTTCTAACCTCAGACCCTCACGATTCCATCCAACCACCACCTTCTCATATACCTTTAACAACAGCACCTCTCCTGAATACCCATCTGGTGAACATGGCCATCTGTGCTCCACACTGGGATCTCAAACTCACCATGCCAAACATATGAAATACACTTCATAAACATTATATATTAACATGTAATAAAAATTGTTCACAAATTTTACAAAGTGGCAACATTGTTTTTGGGAGTTTTTGACAAGTATTTCCTTGATTATGAATAAATTCTAAAAACAAGCTAAGAAAATTACGAATACATTTCCAAATGCCAATGAAGCCACCCAAATTCTTTCTAACTCCCAACTCCCACCAGTTACCAATTGTGTGGCTCTGGATGAACTGCTTAACCTACCTTAGCCTATTTTTCTTATGGAGATATCATACCAGCTATACATTGTTGTGATTAGACAAATGTATATGAAAACTGCCTTGTAAATCATAAAGCAGTCTGTATTAATGAGCTTGTACAACTTTTTAAATATAATTAAACTGTTTTAAAAACCTTAAGTGTGCAGTCTTTTAGTGTGATCACAAAGTTTCACGTTAAATCATTAGGTAAGAACAGTTTTCAGATTTCAATTTTCATCCCACTAAATATAATAAATTGTGCCATCCTTAGTCCCAATGAGAAAGCTGCTCAAAAATAAAAGAAAATGAGTAATTTTTAAAATTGCAGACCTTACTGATAACATGTAATTTTTCAAGATCATTTATAACTGAAAATACTATGGACAAAAAAAAAACATGGCTTGATTTCCTGGTATCACATAGTCTGAATTACATGCATGCTGACTTATCACACTAAGGATATTCATGGGATTCTCAAAACATTTACACAAATCCACCATATTTTAGGGGGGGACCAATTCACCAGTTGGCACATTCAAGAAAATACATCTGAACACCTCTTTTCTCACAGTATTTTTCCTTAAAAGGAAATAAGCAAAACATTACCTAGTAACAAACTACCAGAAACCACGATTTTTTATTTCATTACAAAACCTGCAAGAAAAAGTATTTGACATTTGACATTTTGGGGATATTGGGGGAAGGATGATTATACCTAATGCTGAGAAACCAATTTGCTTCCTATTAGATCTGTGGCTCACAGAGAAATTGTGTACTTTCTCCATGCTCTCCAAATGTATGCTTTTTCCTGAGAAGGATAAGCACTTACAGAAAATAATAACTTACCCCTCTAAATCATTCAAAACAATCACTACTCATCAAAGATTTAAACACAGAGGTCATCATTTTAATTCACAATAATATACTGACTATGGAGTCTCCAAACTCCAGAGTCAATGCATTCAGACCTTAAGCATGTTAGAGTAAATAATACCAAACTAGAACTGGGGTCACCAAAGCAGACATCAGAGAAAGGAGGGAAAAAAACACTTCCATTTACTTTTTATCTCATCCTTTTTCAATATTCTTCTTGGCAATTTTTTTATAATGTGCATTACCTGTATACAATGTACAAACACAAATATAAGGACTGTATACCCAAGCATTTTTTTAAAAACTGAGGTATCTAATTAAAAACATTTGGATACCATGAAAATAGAGACTATTTTCTTATGGCTCCAAATAATACATATTGTGTGATTCCCCCCCCCCTCCCCCCGTAGTTATGTTAATGATATCGTGGTTTTGTAGAAGAATACATTCTTCGGAGCTGCCTCCTTAAGTATTTTTTGAAGTGACCTGTCAAGATGGCTGCAAGTCACTACAAGTGATTCACGGCAAAGTATATATATAGAGAGAGAGATAAAGCAAACTGCGATGAAGCAAGCATGGTAAGAATTCGTGAATCTAAGTGAAGGGTATACAAGAATTTATTATACTATGCTTTCAACTTTTCAAATTTTTTTAAAATTTAAAAAAACTTAAATTTTAAAAACGTTATCAAACAAAATTATTTATGCTACAGTACTATTTATAATGTATTTTGTACCTAATTAAGTAAAAATGATCTTTCTGAATTACATGAGGAAGGTACTAGCAAAGTGATTACTTTACTTTAGTTCATTACCACAGACGTTGTACATTTTTAAAGAAAAATGGACAGCAACAGCATCAACTCTGCCAACTCAAAACAAAACAGTCTTCACAGCAACATCCCATAATGAAAAGACTTGGATCTTTTAAAGTTCAAAAAGTAATATAATCAGGGTTAACCCTATTCTACCCAATAAAAAAAGGGAGCAAAAAAGTTTTCTTCACCCCACATCTATCCTCAAGTCTGGTCTTTCTGGCTAATACAAGAAAAAATACCATTGTCCAAAGTAACCATACATTTAAGCAAGCACTGGTGCTCCATTTCTAAGCAAGAGCTAGCTATTTAACCAAACCTGTCCTCCCTTTAGAAGAAAAGAGGAGCAAATTGTATAAGTATTGTCAAATAAATAATGCGGAAAAGTCAGTAAATTTGATTGATTACTGTGATACACTAGACCAAAATAATGAGTTTAGGTGAAAACAGTGAGAAATTTATCCTCAGTTTTGAGTAACATAATTTGAGCAGTTTGCAGTTTCACACAGAAAACTGCTAAAAAATATATTAACACTCATAAAATGACCAGGATGCTTTTTCATTTTGTTTTTGTTTTTTTTTTTTTAATAAATGGAAGTCAAAAGGAAAAATAGGATCCATTTAACCTAAATTTACTTAACAGCCAACTATGATGAAACTTATTTTAAAAATAAACTTTAGATTTGAAATTTTAAAAGAGTTTATTTTAAATTCCCTGCCAATGACCACTTCATTCAATCATTCACACATTCATATTCTCTTCATATTCATTCACTCAGATTATATTTAATTAGGAAGCTGACACCAAGGCCAGGCATAATGCTGGGCTCTAAGTTTCAAAGTCAATTCCTGTCCCCAGCATTTATAAGCCTTATCATCTAATTATTTTCCATTCCAAATATCAAGGATACCTCTCATAATCTTCACATAACCATTGTACATACGTATATACTTAGAGATTTATAAATACTGAAACACAACTTATGGTAAAATCTTTTTGATATCCAACACATCCAATCTAGAACAGATAGACTTACACTCACAGATAAAACATGTCTCTCAATTCTCTAATAGACAGATATCCTTACCTGTTTACTACTGTTAACAGAAGTAGATAGAGTTGAACAACGGGTAAAAACAATAGCCATCTAATATACAGAGATCTTAAGTGAAACACTTACGTAATGAACGTCTTCTTTTGTTCTTTAATTTCCTCCTTTTGTTCATTCCAGCTTTAGAAGGAGATTCCTCTTTGGCCTTTGGCTGGCTAGAAACTTTTGAGGAGTTCTGCTGACTGAAGTGTGTAGGTACATGACGAGCTAGCCCTCCCTGAGAAGCAAAGCTGGCATTGCAGCCACCAACAACGCACTATGTGAAAATAAAAGAATAAATGATGTCAGGGATGCTATGAAGGGAATGAGCAGAATATGAACAAATGAATATATAATATTTTCAAAGTAACTAGTAGTGCAATAGAACTGATTTCAGATCCACAAATCCTAAAGTAAATGAGGAAGAAAATGACAAGTACAAAGTCCAATAAAAAAAACTCCCCACAGAGTTTTTCTACATCTACAGAGATGACAAAACATCTAGAAGCAAAAGTAGAAAGACTTGATAGATCTAGGACTAGATAGATTCTTGATAGGGTGGGGATGGGGACATTTGGCAATGTCTGGAGACTTTTGGCTTTTGGCTGTCACAACTGGATGGTGAGCTACCGGCTTTTAAAAACAGGCAGACACAAGGATGCTGTGAACATCCTACAATGCACAGGACAGCTCCCCATCTCCCACAACAAAGAATAATCTGGCCTACAATGTTAACAGTGCCAAGGCTGAGAAATCCTAATCTAGGATGATACCCTAGAAAGAAAAGAAACCTGCGACATCTTTACCTTATAGCACAGCAGTGGAGCACAAGTAAGGGGTGGAAATTAATGAAATGTCTTCCCTTTTGAAATGCGGGATGACTCCAGGGCAAAACATGTTTTTAAGTCACACATACAAATCAAATCCCACTTATCAAGGCACAATGGGATAACCTGCCAGCACACAAACTCATTGTGGCCAAACTAATTCAAGATCTTTCTAATTGCTTTTCCCCATCCCAATGTTAGCACTTCAGCCCCCAACCACCTGACTTTCTTAGTCCACGTAAAGGCTCCGTCACTCTCCAATCATCTAGGCTGGAATTATTCACCAATACTTCTCCTCCCTCATCACAGACAAGTCTTCAGTCACCAAAATACAGATTGTTATCACTTTAAAGCAAAAAAGGACCATCAAGAACTAGTTTAACCCCGTCACTTTATAAGTAAACTAAGTTGCCCAAGATAATTCTAGGGAGGCAGTAACAGAACTGTAAATGAACCTCAGGTTGCATGACTCCCAAGATTTCTACTCTTTCCACTATACTCAAGACAAAAATAGTGAGATCATCTTCTCAGAAAACACTAAGTTTTTAATCAGTCACTTTTCTAAGATAAGCAATAATTTGGTTTGCTTAAAAAATTAGATATCCTGCCAATTACTTGGATTCCTGGATTTTTAAAAATTCTTTTTATCTTAGGATATATGATACTTCAAAACCTTCATTAGACTCCCTACACTATTATAACAGGTAGGAGAAAAGCACAAAAATATTAACTTTTCAAGGATTTTTATATAAATTTATTAAAATATTGAATTTAGCCTCTCAGAGAAGACTTAGGCTCAGGGTTGCTCTTAGGTAGCCCTCAGTTAAGTTCCATAAATACTGCCCTTTTGCCCTCTGTACCTGAGAAATGAAAAGGCTAACTACCCAAATCACCCAGTGGGTCTGCTAGTCAAACAATGAATGTAGAACACTCACGTATCATTAGAATTACAATACACAAATTGGCTAAAGAAGAAATGTGTGACTTCTGGCTAGGTCTTGGGAAATAATTTTGGTAGGTCTTGTTACAACGAATCACCTTTTTTTTTTTGAGGTACCAGAGCCAGGGATTGAACCTAGGAACTCTTATGTGGGAAGTCAGCGCTCAACCACTGAGCCACATCAGCTCCCCTGAGTTGTTTCTTTCATTTGTTTGCTTGTTGGTTTTTTTGTTTTGTTTTTAGGAGGCACCAGGAACTAAACCCAATACCTCCCATTTGGGAAGCAGGCACGCAACCACTTGAGCTACATCCACTCCCCTGAATCTTACTTTAAAAAAAAAAAAACAACAACACCATTTTCCAAAATGAACCCCAAACAGCAAAATCCACAATTGTATTGATAATAACTTTTCTATTAGTAGCTCATTATGCCTCCAGGCTAGCTCTTTCAATTCAGGCACCTCTACCCATTTTAAAGTTATAAAAACACAATTTGTAAAACTGAATAAATTTGTAAAAACTCATATACTTTCTTCACAAAGCCTTTCTATATCTGGGCCAAATGGAAAGGAGCTAATCCTCTCTCAAGGATATCTCCCACTCTCACTGCTTATCTAGATCCTTACCCTAACTCACCCTTCCCTTTCCATGCATTTTGAAGGCAGGAAAGTACTTTTATATATCTATATTCCCAGAAGCACCTTGCATATAGTAGATATTTCGAAATATATTAGCAGAATTAAACAGCCATGTGCTTACAGATTTTTTATTACAACGATGGTCAGTGAAACATTTCACAGCAAGTTTCTTTCACAGTGCCATTAACAATTACTTTTTTGACCTACAAGATACATTTGGGGAACTCTAAAGGCACTCAGCATTGCTATTAAAAATATTTGCCCACTCTAGGGTACACACTAAGTTAAGAGAAAGAGGAATAATTCAAGATTTCAGTTCATCCAATTATCTATTCTATGTCTAGTACCATGCAAGATGCTGGAAGTATAAGGATGAATAAGATAATTCCCACCCTGAAAGAACTTATATGTGGTCAGCAAGACATACATATAAGACAAAAATTTCAAAGGAATATAGTAAGGAGAAAGGAACAAACCCAAAAGAGAGAGAGTTTAATACAGTGCTTTAAAATTGGTATTTCATTTAATTCTTCTAACAAACTTATCAGTAATATGGTCCTTAGATGACCCGCATCAAGAATGTTCAGCTACAACAGTGGACAAAATAGCATGGTACTGGCATACAGACAGACACAGAGATCAGTGGAACAGAATTGAGAGTCCAGAAATAACCTCTCACCTCTATGGTCAACTCGTTTTTGACAAACTTACCAATTTCATGTTAACAGGACAAACGACTCTTCAACAAATGGTTCTGGGAAAACTGGATATCTATAACCAAAAGAATGAAAGAGGACCCCAATCTCACTCCCTACACAAGAATCAATTCAAAATCGAGCAAAGATCTAAATATAAAAGCCAGGACAATAGAACTACTAAAAGAAAATATAGGGAAACATCTTACAGACTTTGTGGTAGGTGGTGGTTTCTCGGACCTTACACCGAAAGCACATGCAACAAAAGAAAACATTGATAAATGGGACCTCCTCAAAATTAAAACACTTTTGCACCTCACAGGACTTTGTCAAAAGGGTGAAAAGGCAGCCAACTCGATGAGAGAAAATATTTGGAAACCACATGCCCAATAAGGGCTTAATATCCATGATATATAAAGATGTTACAACTCAACAATAAAAAGACAAATGACTCGATTAAAAAATGGGCAGGGGAGTGGATGTGGCTCAAGCCATTGAGCGCCCGCCTCCCACATAGGAGGTGCCTCCTGGGAAGAAAAAAAAAAAAAAAAAAATGAAAAAACAAACTCAGGGAAGCTGATGTGGGTCAGTGGTTGAGCACCAGCTTCCCACATATGAGGTCCTGGGTTGAGCAGACATTTGTCCAAAGAAGAAATACAAATGGCAAAAAAACACATGAAAAATGTTCAACATCATTAATGATTAGGGAAATGCAAATCAAAACTACCATGAGGTATCATTTCACATCTATCAGAATGGCCACTATTAAAAAGACAGAGAACAGTAAGTGTTGGAGAGGATGTGGGGAGATAGGAACACTTATTCACCACTGATGGAGATGGAGAATTGTACAGTCACTGTGGAAGACTGTTTGGCAGTATCTAAAGAAGTTGAATTTAGATTTGTCACGTGACCTTGCAATACCACTACTGGGTATATACCCAGAAGAACTGAGAGCAGTGGTACAAATAGACATCTGCACACCGATGTTCATAGTGGCATTATTCATGACTGCCAAAAGTTGGAAACAACTCAGGTGTCCATCAACCAATGAATGGAAAAAACAAACCGGGGTGTATTGACACAATGGAATAATATGCAGCTGTAAGAAGAAATGAAGTGGCAAAGCATATGACAACATAGATGAACCTGGAGAACATTATGTTGAGTGAAGCAAGCCATATACAAAAGGACAAATACTGTATGAATGTGTTACTATACACTAAACATATTGTGTAATATATTGTATGATTCCATTTATATAAAATGTAAATATAAATCAATTTATAAAGATGAAATTTGATTAATGGGGCTAGGGAAGGCATGCTAAGGGGTGTGGAGTTTTTCTTTTTGGAATAATAAAATAATTCTAAAAGTTTTTGTGATGATGAATGCACAACATTGTTATTATACTAAAAGCCATTAATTATACACTTTAGATAGATCGTATGGTATATAAATATATCAATAAAACTGCTTATTAAACAAATAAATAAATGTGCAAGAACAGCCAGAAATAGCAGCTATGTAAAACAGGAGAAACAGATTGAGAGGTGAAGAATTTTGTTTCTGTTTTCTGTTTACTATTATTATTGAAATAATGAAAATGCTGTAATAATGATTGAAGTGATGAATGCACAACTATGTGATTATACCAAATACCATTGATTGTACACTTTGGATGAACTGTATGCTTTATTAATATGTATCAATAAAATTGATTTGTTTAAAAAAAAAAAAACTTAAGTAGATTGGAACAACTTGGGTATGTGAATCTATGTTTTCAAGTACAAATTTTATGAAATCTAAATAGGTCAGTGTTTAGCACCTGAATTGAGAGTCCTTTAAATGTAATCACCCTAATGGGTTAGTCTTGCACTGTCCAACACAGTCCCCACTAGAAATGTGGCCAGTCCATACTAAGAAGTGCCATTAAGTGTAAAATACACACCAAATTTTGAGGATTTAGTAAAATATCTCATTAATAATTCTGTGTATTGATAGCATGCCAAAATTATAATGCATTGGATTAAATCAATTATTAAAATTATTTTCACCTCTTTAATTTTTTTAATGTGCACACTAGAAATTTAAGATATACTTAGCCCACATGTATTTCTATTAGTGCTGCCAGAAAAAGTCATACAATACTTATTTTTCTTACTTTTCAATTTTAGAAGATGTCTTCCCCATATTTCCTAACACCTGCTCTAAAATCATAAATGAAATAAACATTCTGGCAATATAAATAAGCCAGTCTTTCCCCTCGTTTCCAGTTCTGATTGGTTCATTTGAACAAATTTGCTGAAAAAAGTCTGTTTCCCATTTTAGAACAGCTACTTGACCATAATTAGGGCAGAGATGACAATTACAATTTTGACTCAAGACCTTAGGTTTAATTTCACAGGGATTTTGTGATATATTTCACCCAGGATTATTGCTAATTACAGAGTCTCAGGTAAACTAGCAGATTCATTTCAACCCAGGATCATTCTAGCCTGTGAACAGGCCCTGGTAGCATTTAGAATTGAGAGAATAAATACCGAATTGTTTATTTTGTTCAGCAATGAACAAATGCTCTGGAAATGAAATCAATAATGAAAATTCTAATAGTGAATTGTTTTATCTTTGATATTGATGATTCAATCAAGAGTCAAAAACAAATCTAAAAAAGAAACCACAAAAGTATAATTTAGAGGTAAAGTGTTTTTTTATTAAAAGAAATAGGCTGCGAATATTCTCGCTGTCCTGATTTTGTCATAATCGGGGTAGGCTAAACATTCGCTATATTAGAAACCATGCATGTGTCCCCAGACCTAGTTTTTCTCCCCAGGTCTGGTTTTTGGAATGCTGGTAATAAACTAAGCCCGATTTATTATATGACCATCCTGTATGGGAAAAGACTGTAGCTTTGGGTATCTTTGGTCAACCTTAAGAGATATGGCAGGGGGGCGGATGTGGCTCGGGTGGTTGGGCGTCCATCTCCCATATGGAGGGACCTGGGTTTGATCCCCGGGACCTCCGGTAAAAATTTTTAAAAAAGAAAAATATAGAAGCCGCATGGGCCGCCAGGTTCTGTGGGCTACGCAGCAAGATGATGACCTAACAGGAGAGTGACTCAAGGCAGAGCCAAGATGAGACAAACTGAAAAACCAGGAACTAAGGTGGCACAGGCGGTAGGACGCTTCTCTCCCTCATCAGAGGTTCCGAGGATTGAATCCCAGTGAAGACAGGAGGAGGAGGAGGATGAGGAGAGGGCAGGAAACGGTCACAGGGTCGCCCAGCAAATGGACACAGAAACAGCAAAAATGGGGGGGTGGGGGGGTGTAAAAATGGATAAAAGTAAATAAATCATTTTAAAAAAATGTATAGGGGAGGAAGATACAGACTACAATTTATATCTGTCATTAAAGTCAAAATATTTTGATGATGCTCTTTCGTATGTTAACAAATGTTTTACAACAATGCAGGGTGTTTGTATGGGGGGGGGGGTGATGTGTGGGAGCCCTGTATAATGTTATGCATGTTTGTTTTGTAAGTTCACGGTGTTTACTGAACAGTTATAGCTTATGTATGTTCATGTATGAATGATACACTTCAATAAATTGTTTAAAAAAAAAAAAAGAAATAGGGAGGGAAGTGGATGTGGCTCAAACAATTGAGATCCTGCCTACCTCATGGGAGGTCCCTGGTTCGGGTCCCCATGCCTCCTAAAGACAGCAAGCTGGCCCAATGGGCAGGCAGGCCCAGCAGGTTGACGCAATGAGACACAAGAAGGAAAACAAAGAGAGACACAACAAAGCAAGGAGTGGAGGTCCCCGGTACCTACTAAAGAGAAGGAACAAAACAGCGAGCTGACATAACAAGATGATGCAACAAGAGACAAGAAGAAAAACACAATGAGAGACAAAACAAAGCAGGGAGCAGAGGTGACTCAAATGATTAGGCACCTCCCTCCCATAAAGAAACAAGGACATAGCAAGTGCAAACAACAAGGGGGTGGGGAGAAATAGATTAAAAAAATAAATCTAAAAGAAAAAATAGGGAGCAGATTTGGCTTAAGCAATTGAGCACCTGCTTCCCACATGGGAGGTCTCAGGTTTGGTTCCCAATGCCTCCTAAAACAAAAAAAACCAACAATAGGCAAACGAAGAAACCAACTTAGGGGAGCTGATGTGGCCCAGTAGTTGAATGCCAGCTTCCCACCATGTGAGGTCCCAGGTTCACTCCCCAGCCCCAGTACCTCAAAAAAAAAAAAAAATTAAATTAAAATAAATAAAAATAAAATGGCATAACACAAATTTCACTTATAAACTCTTGTCCCCTAAAAGAAAATAACTATAGGAGTCATCTAATCAATATTCTATTCATTAACTGTACATCCCAGAGAAATCTGCTGTTGCCCCAAATGGTCTCAAGCCACTCAACATGAGCATTTCATGGTTCTGAGTGTGATTTTAGCATCTAAATACTCATGTCATACTTTTCATGCACACATACAACAATGAACCCTGAATTCTACCCACCATATTTGGTGTTCTAATGAAAAAGCAATCTGTTTTGACCATTAGCGAAAAACAGCTTGTTGGATATTAAATGTTTCAAACATTCTATCCCCCAAATCTACTGAAACACCTTATATATGCTGACTATCATTCATACCCACACCACCTCCGGAATTGATCCTAAAGTTATCGAAGGACAATAGTAGAAACCTAACAAAATAGGCAATTTATCAAAATTTATCAAAGACTCAAAAAAGCATGATCCTCATAAGTTTTTCCATTCCTTCGTAAGATTTACCCACCCTTGGAATCAGAGTAGCTTTCTGGAGAATAAGGACAAGAAAAGTCAGAAAGCATGTAATCACACTCCATCAAGAACACTGAGACCTTTCCAAGTCATCACCATAACTAACATCAGAGACTAACTGAACTCATGCACTCATTCTTAAAGAGTGAACAACTAATGTCGTGGTCAAGTAGCTAGTCTAGAATTTGAAACATGGACTTACTGTTTTTCAAAGAGGTTTGTTAGAATAAAGCAATACTAAGACTGCCTAAAATTCATATTGATATTCCCAGATATATATGTCCCAAAGGCCAATATAAAACTCTTCTAAATCATTTCCCTTACTCACACTATGAAAAGATGGAGAAATAGGGAAATGTTCACTATAATATAAAGAGAGCACAAAAGCATTAGATATCAATTTATACTATAATATAATGCTGAACAGCTCATCAAAAACCATGGAGGAAAAGCTAACATAAACATTGTAAGAGGATGGACAAGAAAAAAGAAAGGTGGTTTTTTTTGTTGTTTTTTTTGTTTGTTTTTTAAAAAAAAGAGAGGAGAGGAGAATTAGAAGCAAAAGAGGAAAAGGTAAAGGAGACTTCATAAGAAACTAACAGCTGACCACGTGCTTAAAAAGGTATAAATTCACTTCAGCTAAGTTACGGGTTTTGTAGGCTTAACCACAAAAAAACAACCATCATTATTATTATTATTTTTTTTTTTTTTTTTTTTTTAAAGATTTTATTTATTTATTCATCTATCCCCCCCTTGCTGCTCATGCTCGCTGGGTCAGTCAACCACGCCGCGCGGGCGGGCCTGCCCTCACCAGGAGGCCCCGGGAACCGAACCCGGGGCCTCCCATATGGTAAACGGGAGCCCCACTGATTGAGCCACAGCCGCTTCCCCAACCATCATTATTAATTCATGTCATCATTTAACTGAAATAACTCATTCTATCACTTGAGCATGTTTTGCAACCAATTTATTTTGGAGTATACCTGAGGATATCAAAAACCTCAGTTAACATAATTTTTAAAAATTTCCTCCCATTGGCCATTTTTAGAGCTTGGTTACCCAAGCTCTAAAATATTTCTAAATAGGCTAAAACAACTGGAAGTTGGCTTTACCATGTGTGCCTGTGTAAGGCTAATCACACTGAGAGGATGTGGCTTAAATGAACAAATACTAGTCTCCTCAATAATTAGCACACATGACTTAGATATAAATGGCAATAAGAAATAGCTTCACTCCAGGTTCCTTTCAGGGAGTATAAACCCAGACTAACTTACTCCAATGAATCTCAGCTAGAGAAAAAATACTTACAATGCATGTCTTAAAAAGTTGTGTGTCGGGAAGCGGCTGTGGCTCAATCAGTAGGGCTCCCGTTTACCATATGGGAGGCCCCGGGTTCGGTTCCCAGGGCCTCCTGGTGAAGGCAGGCCCGCCCGCACGGCATGGTTAGCTGACCCAGCGAGCGCAAGCAGCAAGGGGGGGATAAATGAATAAATAAATAAAATCTTTTAAAAAAAAAAAAAAGTTGTGTGTGGACTTCCAGGAAGATGGTGGATAGAAAAACACAGGACTCATTTCTCACCCAGAAAAATAGTTAGAGAACAGGCAGAAACCGCCTGGAAAAATGTTCTAGGGCTTGGGACACCAGAGGAAGGCTTGACATCACCCAGAAGAAAGAGGGGCAAAGAGAGAGATAAGGGTTTAATACCCATGATACATAGAGAGATTCTACAACTTAACAATAAAAAGACAAACTACCCAATTAAGAAATGGGCAAAAGATTTGAATAAACATTTGTCCAAAGAAGAAATACAAATGGCAAAGAAACACATGAAAAAATGTTCAACATCATTAGTAATTAAGGAAATACAAATCAAAGCTACAATGAGATATCATTTCACACCTATTAGAATGGAGACTATTAAAAAGTGTAGAAAATTACAAGTGTTAGAGAGGATGTGGAAACATAGGAACGCTTAACATGGGACTGTATAACATAGTAAAACCTAATGTGAAATACGAATATGGGTAATACTACATATATAAGACTGTTTTTGCAAAATAAAAATACAAATAAACTGGAGACAGAAACAGAATAGCAACTATGAATGGCAGGGGATGCATAGCGAGATTAAGAGGTAATGAGGTTTTTTGGTTTGTTTTTTATTATTTTATTGGAATATCAAAAATGCTCTAATAATGACTGGAGTGATGAATGCACAATTATGTATTATCTTTATCATGAAAGAAATTAATTTACATATCCAAGAAGCACAGTGTACTCTATCAGAATAAATCCAAATAGACACTCCAAGACACACAGTACTCAGAATTGAAAATGCTAATAATAAAGAGAAAATTCTGAAAGCAACAAGGGGGAAGCAAATCATCACAAATAAGCGCCGCCCAGTAAGACTTAGTGCAGATTTCTCATCAGAAACTGTGGAGGCAAGAAGACAGTGGTATGATACAATTAGGATAATGAAAGAGAAAAATTGCCAGCTGAGAATTCTTTATCCAGCGAAACTGTCCTTCAAATTAAGAAAGTCCATAAAAAGGAGTCTGGCTCTACAAGAAACACTAAAGGGAGCCCTACAGACCAAAAGGAAAGACAGAAGAGAAAGACCTGGAGGAGACTGTAAAAGAGAAAACTATCCCTTTTGTAAGGATAAACAAAAGGATAAAATGACAGACTAAATGAAATATGACATATGAAAGCCAAAAAGTAAAACGATATAATAAATAATGCATTTACAGTAGTATCATTTAATGTGAATGGATTAAATCCCCCAATTATATGATATAAGCTGAGAATGGATTTGAAAAAAAAAAAAAACCATGAACCATCCATATGCAGTCTACAAGAGATTCACCTTAGAGACCCAGGACTATAAACCAGCTGAAAAGTAAAAGGTTGGAAAAGGTATTCCACACAAATAGTAACCAAAAGAGTAGGGGTAGCTATACTAATATTGTATATAAAACAGACTTTAAATGCAAAAGAATTACAAGAGAGGGGAGCGGATGTAGCTCAAGTGGTTCAGCACCTGCTTTCCATATACAAGGTCCCAGGTTCGATCCCCGGTACCTACTAAAAACAAAAACGAAAAAACCAACTGTCACTGGGGAGCAGATGTAGTTCAGGGGTTGAGTGCCTGTTTCCCATGTACGAGGTCTTGGGTTCATACCCCATTAACTCTTTTAAAAAAAAATTTTATAAGAGAGGCAGAAGGCCATTATATATTAATAAAGGGAACAACCCAACAGGAAGGATCAACACTCAATGTACCTAACCAGGGTGCCACAAAATACATGAGGCAAGCTCTGGAAAAACTGAAAGGAAAAACAGATGTCTCTACAAAAGTTGGAGAGTTCAACAGACCACTCACATCAATGGATAGAGCAACTAGAAAGAAGATCAACAAGGAAACAGAGAATTTGAACAATATGATAAACGGGCTAGACCTAAGAGACACATACAGAATGTTGCATCTCAAATCAGTGGGTTATACAATCTTCAAATGCTCATGGATCTTTCTCCAGGATAGAAATGTTGGGTCATAAAAGAGCTCTTAATAAACATAAAAAGACTGAAATTATACAATGCACCTTCTCAGATCATAATGGAATCATTAATAGGTAGGAAAGGGGGAAATTCACAAATGTGTGGAGGCTAAACAACACACTCCTAAACAATCAATGGGTCAAAGAAGAAACTACAAGAGAAATTGGGAGATATCTTAAGGCAAATGGAAACAAGAACACAATTTATCAAAACTTATGAGGGGGGGGGCGGATGTGGCTCAAATGGTTGGGCATCCGTCTGCCATATGGAGGGACCTGGGTTCGATCCCTGGGACCTCCCGGTAAAATAAAAAATATATATATAGAAGGCGCATGGTCTGCCAGGCTCTGTGTGCCAGTGAGCCACAAGGCCCCGGGAGCCATGCAGCAAGATGACGACGTAACAGGAGAGAGATGCAGGGGAGAGACAAAACGAGATGCTCCGAAAGCTCCGAAAGCTCCGAAAACCAGGAACCAAGGTGGTGCAGGTGGCAGAACATCTCTCTCCTATATCGGAGGTCTCCAGGATTGAATCCTGGTGAAGACTGGAGGAGGAGGATGAGAAGAGATGGCAGGAAACAGACACAGAGAATTGCCCAGCAAATGGACACAAAACAGCAAATGGGGAAGGGGGGCGTGAAAATGGATAAAGTAAATAAATAAACGTTTAAAAAAAAAAAAAAAAACTTATGAGATATAGTGAAGGCAGTGCTGAGAGGAAATTTATAGCTCTAAATGCCTATATTTAAAAAAGAACAGAGGGAGTGACTATGGCTCAAGCAGTTGAGCACCTGCCCCCACATCGGGAGGTACCGGGTTCGGTTCCTGGTGCCTTCTGAAAAAAAAACAACCAACCAGCAAAACTAATGATAAAACCAACTCAGGCAAACAGATGTGGCTCAGTGGTAGCACCTACTTCCCACATACAAGGTCCTGGGTTCAGTACCCACCCCTGGTACCTCAACAACAACAAACAAACAAACAAAAAAACAGAAAAATCAAAACCAAAAGCTCATTCTTTGAGAAGATCAATAAAATTGACAATCCCTTAGCTAGACTAACAAAGAAAAAAAGAGAGAAGATATAAATAAGTAAAATCAGAAATGAAAGACGGTTGCTACGGCTGACCCCACAGAAATAAGAAGGAACATAAGAGGATATTATGCTGCAAATATTCTCGCTGTCCTGATTTTGTGATAATCAGGGCAGGCTAAACATTCACTATATTAGAAACCATGCATGTTGTCCCCAGACCTAGTTTTTCTCCCTGTATCTGGTTTTTAGAATACTAAGCCTGATTTATTATATGGCCATCCTGTATGGGAAATTACTGTAACTCTAGGTATCTTTGGTCAACCTTAAGAGATACAGCAGGGGGGTGGATGTGGCTCAAATGGTTGGGCATCCGTCCCCCATATGGAGGGACGTGGGTTTGATCTCCAGGATCTACCAGGAAAAAGAAAAAAAAAGAGAAAAATATAGAAGGCACGCAGGCCGCCAGGCTCCGTGCATGGGTGTGCCATCAGGCCCTGCAAGTGGGTAAGCCCCCCAGGCTCCATGTGTGGGTGCACCATCAGGCCCCGCCGAGCCATGCAGCAAGATGATGACATTAACAGGAGAGTGACACAAGGGAGAGCCAATACGAGACACACCGCAAAACCAGGAACTAAAGTGGCACAGGCGGTAGGACGCCTCTCTCCCACATCGGAGGTTCCAAGGATCAAATCCCAGTGAAAACAGGAGAAGAATGAGAAGAGAGGGCAGGAAACAGACAAGAGAATTGCCCAGCGAATGGACAAAAAAAAAAAAAACAAAAACGGGCAAGGGGGGTGAAAATGGATAAAAGTAAATAAATAAATCTTTTTTTAAAAAAGTAATATGCACTTAAAAAAATAATAACAAAAAGCAATAACACAGAAAGAGATGCTCAACATCCTTAGTTAGGGAAATATAAATCAAAGCCACAATGAGATACCACTTTATGCCCAATTGGATGACTATAAAAGAAATACAAACAATAAAAAGTCTTGATGAATGTGGGGGAAAAAAAAGAGAGGGTATTATGAGAAATTGTATGCCAACATATTAAACAACCTAGATGAAATGGACAAATTCCTAGAAAAGCAAAAACAACCTACATTGATGCTACAAGAAATACAGTAACTACAAACCAATCACATTTAAAGAGATTGAATCAGTCACCAAAAATATCCCAACAAAGTCCGGGACCAGAAAGCTTCACAAGTGAATTCTACCAAACATTTCAAGAACACCAATCCTGTTTATTTTTTTTTTTCCAATCCTGTTTAAACTCTTCCAAAAAAACTAAAGAGCGGGGAAAATTACCCAACACAGTAAGAAGCCAACATCACCCTAATAACCAAAGCCAGATAAAGGTACAAGAAAAGAAAATTATAGACCAGTCTCTCCACTGAACACAGATGCAAAAATTCTCAACAAAATACTTGGAAACCAAATCCAATAGCATATTAAAAGAATTATACACCACAAGTAGGATTTACTCCTGGTATGCAAAGGGGATTCAATACAAGAAAATCAATTAACTTAATACACCACATGAACAAACCGAAGGAAAAAAACCACATGATCATCTTGATCAATGCAGAAAAGACATTCGACAAAATTCTATCTTTTGGCACACCTCTAAGTTAACATCTAAAAATTCTTATAATTTTAAAGCTCTAAATTATATAATTTCCAGCACTGTGTATGTGAGTGTGTCTGTGTCTGTATATAGGCTTTAAGTCAATTTTTTTTTTTCTTTGCTTTGGAGCTATAGATTAGCTCATGTTATTTAATAATCCCAACACAAACTAACTGCAAAAGACAATCACTGATCTGACAGTCAGCCAAATCAGTCTTTCATTGAAAGCCTGAAAAAAGGAAAAAAAAAAATGGAAGCAAAACTTCTCTGAATATGTTGTGTTATACAGTTCTAGCTTTTGGAATCATGTAAATATTTTACATATTCAAAAATAATTAAAAATTAAAACAAAAAGAAAAGCACAATCCCTAAAAAACAAAAATAAAACAAACCTAGTTCTAAATATCAATATTGTGACATTACACAAAAAAAGTATTTTCAGAACCATTACAGTTTAAAAATTTTGACTATTCCTACTTGGTTGACTATATCCCAAGGACAAGTAAAGCTGTAAGTATATCTTAAAATTCATTCAGCTAGCCATTCCATAGAGGTATTGTGATTAGGGATACAAGAATAAATTTTAGAATGTCTCTGCATTAGGAGAGAAAAAATAAGTATGTGTACATAGTATACTATGTGCAGTACAGTGCTATGAAGATCTACAAGGGGCTTTTGGAACAGAATAGAAAGCACCAGTTTCATGGAGGATATGGTGCTTTAGCAGGTAATCCAAAGGAGAAAATAAAAATTCCAGGTAGGAATGTTGGTTTGTAAGTTTTGACAAATGTGTCACAGTAAAGTAACAGTGGGGGAAACATACTGGATAAGGTACATGAGGGCTCTCTGTGCTCTCTCTGCAATTTTTCTGTAAACCTGTAATTATTTCAAAATAAAAAGGTTAAAAAAATTCCAGGTAGAAGGCACAGCATATACAAAAGCACAGTGAGGGACACAGTGCAATTCATTTGAGAACTACAAAAAATGTGGTAGAGCTGGTACACAATTTCCTGTGAGGGTGTAGTAAGGGAATAAGACTGGAAAAACAGGTATAAATATTAGATATGAAGACCTTATGTGTCATGCTAAGAAACTTAGGTTTTAATCTGTAAGGAGCAGGGAGTTACCAAGGATTTCAAATAGTAGAATGGCTGGCAGAACTACAGAAAATAAACTGGAGGTGAAAGGTCAAGGTGAAAAATTGCAGAGTCAAAATACACATTCAAATGACAGGGTTTGTTAGTGCATTTAGGGTGCTGAAAGAGGATTTATGAAAGGAGTTAGATTCTTAAAAATCAGGTTCTTGGGAAATGGATGTGGCTCAAGCAGTTGGGCACATGGCAGGTTCCGGGTTCAGTTCCTGGTGCCTCCTAAAGAAGACAAGACAGTGAGCTGATGGACAGGATGGCATGGTGAGCTGATGCTACAAAGATACACAACAATGAAATACAATGAGAGACACAAGTGGGGAGCAGAGGTAGCTCAAGCCATTGGGCGCCTCCTTCCCACATGCGAGGTCCCGGGATCGGTTCCCAGTGCCTTATAAAAAAAGAAGATGAGCACAACAAACAGACACAGAGAGCAGACAGTAAGTGCAAACAATGAAAGGGGGGAAATAAATAAATAAAATCTAAAAAAATAAAATAAAAAAAAAATTCAGGTTCCTCAAGCCAACAGAGAAGAATCCTATTTGGAAGGGGTAAAAACAATCTTGAGATTTTGTACATATTAAGTTTGAAATGCTATTAGATATCTAAGCTGAATATTCTATCCTGGAATCCAAGAGTAAAAATTAGGGCTGGAGATAAACATTTGGGACTAATCAGAATATAAATAATATTTAAAATCAAAGGGCTAGATGAGAACACTTAGGGTGAGAACTTGTGAGAGCACTCTCCAACGTTTAGAACTATGGCAGAGCAGAAGTCACCAAAGCAGACAATGAAGGAGGAGCCAATGGTGGGGAGGGGGAAGAGAGTAAGAACAAGCAAATATAGTAACAAGGAAGCCTAGAGAATAAAGTATACGTTAATAAAATTAAGATGCCATTGCTCAAGATTATTTCCAAGGGAAGCGGCTGTGGCTCAATCAGTGGGGCTCCCGTTTACCATATGGGAGGCCCCGGTTCGGTTCCAGGGGCCTCCTGGTGAAGGTAAGCCTGCCCGCACGGCGTGGTTAGCTGACCCAGCGAGCACAAGCAGCAAGGGGGGGATAAATGAATAAATAAATAAAATCTTTAAAAAAAAAAAAAAAAGATTATTTCCAAAAGGTGGAAACAACCCAAGTGTCCATCAATAGATAAATGGATCAACAAAATATGGTGTAAACACAAAATGGAATATTACTCAGCCACAAAGAGGAGTAATGCTCTTACATGCCACTACTGGATAAACCTTGAAGATATGTTGCACAAATTCAGTCAGGCACAAAGGGACAGATATTGTATGGTTCCACTTACATGAAATAGTTAGAATATAAACAGATATAAACAGAAAGAGTGCAAGTTACCAGGGGCCAGGGGGAGGGAATGGGGGAATGGTGAGGAATTCATGAATGAAGATCATAGGGTTTCTTTGGGGTGACAGGAAATTTCTGGTAATGGATGGTAGTGAAGGTAAGTGCAACGTTATGAATGTGATTAATCCCACTGAAAGATATGCTTGGGTGTGGCCGAGATGGCAAAGTTTATGTTGTATATATGTTTCCATAACTTTAAAAAAAAAAAAAAAAAGAGCAACTAAAGAGGCAACGACAGTTAAATGCAATACATGATCCTGGACTGGATCTAATAAAAGAGTAGAAAAGGCTCAAAAAGACATTTCTGGGACATATGAAAAAACTGGAATATAGACTGTAAGCTTTTTATCAGTGCTAAATTTCTTGAACTTGATAGCTGTACTTAAGACGGCTATATATGTGAATTTATTTATTCTTAGGAAATGTACATGAAGTATTATGAGTTCAAGGAACATGACGTATACAACCTAGTCTCAAATATTTAGAAAAACAGATGACAGACAAAGATGGATAGGCATGAACTCATATATCAATGAGTAGATAAAATGATCCAGTAAATGTAGCAAAATGTTAAAACTGGTGGATATGGGTAGTAAGAGGGTATGTTGCAGTTCTCTGTATGGACTTTGTATTATTTTTTGCCACTGTCTGTAAGTCTGAAATTATTTCAAAATAAAGTTTAAGGGAAAAAAGATATTAATACCAAGCTTTGGTAAGGTTGTGGAGAAACAAGTGCTCTTACTATACACTGCTGGTTGGGGTATAAATCGGTATGTTTTTCAGGAGGGAGAATTTGACAACAGCTATCAAAAGCAAGCCTATATACCCTTTGATCTAGCAAAATAGTGCCTAGTCTTTATATCAACTCAGGCAAGTTTACAAAAATGTACTCACCAATTACATTGTTCTTTATATTGGGGCAAACTGGACAAAGTTAAATACCCATCAAGAGAGTACTGATAAAATATGGCAAACTGGAAAACGGATGTGGCTCAAGAAGTTCGGCGTCCGTCTACCATATGGAAAGACCGGGGTTCGATCCCTGGGACCTCCCGGTAAAAAAAAAAAAAATATGGCAAACCTTCACATGATAATATATTACACAATCATTAAAATTACGTAATTTAATTGACATGAAATGTTATCCAATATAAAACTGATAAAAATAGCCTATGTGTATGAGCAGAATACTCCCAGTTAAGACTCCATCAGGAAAGGGAAAAAGGATAACCACAGACAGACTGGGAAAAGATATATGCAATACATATATCTGTCAAAAGACTTGTATGCAAAATATATAAAGAATTTCTATACTCAATAAAACAAACCACCAAATAAAATAATGGACAAAGATCTGAACAAGCACTTAAAAAACAGGATATTCAAATAGCCATAAGCTTCTGAAAACATACTCAAAGTCATTACTCAACAAGGAAATAAAAATTAAAGTTACAATGAGATACCACAATACATACACCCTAAAAAGAACTGGTACAACATGCTATTTTGTCGAGTGAAAAAAGCCAGACACGACTTCATATAACTAACCCAGGATGATAGAGATCAGAATATGTTCTGGGGGGGGGGGGGGGTTGGGAAGACGATGGAAAGACTGGAAGGGATCATGAGAAAATCTTGTTTCACTAAAAATATTCTTCATCAAGGTTGTGGCTACGTAGATACATACATACATATGTATGATACAAATCTTTTAAGTTGTTACACACTTAAGTGCACTTTACAGTTTTCTGTATATGATGGTATACCTACAATTTTTAAAAATTGCAAAAAATAAAATAAGTGACTCACCTCAAACATCACCTCTTCTCAACTCCCACTCACCAACTCTTGCCCAGTCCTTCCTTTAATAAATTTAACTGATCTCTAATGTTTCCAGAGAACCTTTCATATATCACTATTAAAGCACTTAAAACATTTCACTGTATAATTTAGACCTGCATAAACTTAAAGCATCTTAAGTTTCCTCAAGGACAGACACCTTTCTTATTCATCTATGTTTCCAAATATCAGCACAATGCTTTTGTACTTTAGACCTCACTAAATGTTTTTGAGTTTAATGATTTCTATAACTTATAGAACGCTTTACTAAATAATACCCATTGACTTTTTTTCTTTTAAAGACAATTATTTTTCCCTTCCTAAATGGGGATCTTCTCTAAGAGGATATGGGGTAAAATCCATTGAAATTAACCTGAATATCTTACTCAACCAGTTGGAGAATTGCTGCTTTAAAGAAAAATATATGAAATCACACAAGAAGGAAGTAAATAATTCTTTTACTTTAATAATACTCTCTCACATTTATTGAGCCCATTCTGTACAATCATACTATGAAATAACTGGTATTAGCAGCTACATATTAGACAGGAAGTTAAGAAAGCTATTCCAGGTCATACTTCTAAAAAAAGTTAGGGCCAAGATTTGCAGTATGACTACCAGAAAGACAGGAGTGTTAAAAGTTATGGACCCTTGGGAAGCGGCTGTGGCTCAATCGGTGGGGCTCCCGTTTACCATATGGGAGGCCCCGGGTTCGGTTCCCGGGGCCTCCTGGTGGGGGCGGGCCCGCCCGCGCGGCGTGGTTGTCTGACCCAGCGAGCACAAGCAGCAAGGGGGAGATATATGAATAAATAAATAAAATCTTAAAAAAAAAAAAAAAAAAAAAAGGTATGGACCCACATACCACTAGAAGGTCAATGATTTATATCTTGGTTGGAATTTTGGTGTTTCTCAAATAATAAACTACTCATTTACTGAATACTTCTTGGGGTGGGGGAAAAAAAGTCAATGGGGGAAGGAGATGTGGCTCAAGTGATTGAGCTCCCACCTACGACATGGGAGGTCCCAGGTTCAGTTCCCAGTGCCTCCTAAAGAAGACAAGCAAGACAGTGAGCTGAGCCTGGGCTGGTGCAAGCAAGTTGACACAGCAAGAAACACAAAGAGGAAAACATGAGAGTCACAACAAAGCAGAGGCACCTCCCTCCCACATGGGAGGTCCTAGGTTCCTGGTGCCTCCTAAAAGGAAGACAAGCACACAACAAACAGACACAGCAAGTACATACAACGAGGATGTGGGGAGAAATAAATAAATAAAATAAATCTTTAAAAAAAGAAAAGGAAATTCAAACTACATTAAGATGCAATTTCTCACATATGAGATTAGCAAAAATCTAAAAGAGTTTGACAACATTCTCTCAGCAAGGCTGTGGAGAGCAAGGCTGTGGAGAAAACAGACGTTCCAACACTGCTAATGATGGTACAACCTCCTCAGGGAGGACAATTTGACCAAGTGATTTACAACTAAGCACAATAAATAAAATGACCTCAAAGCCCAGTGAATGGAATTAAATCCCTTTATGTTCCACAATTTCGTTATTGCATCTTCTAATCAGTTAATAAGTCTTTGACAGTGAAAAAACATAGACTACCAGGTATTAACAACAGTCAACCAATTTAAAAGACATGGTTTCAAAGATTTAAAAAAAAAAAAGAAAAGAAAAGAAAAAAAGACATGGCTACAAGTCCCTTGTTCTGCTCACTAGCTATTTTCAAGACCCCAACCTCACAATGAGTTTTTAATTCTCTCCAAATTGAAAAAAAACTGAATTATCTCTACCTCCCTTCCTTTTTTCAAACTAACATGCATCTACAGGAATAATTAAACAAATAGTTCTTTTTAAAAGAAATGAGGGGAAACGGATGTGGCTCAAGAGGTTCGGCGTCCGTCTACCATATGGAGAGACCGGGGTTCAATCCCTGGGACCTCCCGGTAAAAAAAAAATAAAATAAAATAAAATAAATGAGGAGGGCAAAAGTATCAGTATATCCATTAAGAAACACATAAGCTTCAGCTGGTTTTAAACAAAAACACAACTCACATACACACTTACCTTGAAAGGTTTATCTCCACTGTGTGTCAGCATGTGCCTCTGTAACCAACTTTGACTGGTTGATGGAGTATTGTATACTTTACAACCTTTCCATAAGCAAACAAATACCTGTAAAAAGGAAAGCCATGTTAAGTTTTCATCACTTATTTCAAAAAAATTTGATTCCATGTAAATTCAAGTGAACACACACTGCAGGTCTTCAGTTGACAAAAAGAGCCATTTAATTTATGGAATCAAACAAAGTAGATGTGAATTCACATCTACAACTAAAAAAATAAAAATAAATATAGCATAGACTATATATCTCAAATATATACTTTGAAAATCCTTTTCAAAGGACTATTACAAAGAAATAACAGAGTACTTGCCAAAATTTATTGATTTCCTTTCTCAAATGGTCCTTTTTTGCCCTGTTGACCAATTAAAAATTTTCATTTCAAAGATATTTTGAAAAATTTAAGGAAAATATTTATTTCTGCCATAATGAAAATACTAGCAACTATTAAAATCAAGTTTTATTCTCTGTGGGTATAAATTGCTTCAATAACTGGATATTTCAGAATTATTTGTTTGAAGAACACATTCCCACTCAAAATTTGATCCTGCAATCTCTGTGCAAATTAGTGACAAATTACTTTGTAACATTTTTTAAGCAATTAAGATTTCCACTAAAATAAAATAACTTGATAGAGGGCAATTCTACCTAAACAGAAAAGAGATACAAAAAGTTTTATCTGCACAATTACCAAGACAGAACTTCCCAACGAGAGCCAGTTTTACTTCTTCTCCTTAAGTCTACTGTCCCCCACCCTCAAAAAAGAAATGACACAGTGACATGGACTTGCAAAGCACACCAATCACAAAATGCTATTCAGAAGGAAACGGACGAAATATTAACAATGCATCACTGGACACTGGGACTATGGACCACTATTCACTTTTTTTGTATTCCCTGAATAGCTAGCATAATAATATCCAAAAAATACAAAGCTATAAAAATAAACAATGAAATAAGATATAATAAATGTTCTTTAAATGGATAACATCTGCATCTTCAAAGAATGAGTAAAACAATTTATCAAATTATAACTGTTCTGCTGTTAATTTTTGCCTATTCTCACATGCACACTAATACTACTTATTCTTATGTTCTATTCATTAAAAACTATTTCCAATTACCTTAATTATGAAACAAAATTTAAAAGAAAATGTTAAATTAATATATTTGCAAAAGCAGTGTGCATGAGCTAACTATTATAAATGGTTCACATTCTTGGGTTCAGGTAACTGAGTATGACTGGGTTTGGAATGTACCAAAATTAACAATTTATTCTTCTTACTAGTAAAGATATAAATTTCCTAACTGATTTTATGTCCATCAAACTCAATATTGAAAATTGCTCCCCACATAAGAAGTATGGATCTATTGCAATCACGACCACCAAAGAACTATTTATAGGCTCTGTTACTTTCTAAGGTAAGAGCAATTATAAATAGAGCCACACTCGGAACACTATAAAAGCAACAGTCCCTACACAAACTTGATATTAATTTTTACTCAGAACAAAAGCCATTTGGCATAGATAAGTCTAAACAAGCAACACCACTACTGCCATTTGACACAACTGTTCAGACTACTACCACATATCCTGATTCCACCAGACTTGTTAGCTTCCTTTAGTTAAGCAGATGTAAGAAAGCAGAACATTTCTTCCTTCACACTTAAAATTCTTGACCCTAGCGCTTGTTTATAAAATGATACCTAAGGTTCCCAAAGTTAAAAGTTACTTTCTAGGGAAGCGGCTGTGGCTCAATTGGTTGGGCTCCCGTTTGCCATGTGGGAGGCCCTGGGTTCGATTCCCAGGGCCTCCTGGTGAAGGCAGGCCAGCCTGCATGGCGCGGTGAGCTGACACAGCAGGATGGTGCAGCAGGGGGAGACAGGCAGACACAGGGGAACGTGCAGCAAGTGGACACAGAGAATACAAGCAGCGGGGGGGGGGGATAAATAAATAAAAATAAATCTTTAAAAAAAAAAAAAAGGTTACTTTCTAAATGAATTCAGGAAAGGAAAAAAAGAAAAATATATATATTAAAAAGCTATCCCTCGGGAAACGGATGTGGCTCAAGAGGTTCGGCGTCCGTCTACCATATGGAGAGACTGGAGTTCGATCCCCGGTACCTCCCGGTAAAAAAAAAGCTATCCCTATATGCTGTAGAAATTAATCCATAGTTGTTTAATAGTCACATATAATCAGTACCACCTATCAATATCCTGACTCAAGACTACTAGACTCTTAAGTCAGAGTTTTAAATTTTCAATCTAAGTAATAAACACAAACCAGAGACTGGCTTAAAATTCTCTCAAAATTCAGACCATATAAACAGAAATGTTTTAGAGCAAATAGTTGGAACAAAATTAGCATCATTTTTTGTAACTATAGTGAAGAATTCTTTTGGCGTAATTCTTATGTGAGCCCTACCCTCTACCTCTGAGTTACTCTGAAATCAAAGAAAACGTGAGATTTGATTTCTTCAAGATAGATCCTACCCCTTACACCTACCATTACTCAACTACACCATTTGGAGGAAGGAATCATCTCTGACTTCTAGTTATTTTTTGCTACAAATCATTGAAGGCAATGGCAGTATAGTTCTATCAGATACAGCCTTAATTAGTAGGACGATACGGTCTAGACTCTAGATGAAGTAATGTCCCATAACACTATTAGAGCAATACCTTCAGGATTTCAAAGAAAAACCATAACCTTCAACCTAGTGACTTTGTAGGAAATATAGTTAAGTGTAAAGAGATCAAAGCTAACTATGTTTAGCTTTATTTAAATGAAATATTTGTGTCTAAAAGCATAATATCTTACCCTTTCACTTTAGAAAATAATTCTGGAAAGAAAAAGCCATAGAACTTTACACAAGGGTTGTCTTGATACACAAAATGGGCCCTAAAAATCCACGCCAAGGAAGCACAAGATCCACAAAACTATTCAAAAGCTACATTTCCTTCCCTAACACTTAATAACACTTTGATAACAGACTACCTCTATTATCAAATGGAAGCCCGGTTCATAATAGAGGTAGTCCAAAATCTGACAAAAGGTTCTTTCCTTAAATATGAGACATTTTAGATGCATAATTATGGGGGGGAGGGGGACACGACCGTTTTATACCTTATTTTTAGAAACTCTCCCATTGTAAAAATTAATCCTGAAAGCCAAACTCCACAGGAGTGAATCAAATTTGGATAGAGTATGTTCAAAAACATTATCTATCATGGTTCTTCTATACTACTTTAAAATGAATTTAGACCTAACATTTTAATTTAAAATTCTGAGGCACAGAGGTCCACAATCTAGTCTCTCATAAGAGATAGAAAGAGGCTGTACTAGCTCATACTAGACAGAACAGAAATAGAACAAGAGTAGATGACCTGAATTCCATCCAGCTCTGAATCGGTAGCTGTGTAAACTTGGAGGACTCACAAGTCTCTATTTTCTGCCACATCAAACAGAGATACCATGAGCACACATTTGACAACTCGAAATTACTAGGAAAATTTAAGATGCTACATTCTCTCAGAAAGACTATTCAACAGAAAATGTGAATTCATCTGAGACTCTGGAAACCCCTTCTCAAAATAGTCCCATCAGAATCTGCCAGTGTCAAGGATGAAAAACCACACACACGCAAAGACATTAAAGGAGTATTTTTGGACTACCAAAGAATCTTCAAATTTAAAATAACATATAAGATGTAGAGACCCAAAATTTCAGCGTTATAGGGAAGTTTGGGCTTTTCTGTCAGAATGGATCAGCCTTATCTTCTAGGATCATCTCCAAAATGCCCAAAATGAAGGAAGGTGGTTCAAACCTGGGAACCAAGGGAAGTCAGTCTCCTTCTCTTTGGTCAATTTCCTTGTACAAACGTACCAGTGTATTTATTTAAATGTATGACCTAGGGAAGCGGCTGTGGCTCAATCAGTAGGGCTCCCGTTTACCATATGGGAGGCCCCGGGTTCGGTTCCCGGGGCCTCCTGGTGAGGGCAAGCCCGCCCGCACGGCGTGGTTAGCTGACCCAGCGAGCACAGGCAGCAAAGGGGGGATAAATGAATAAATAAAAATAAAATCTTTAAAAATAAATTAATTAATTAAAAAAATAAATAAATGTATGACCTATATATATCTTGTGTGACAGATAAATGACACCTACATCTATCTGGTTACTACTAACATCTCACACCTGAAATATTCAAATGCAGTCATCTAAAATTTATGGAAAAGAAAAAAATCACATGAAAACATAAAGTGTAATATGAGAACCTAAGTACGCATAAGGAAATTTAATTATTAGTAAATTAAAATCAGCTACATATATTGTAAATACAAAGCACTTAAGCAGTGCAATTTACTTTTTTTTTTTTTAAAAAGAAGGTACAAGGGATTGAACCCGGGACCTTGTACATGCGAAGCAAGTGCTCAACCACTGAGCTCCCCAGCAGTGTGACTTACATGCGAAAATTTTTTTAAAGCCTAGTTATACTGAGGAATCGATTCCTTTTACAGTAAAATGATGCAAAAAGATATATAATAGCACGATACACACCACCTAAAGTCAGGAGGAGGGTGGATGGATAATCACATAGTCCCATCAGGCTCTAATATTTCTGAGGAAAAAAAACAACCCATTCTTTTACAAGATGTAGAAAAATAAAAGAGAAGCTAAAAATTTTTTAGATCCAATTATTTTAGTGCAAATCACTCTGCTCTTTCAACATTTGTCTAAAATACAATCTATAATTTTGCATCCACATTAAATGTATTAACATTTTCGATTTCCTCTGTTAAAAGAAATTTAATAAAACAGAGGCCAAAGGTAGTTAATACTCAAATTATAAAGAATAAAATATTTCTCATTCATTGCCAAAGATGTAACCAATTTCATGTTGTGTTTAGGAAGTCCCAGAACGGCAATCAAAACAGTGACCTGCTATGGTTGATCTCACATCCTAGCAGCACTTCTGGTCTAACCCTAAGAGTCTACACATGACATTTTACAAAACAAATAAAACTGAGTGATTTCATTCAAGTCTTTGAATAATATCCTATCATTCCCCCAAGAAAAATATTCTCCTTCTGCCCCACTACCAAAAAGCGTACCAAAGAACATGTATGGAGGGTAACTTAGTAAAATAACAGATAAAATATCTCTCTCTCACATATGGAACCAAACGGATTTCTTTCTGGCAACTATTTTTAATATGAAAAATAGTTAAAACATACAGAACACTAATGTGTCTTATGCTGAATCACTAAAATTCTGTAAAATGAAGTACCCCAGCTACCAAGACCTACGTATATATTAAGAGAACTCTGGGATTTGAAATTTGATTAATAAAATAGCTCAGAACCTAGGTTTGGAACCCAGTCATGCAGAGTACTGACCCAAGAATAATCTATTATACTTAAGAAAAAAAGTTGAATTTTTTTGCCTAGTTCGTTTTAAATAGTAGAAACCAACCTTATAAGATTAAAAACAAACCAAAAAAAACTCTATATTCAGGGAGACGGATGTGACTCAAATGGTTGGGCTTCCATCTCCCATATGGAGGGACCTGGGTTCGATCCGGTAAAAAATAAATAAATAAATAAACTCTATATTCATAATTTGGTGTTTAAAGGTTAGTTTTAGTTAAAATGTAGACTCATTTACCCACTTTGGTACATGAAAAAGTCAAGAAAACCTAAACTCCACTTGATTTCAGTCTCTAATTAAAGTCCACATGGACAAGGCAACACAGATAAAGGAAGAAAAATAAGTTTCTGAGCTGTTATATGATCATTTTGTTTTTTCCAGGGTGAAGACTAAAATGGGACAAGAAAAAGAACAGGAATATAATATTTAGTACTTCCTAATTCCCTGCTCCAGTAAAACTATCATCTTTCAATAATTAGAAGCATAAAATCTCCTAGGGTTACCAATTTTTTTTCATTTGTTTCAGCTGCATTGTGACAGTTTATGATTCAAGAAAGAGAAATACGAAATCTAAAAAAAAATAATTGTCATCTAAATCAGATGTTCCAACCAAAAATCGCTCTCTTCCAACATCAAAAGACAAAAGCAGGTCAAGAATTCTTCTCTTATACTGTAGTACCAAATATCCAAATTCTCATTAATACTTTAGTGTTGAGAAAGCTTAGTCTATGTATCGGTGACTGGTACATTGAAATCTGCACCTCAGTTTCTGCATTTCTTTGATCCTTCATATTTACAATTTAGCAATTAATGCCCTTCAAAGATAAGGAATCTCTTCTGTGATTAAAATAGCATTACCCTTAGAGTTAGCCAGAGAATCACATTACTTGTAATAAAGTAATTTTATGAATAAGAGTTCAGAAATAACATAGGATATTTTCATTTAAACAAAATCATACTATGGTAAATGCCAAGACTTAATATGTCTAGTCCTGTCATATCAATAAGGTATATGTAGTTGCAGTGATTAGTGGTACATTTAATTTTAAAAATTCACAGTATAATTGCACTTTTTGCCTACAAATCTATAAAGGACTGAAAAACTTCTCAGAAGGTTGTGTGCCAATGTGGAGGAGCCAAGACTTAAAACATGTTAATTTTTCCCACATCCACTAAAAGAAGCCCAGTAATCTTCTACAGAGCCCATGACTCTTCATATAGTTGTTAAGTCGTATGACAAAAAAGTATCATGCCATGGCTCAAAAAACTACCTTGGTAGTATATGCCAAACAATATCAATCACCAGCTCACAATAGGAAATCTGTAAGGGCCGGGAAACCAACTTGGTAAAATACCTCACAATGAAAAATGTGACATACATGGGGCATGTAAGGGGGACTGAGTTACCAAAGTAGCCTAACCACTAAGCTGGGTTTTGCAGTGAAAATACTGTATGATAGACACAGTTCATTAAAAATACCATCTGGAAGTAACAACATTTTACTGGCCTCTAAGACACCATACATACGAAATCCAATGAGAATGTTTACTTATCAAGTTTGCATAACCAAAAAATTGCTGATGTACTAGAACATACTGTGATAAGGACAAGTATTTCACAAAAGTAAGTTCAAATGTAACATCCCTGGTTAAAATATTAGGGGTGCTTATATAGCTGTTTTTAAATTTTAAAAAATCAATACAACCTTGGAAACAATTACTCACCCAAAGACTTAAGCCATGATGATTTTTTAACCAATTTAGAATCAGTGTACCTCAATAGTAAGGGCAGGCTGATGTGTGACCTAGTAAATTATCAATCTTTCATTATGACATTAATTTCTGGAAAATGCACCAAGAGTGGTAACTATTCAAGACAAACTTAGGTAAAGCTGAAAAAATGTATTATTTCTGCCTCATCTAATTTGCATAGCTTTTTATTTACTACCCAATTAAAATCACATAAACTAACACAGAATTAAATATATTCCTGAGAGGATGTAAGTCAATACTGACTAATCAGAACTTTCTATATAAAAGCTCTGACAAGACCTAGGAAAGATGTATAATTCTCTCACAAATAATGAGTGAGGACTGTCATTTGGTAGGAATGCATATAGTAATCTTAGTAACAGTTAATTTCAGCATCAAGAATAATTTAGGGTCAATCTAACAAGCGAAATCCAGGGCAGTACCAATTCCTAAATGTTCGCAACTCAGAATATTAGAACCTTGAAATATATTGTTTTCATTCATGATATTCCCATTTCAACACTATAATTAGGGAATAAGTATAATTTCTTCAAAATAATATACCTATGAGCAAATTAAAATCCAATATATAATATGCCCTATTTTCACTTAATTCTATCAAATATGTGGGAAGTAATTAAAAGAAAAAACTAATCTGGTAGGAAAAAAGCCTTTGTAAAAATAATCCCAAATTATTTCACGTAAAAAAATCTAACTAGCAATTATAAATAAATGAAACTAATGAAAACAGGGAGGAAAAAAAAAGAAATGACAAAACCAACCCCTCCTCGCTGACCATCTACATGTATGGAACGGATGTGATCTGCCAGATCTGGACTAGAGTTGAAGCAAGCCTGGCACTGGTCCCAACAACAATTATAGGCAATATTTTTGCTTGAAGAAGTAGTGCTTCCTTGTCCATTCATCATTGCTGGAGTTGAACGCCCACTGGAAATTGTGCTGTCTACATCCATTATAGTACTGCTTATGCTACAAAAGAAGAAAAAAGGCTGTGTTATTCCTAGAAATTCACTAACATGAATATGCTCTTATAAATATTCAATTTAGAGTACCACTTGACATTCTGTTCCATAGGAACAAAGCACACTAACCATGTTCTCCATTGGAAAACAACACTGCTTTGAAATTATTTCGTTGGTAATAAAATACAAATCAAGGCAGAAAAATAAGAGTACCTCAAAATAAAATATGGGATAATTTAAACAACCTTTGGCAGATATGAACGTCCCAATACTATACCCTAAGGAAAACCACACACACAATTTGCACACCCACATTACAAGTTTACATCTCATCCCTTCCATAGTACTAAGATGTATGATTAAGTAATAAAGTAATAGTTCCCAGATGTAAGTAATTCAGAACCAAAGTATTATCATTACAGTTCTGTAAATCACTTGTTGACCTGAATTCTTTTCTTCACTAATCGGAGAATACAATTGCTACCACATCCTACCTCTCTCCATCTAAATGAAACTGGGATGTTTTACTGTATTTTCCTTTCTAAATAAAGAAGCAGAGTAGATAAAAACTGAGTGCAGGGGAGCAGATGTGGCTCAAGTAGTTGAATGCCTCCTTCCCACATGGGAGGTCCCGGGTTCGGTTCCTCCCGAAAACAAAAAAAACAAACAAGTAAACAAATGAAAAAACCAACTCAGAGAAGCAGATGTGGCTCAGCAGTTGAGCACCGCCTTCTCACATATGTGGTTCGGAATTCAATCCCCAGCACCTTTTGGGGGGGGGGGGGAGTCTCTCTAATTTTACCAAAAGACCAAACAGTCTTTTCCTGTCAAAAAAAAATTTTTTTAAGTAATCTCTCTCCACTAAAAAAGAATATGCCAATCAATCCCAAAACTTTTTATTTTCAAAACAAAGTACTACATATAAGTAGTGATCCTTTTATTTACTTAAGTACACAATAGTAGTCAGAATGCTCAACACCATATTCTTGTCTTCATTTTAAAAGCAAGGCGAATATTCTCTCTGTCCTGATTTTGTGATAATCAGGGCAGGCTAAACATTCGCTATATTAGAAACCATGCATGTGTCCCCAGACCTAGTTTTTCTCCCCAGGTCTGGTTTTTAGAATGCTGGTGATAAACCAAGCCTAATTTATTATATGACCATCCTGTATGGGAAATGACTGTAACTCTAGGTATCTTTGGTCAACCTTAAGAGAGATAGCAGGGAGACAGATGTGGCTCAAATGGTTGGGCGTCTGTCTCCCATATGGACGGACTTGGGTTCGATCTCCGGGACCTGCTGGTAAAAATTTAAAAAAATAAAAATACAGAAGGCGTGTGGGCTGCCAGGCCCCATTCGCAGGTGCACCGTCATGCCCCGTGTGCAGGTGTGCCGCCAGGCCCCACGAGTCATGCAGCAACTTGATGACGTTAACAGGAGAGTGACACAAGGCAGAGCCAAGACGAGACACGCCGAAAAACCAGGAACTAAGGAGGCGCAGGCGGCAAGACAACTCTCTCCCACACTGGAGATTCCAAGTATCGAATCCCAGTGAAGACAGGAGAAGGATGAGAAGAGAGGGCAGGAAACAGATACAGAGAGTTGCTCAGCAAATAGACATAGAAAAAGCAAAAATGGGGGGAGGGGCAGTAAAAATGGATAAAAGAAAATAAATAGGGAGGCGGCTGTGGCTCCATCAGTGGGGCTCCCGTTTACCATGTGGGAGGCCCCGGGTTCGGTTCCCGGGGCCTCCTGGTGGGGGCGGGCCCGCCCACGCGGCGTGGTTGGCTGACCCGGTGAGCACAGGCAGTGGGGGGGGGGGGGAGATAGGTGAATAAATAAATAAAATCTTTTTTTTAAAAAATTAATTAATTAATTAATTAGTCCTTAAAAAAAAAAAAAGTATAGAGGAGTAAGATACGGACTATAGTTAGCAGTAATACTTTGACGATGCTCTTTCATCGTTTGTTAACAAATGTTTCACAAAAATGCAAAGTATTTGTGGTGGGGTGATGTGTGGGTATGATGTTATGTATGTTTGTTTTGTAAGTTCACAGTGTTTAATGAACCCTTATTGTTTATGTATGAATGATATACTTCAATAAATTGTTTAAAAAAAAAAGCAATTCACTTTTTTATTTTCTTTTTTCAGTATCTTTCCAATAGATAAACTACATGGAAGTTGCTTCAATCACTGAAGAAATTTAGTAAGAATGTTTTCAGATTAAATCCATCAAAAGGTATGTATCTACTTAAAATTTAAGAAGTACCAGTAGTCAAATTATGAAAATTATATTAACTCCCCCAGTTTTTATTATGGAAATTTTCAAACACACAATAAGGTATTTCAAAGTCTGGATTCAACAATTAACATTTTGCCCTATTTGCTATGTGTAATTTTTTGCTGAATCATTTGAAAGTTACAGACATTATGAAACATCAACCCCAATTATTTCAGCATACACCTTCTGAAAATAAGAAGTCATCTATGTAACCACTACAACCTTATTTGCACCTAAGAAAATTAACATGAACTGTGCTCACTATTAAGTAAGCTTTATAGAGGTTTGTGTCCAATGTCAATCACACACTTCTTTAAAAGTGTGCAAAAATGTTTTTGTAGGATGTTTCAGATATGAAAAACGTCTCAATTTCCCTTTAAAGGACATTCCTCATTTTTTTTGGCTACCTACCTACCAGTCGATACAGATTTTAAATTACAACTCTAAAACTTCATTCTAAAACTTTGTAATCTTTCAAAAACACTTTCAAATGGGAATCAGTCCTTGAATACCCATATTTATTCGTATATGGTTTGTTGGAGCAGGAATACATTGTGATATGTATAAACCCTAGAAATTTCAAGTTTCATGAGGTTCCTATCCCTGGAATGTTTTGTCATTTTTCTTGTCAATTGCTTTATATACTTGGAAAAAGTTTTGACTGTGGAGCAGAAACTAAACTAACACCAAAGGGAGATATTAATTTTAAATGAACAACCAGTTTTCATTTTTTCACCAATTTTATAAATAACCTCAGGAAAAGAGATAAATCTCAATGAACTATTGAGGTGCAGTTAAGTGAAATAAAAACAAAGATTCAAGGTAGTTGTGTTAGAATTTGCATACCCAAGTGGGAGAGGGAGACAGATACAGATTCAGATAGCCTTTAAAGGCCTAATTTCTTTGGAAGGATACAGAAAACGGGCTGTCCACAGGATGGTGGCTGGGGTGAGGGCTGGAGGTAAAAGGAGAGAAACATCCTTCACTTTCCTACCATTTTTAACCACGTACCTATACTGCTTTTCTTAAAATGCCCCTAACGAGATGAAAATGAAACATAATCCATCATCTTTAAATTGGGCAAAGTAAAGTAAGGACAAGAGAGACTCATAATTCTTGTGCTACACTGAACTATCAATACAGTCTGTCTACATTGTGCTTAATGAACTTTTGCTTACTAACTGTTCCAAAGAGGAGAAAACAAAAGTTCACATACCCATGAACACTAAGCACTGCTTAGCCAGTCTATGTGCAGTATCACTCACTTGAAAAACAGTACTTATGTGAAGTTAGCTACTCCTAAAAGGACAGCATAATGAAGGTGTTAAGAGCATGAGCTGTGTCTACCAACTGAGCCGCAAAGGCAGTGGCAAGGGTGGCAGGAGGTAAGCCCTATCCCCAGAAGCACACACGCATCCTCACAGAACTTCCCCAACCATAGCCTAGAAGGGTCACTGGGAGTCCTGCTTCAAAGCACCTCCAAACCCTAAGAAGTGTTCTTCAGGCTCACCTTTGGCCCCAGGCCCTTGCTAGAATCAGTTTTTCCCTTTAGTTTTAAGTCTGTTGCACCCCTGACCCAACAGAGGGGACAAAGGAGACAAGATACAAGTAATTTCTGATTCTGACAGGCCCCTGAGCAGGTATGGATTTCATAAAAGCAGTGTCTTTCTTCCTATAATATTCTAAATAACCACATGATCAAAACACTACTAGAGAGAGACAATGCACCTGATCTTACAATATTCCTAAGATCATACATATATGAAAACATTTCAGGAAGCGGATCTGGCTCAAGCAGTTGGGCGTGCACCTACCCACATGGGAGGTCCTAGACTCGGTTCCCTGCGCCACCTAAAGACGACGAGCAAGACAGCAAGCTGACCCGACAGGCCAGTGCAGCAAGCTGACGCAACGAGGAGACATAATGAGATACAACAAGCAGGGAGTGGATGTGGCTCGAGCAACTGGGTGCCCCCCTCCCATGAGAGGTCCCAGGTTCAGTTCCCGGTGCCTCCTAAAAAGATGATGAACAGATAGTGAGAGCAAATCGGGGCTGGGGGTGGGGGTGGTGGAGAGAAATAAATAAAAATAAAATATATCTTTAAAAAAAAAAAATGCTCTCTCTGCCTAGAGAAGCCTTCACCAAATCTTGGTGTGTATTCTGTCTTTCTCTCCCATTTCTCAGCAAGCTCAGTTCTTTCCCCCATTTCCCAAATAAATTATTTTTACTGGCCTAACTAAACTGGTGCATTCATAAATTCTTTTATGCATCATAGTCAAGAACCCAGGGGAATCCAACGCTTTCTCCACCTTCATTTGGCAAGCTATCGAGGAGAAATAAGTGAGTGATGCTCCCCGACCCCCGCAGAAACTGCTCTCATCCTGGGGCTTCCTGCTATGTTCTCAAACAGAGATTCAAGGGTCTCTCAAGAGAGGGCAGCGCCACGTTGGAAGCTGCGGTGGCGGGCGGAGGCGGGAGGCCCGGCGCGGGCCGTCGGGGGTGTGAAAGGGCCCGGCTCGATGGGCCGCGCTCTACCAAGCCGCCCAGGTAGACCGTGTCGGCGGTGGGGAAATTGGGCGGCAAGAGGGGGCGCCCAGGGGGCTGCTCTCTCTCGGGCAGGGAAGGCCCGTGTGCTGGATGCCCCTCATCTCACACTAGTTAAGGGCTGAAGTGCGACCCCCAGGTGGGAGCGGGCAGGGGGTGCGCTGAGAGAAGAGGCTCCCGGGGGAGAAAGGCGGCGCTGTGGAGCCTCGCCAGCTTCGTGGGCGGTTGCCTCTGCCTGCACGCTGCCGCCTGCCTGTGGCGCTGGGAGAACTGGCTTCGATTCCGCCCCAGGCGCGCCCCCCCTTCTGGTGCTTTCCATCGCATCTCCGTCGCCTTCTCGGGCACTTCCAACAGTGGTTGTGTTCTCGCGCCCCATCAGCCTCCCCTTGCTGGAGTAATATTCAGACTTGCCTGATATGACACGTCTTAAGGAAAAGAAACCCGCCACCAGTCTTGGCTGTACATCTCAGACAACAAAACCGCTCAGAGAGGCTGTCTGAACCCACTGCCTCCACCTCCTCCACCAGGCCGATCTATCTGGTTTATCCTCCATCTCCAACATCGCTGCCCCCGACCCCGGACATTTCTCTTGTCAAGGTCACTCATGATATCCCTGTTGCCAAATCCAACAGTCACTTCCGGCTTCTCGGCAGCGCTTGACCCGGCTGGCCTTCCCGCTTTCTTCACTACGAGGATGCCAGACACTCTGCCTTCTCTGCTGTCTCCTCCCTTCTTGTAGTCTTCTAAACATTTGAGGACCCCAGGGCTCAGCACCAGCCCTTTTCACTATCTACACTCTTGTGGGTTTGACTTATCCATATACTTACGGATGCCAAGTTTGCAAAGCCTTTTCTCCTCTCTGACCTCTCAGCTGAGCTCGACTACCATATCCCACCTTGTCCTTTACGTCTCCACCGGGATGTCTAAAACAGCATTGCCTAACTTCTAACATCACAGAAGCTTAAATGGATATTCAGTGCGCTGAACTGAGATGCACTTCTTTTCTCCTCACATTTCAACATCACTGATAACAGAATAGCTGTTGGCCAGGCAACAGCCACAATATAGTTGTTGCCTCTCATTCATGTCAAAACCTGCATATTGGTGTCAGCAGCTTAAAAGAAAACTTGCAATCAATAGTGGGGCATTTTTTAAAGAAACGGTGTTTCACCAGCACTTTTCCGTGGGACAGAGCAAGAAACCACAGGCAGTGACTTGGATTCTGAATGCAAAGATTTAGGAATTTCTAACCAATTAATTTTGTGAAATTTTCCTTTGTATATATATATATGTGCAAGAGTGCTATATGGGGAAGCGGCTGTGGCTCAATCAGTAGGGCTCCCGTTTGCCATGTGGGAGGCTCCAGGTTCGGTTCCAGGGCCTCCTGGTGGGGGCGGGCCCGCCCGCACGGCATGGTTGGCTGAACCAGCGAGCACAAGCAGCAAGGGGGGGATAAATGAATAAATAAATAAAAATCTTTAAAAAAAAAAAAAAAAAGTTCCAGGATAAAAAAAGAGTCTCTCAAGAACATAGTCAGTGCCTAATAAAAGATGGACAACATGTCAAGTCCTCAACATTAATGCAAGTAACTGTAAGCCTTATTCTTAAAAATTTGCAACTTAATGGCTACCATGGGTTCCTTGTTCTGCATGATCTTACAATGATGGATACAAGCCATTATGCATTTTGTTAGAACCTGTAAAAGTGTAGGGTACAGAATGTAAACCATAGACTATGGTTAGTGGCAGTGCTTCAATATTTGTTTATCAACTGTAAGAAAGGTACATTACTCATGTAAGATGCTATTAATAGGGGAAAACATGAGAGGGGGAGGAGGTAGGGTATATGGGAATCCCCTATACTTTGTGTGACTTTTTTGTAACCTAAAGCTTCTTTGAAAATAAAATGGAAAAAAAAAAAAAAAAAGACACTGGGGGAACATACAGAAGAAACTATCACTGTACATGAAAGATAACAGATCTTACAGGGATGAAAGACACAATGCAAAAAAAATTTTTATTTTATTTTGTATTTTGTATATTTTAATTATTTTTATTTATTATTGCTTTGCTTTGGGGGAGATTTTGGATTGAAGGAGACCCACAGCTGTGGCAGAGGAGGATCACTGGTGCAGGGTGTCGGTGGTGGGAAGATGTGTGTGTGTGGGTGTGTCTGGGGCAGGCCTCTATGGAATATGTGTTCAAGTGGTCACAGGGTGTTGTCCCCGGGGGGGGGAGACCCACAGGATAACTGACAAAATATTGAATTCCTATCCAGGGGAGTCCTACTTTCTCTCATAGAGTGGCAATTATCTCTAGAGTACATGGCAGTGCCTAGTGAAGGAGGACAGACCATACTCCAGGCCCTTGATATGGATGCTTGTACTTATGAACCTTGTTCTTGTGAAATTCAAACATAGCCTAGTAATAAATATTGCCTAAGAGTTACCTCCTGAAAGCCTCCCTGTTGCTCAAATGTGGCCTCTCTCTAAGCCAAACTCAGCATATAAACTCACTACCTTTCCCTACCCCCAGCATGGGCCATGACGCCCAGGAATAAGCCTCCCTGGCTCTGAGGGATTATTACCAAATGCCAACTAGTGATGCATTTGGAAAATGACCTTGATCAAAAGGGGGAAATATTAAATACAAATGAGTTTTTATGGCCAAGAGATTTCAAAGTGAGTTGGGAGGTCATTCTAGAGGTTACGCTTATGCATGACTCAGGAGGATCTCCCTGACTGCTACAGTAAACAGTGCCTCAAGCAGGGAGGATCCTGACACTATAGAGACACCTGGACACTATAGGCAGGGCAGACAACCCCAGGAATTCTACACCCTAGCAGTGGACCTTACCTGGGAAAATATGATAATCTATCCCTCCCAAGTATCAGAGTTAGACTCATTTACAATTTTCCTACACACGGTTCTTATGCCCCTTTTAATTGAACCTATAATTAGCACTATACCCATTATGTGTCCCATTATATCTTCAGGCTGTACACATGCTGGCTGAGCCCTGAATCTCAGCAGAATTGCGGCCAACACCCATTCTCCAGTTCATCAGACTCGCCAGGAACAACTAACAAAAGGATGACAATGGACAACACCCATCCCAAAAACAGTATCTACAACTGCAAGCAAGACAGTTCAACCCACCTGCCCATGGGACCTCAGCCCCCTCTCAGTCAGAAGCAGAGTGGGCATCACCATCCTCAAATCCTCAATATTGAGGAATGAACAAACATAAGGGGGGAGTGCAACTATGGACTGAGGTAGACTTATTATCATTCTAGTAATGGAAGAACTTGTAACATTGATATTTAGGGCAATGGTTACCAGAACTTCTGAGGGGAGGGAGAAGGAAGTACAGGTGTAACATGGGACATTATTGGGACACTGAAATTGTTCTGCATGACATTGTAATGAGAGATACAGGCCATTATGCATTTTATAAAAACCTATAAAATTATGTGGTGTGAAGTGTAAACCATAATGTAAACTACAGACCATGGTATACTTCAATAGGTGTTCATTAAGGGTAACAAATGTATCACACTAATGAAAAATGTTGTTAATGGAGAAAAGTGTGGGAGGGGAAGGAGGTGAGGTATATCGGAATCCCCTGTATTTTAAATGTAACATCAATGTAATCAAAAGCTTTTTAAAAAATAAAATTTTAAAAAAGAAAAAGTTAACGGGGAGAGGGGAATGATGTGGCTCAAATGGTTGGGCATCTGTCTTCCATATGAAGGGACCTGGGTTCGATCCCCGGGATCACCCAGTAAAATAAAGAAAAATATAGAAGGTGCGCAGGCCCCAAGGCCCGGAGAATAGGTGAACCCCCAGGCCCCACGTGTGGGTGTGCCAGGCCCCACCGAGCCACGCAGCAAGATGACGACGTAACAGGAGAGTGACACAAGGGAGAGCCAAGACGAGACGCACCAAAAAACCAGAAACTAAGGTGGCACAGGTGGTAGGATGCCTCTCCCCCACATTGGAGGTTCCCAGGATCCAATCCCAGTGAAGACCGGAGGAGAAGGATGAGAAGAGAGGGCAGGAAACAGACACAGAGAATTGCCCAGTGAATGGACACAGAAACAGCAAAATCGGGGGGGAGGTAGGGGTTAAAAATGGATAAAGTAAAGAAATAAATAATTCTTAAAAACAAAAAGTTAACAGGATTGCCAGATGGATGCACTTATCCCAAGTGAAGCCAGCTGCCCAAGGAAGTGCCAGCTCACCAAAACACCTGACAGGATATACATGTACCAATCATTGGATGGCCTGAAACACCTCTTTGAGAGATAAAGCTAAGTAGTGTCTGTGTCAAAGCCACCTGTTCCCTCTAACTCTAGCCCAAACACCTATTTATAGGTGTTTTATAGTATTTATTTATACTAAACCCCATTATCAATTACAATCTTTCCCTAAAACTAACTAACAGCACAGAAAAAGCTAGGCTTACCTTAAACATCCTAAAGCAGCAAACACTCTTGCTGCTGTAGGTACTGCAAAATCACAGAGCTCTAAACACACTAACAGCAGCACAAGGCGGGGGACATGCCAATTTCTCAAGAAAATGCTGTTTCTATACAAATTGCTCTAAAATAATCCTAAACTACATTCAAAACCTGGAAAATGAAGCCCACCAACTTCAGGGGGATACAGCTTCTGAAGACACCTGGCCTTTCTCATTTTGATGGTCCAGTATGTCATAGCTGACACCCCTTTTTTGGACCCACTTACCACCATCTTCTTTATTCTTTTAGTAGGGCTGTATATCTTCAAAATTCTAACTAAGTTTATTTCTTCCAGAATCAACGCCTTCCAAAGCAAGATATTAGTCACAAAGGGATTTCAGGCAGTTCCAACTACCGTGTTGGACCTGTCTTCCCTCAACCTCAATAGAATAGCCAGAGAGGTTTATGCCCTGTCAGGCAGGGACTACTGCCCTAACCAGCAGGAAGTAACTACAGAAGAATGACCATCACCCCTCAGCAGCCCCTTAAGAATAAGGGCATAAACTTGCTGAGGGGGGAATTGAGGCAGGTTACTACAGGGAAACTGAGGAGAAGATGAGCCACAGAATGGCCAACAAACAACATAGCTGCAAACCTGCTAAGACCTTGAGTGTAACCTTGAGGCCCCAGTTTCTCTTTCTGGGACCTCCCCTTGGCCCCAGATATTCCAAACAGTCCTCACCACTGGGCCCACCAATGGTGGGGTAACAAGGAACAGCTGGGGCCCATCCCCTTAGCATTAGGAAGGGGGAGGGATAATTAACAGTTTAAAAGGTAATCAAACGAGCCAGAACGTGCTCTGTCTAAAGGAGCCCACACCAAATCTTGGTGTTTATTTCTGTCTTTCTCTCCCATTTCTCAGCAAGTTCTGTTCTTTCCCCTATTTCCCAAATAAATTCTTTTTACTGACCTAAAATAAATAAATAAATAAATAAATAAATACCTATTCACTCAGTTAATTCTCCTTTGTATGTATATGCACAGATTCTGTGAAATGGGAGCATCTAAGCAGCCTCCCTAGAATGCCAAAATCCTGGCATTTGGAAGAAAACCTAAGCCACACAAAGGACTTACAGCATTCAGATAGTTTTAATCATCTAAAGCAGTGCCTTTCAAACTTTAATATGTAAATGAGTCACCTAGGATCTTAATAGTAGAATCTGATTTAATGGGTCTAGGGAGGGCCCTGAGATACTACATTTTTAACTTGTTGACAACGCTGTTGTGAAATTTTGAGGAGGAGAATAGTAAGATCTCTTTCACTATTATTACCCAACTGCAATTCATCAGACTACGAAAATGTCTCACATGATATAATGGTGGACTAAAGAGTATATGCATGGGAAGCGGCTGTGGCTCAATCAGTGGGGCTCCCGTTTGCCATATGGGAGGCCCCGGGTTCGGTTCCCGGGGCCTCCTGGTGAGGGTGGGCCTGCCCGCATGGCATGGTTGGCTGACCCAGCGGGCACGAGCAGCAAGGGGGGGATAAATGAATAAATAAATAAAATCTTTAAAAAAAAAAAAAAAAGAGTATATGCATGTGCACACAGCCTGTGACAACAGAAAATCCAGAAGTTTCAAATAAAAAAAAATACAAACTATTAAAAATTTCAAAGCAATGTTTAAGGAGGACCTGAGAAATTTTCAATATAACATCCCCTTCTCCTCCTTTCTACTTGCCTTGTTAAGAAACTATCTGGCAGACCAGTGTTTCCCACCCCAATATCCAGTGTCCTACTAAATGGATTTTATAAAAATCATTCCTTTTTGGAATTCAAGGACCAACATATTCATACATACAAGAAGAGCTCCATCTTTGAAAACCCAAATTATTTCCAGGCAAAACACCTGCTTGATGGATATAACCATGCCCAATTTAGTTGTGGACTATAATGATCTGTGTGTTCAATGGCAAGGCAGCAAAGAGGAAATATATGGATGCCTATGTCATTAGGATAGAGAAGGAAAAGACCATGGTCTTAATATAAGAATAAGAAAAGCATATTGATATGGTTTTAGATTCCACATTGCAAATAACCTTTAAGAAACTATTTGTCGAGTTTTTAATATATTATCAAAGAATAGTCACACAATTATCTTAAAACACTATTAAAATACTCCATTTTCCAACTAAATATCTGTGAAGCCATTTTTCTTCACATTGTTCAACCAAAACAATTCATTTCAACAGACCGAATGCAAAAGACAATAGAATTTAACCATCTTCTGTTAAACCAGATAGTAACTACATCTACAAAAATGTCACTTTTTAATTAGAAACACTTTTTTCACTAAAAATGTTACTTATATTAACATGAAAGGGTTATTTTAAGATAAATTTTTTTAAAGTTCTCAGTTTTAATTTCTAATGCTGTAAACAGTGAGGAATATAACCTACATAAACAAAAGTTCTTCAGTTTACTGAATGATTTTTAAAGAAAGCTAAGTTAGAGAACCACTGATCTAGACTAGACTGCATCTGGAGCAAAGCCTGAATGCCTGTCTGACTGGAAACAATATGTTTCTGACCTGGATTATTCCAATTGTGGCAGGGGACCAAATTACTTTATTTTGAAGGAATGGTATAAATGACAGACAGATAGATGTTGATATAATTTGGAGAAGGTAAATGTAAACCCAACATGCATGCACTGCATGGGGACGAGCCTCAGGCTTAGCTCTTGTCATCAATGTTCCCCAGGGTAGGGCAGGGGGGTGGCAAGGGCTTGTCAAAGAGATACTCTGCCAAGTCAGATTCAGGGGGGTGGGAGGGAGGGGAGGTACCCATCTTACACAAGTTGGTTATCCCCCAATCACTGATGGATTTCACCTGCTCATTCAGGTAATGACTCTCAAGGAAGTCATGCAAGTGGGGCTCATGTTTGTCAGTGGCCAGTCTGTGCAGGCCCAGGAGTGACTGAGTTGCCCTTTTTCAAAAGTGTAATATACACTCCATGCATTTGGACCTCTCTCCGAGATGTCACATTCTAGTTTCTTTATATCCTGAAGGAAGATTCAGCCGCCTCATTGGTTCTGCAGCTTCCTAAGTTTCTCAGCATGTTCCCTCTCTCATAAAACTGGTGAAGAAAATATGTGACAAAGTTCTTAAAGCCACATGAACACAGTCAAAGTAGTAAGATATCAACAAGTAGCTTTAAGTGGACTAGAGCTGTTTTTGGAGATCCAAGATGGCTTCAGAGTAGCTCGGGCAAGCTACTCTCCTATTGCAAAATAGGAGAAAAAGTATAGGAAAGCGGAAGAGTCATCCGAGGGAGCTACTTTGGGGACCTGCAGACCAGGAGAGTGCCACAAGCATCGTCTAGGAGTGACTGGGGATGGAGAGAAGAAAAGGACAAAGGGAAAACCTTGAGTTGATGCCCCCGTGATAAGAAAAGCCACCCATCCCCCAACCCTGAGGCAAACAGCCTTGGTAAAACCTGCCACTGAGCTGCCAGGAGAGAGGGGAAAGGACAAATTGCTCCCTGGGAAGGAGGGTGCAACTGAGGGCTGACTGTAGTTTCTCTTCAGGAAATGTAACCACCATAACTCTAATTGCTGGTTCAGAAGAGCTAGTTAGTGGAAACGAAGGATTCATATCCAAGGAAAAGTCTGCCAAAGGGCGCCATCTGCTGGCCAACCAGGAAGTGAAAGAAGACAAGAGTTGTCTCTCCAGTTTCTTTCCCAGGCACGGTAGATCTGGACTATGCCCCATTAGTGGCTCCCTGCACGTTTAGATAATTTAAACAGGGCAATCTTTTAAGTTTTAGGAAAAAATGAACCAAATATCAAAGAAGAGCTGTGAAATAAAACCACTAGGCAAGCAAAGGAGAGATAATGGCCAACAGACTAAAATCACCAACATAATCAGATGCCTAGGTATCAACAAAAGGTGACAAACCATACTAAGAAACAGGAAGATATGTCCCAGCCAAAAGGACAAACCAAAAATCCAGATGGAACACAGGGTTTAAGGCAACTAATCAGTGATGTTCACACAAACCTCCCTAATCAATTTAAGGAGATGAAGGAAAATATGACTAAAGGGATAAAGGACATTAAGATGACACTGTGTGAGCATAAAGGACAATTTGAAAGCCTGAAGAAAAAAAAAAGTAACAGAGCTTATGGGAATGAAAGAAACACGGATGAGATCAAAAATACATTACAAGGACTTCCGGAAGATGGAAGACTAGAAAGACATGGGACTCTCTTCTCCAGAAAAATAGCTACAGGACAGGCAGAAACAACCTGGAAAAAATCTTCTAGGTTTTAGGACACCAGGGGAAGGCTGGACACCACCCAGAAGAAAGAGGGACAAGGGAAAAGAATCAGAATGACAAAACTGTGAGTTAAAAGCAGCGGCTGGAGGACATTATGTTGAGTGAAGTAAGCCAGGACAAATACTGTATGAATGCGTTACTATGAACCAAATATATTGTGCAACATATTGATTCAAAAAAATTTTTATATATCCATTACATTTAATTGAGAAATGTAAATATTTATTCATCTGGGTTTACTTTTTAGTTTTTAATAGTTTATATTTTCAATTATTAAATGTACAAAACAAAGTTTAAAAAAAAAAAAGCAGTGGCTGCTACTGCCAGAAGAACTCTTCCACACTAAAGACACTTTTGCATACTCAGGCCTCCAGGCTGGCAGCTACAGACTAAAGGGGGCCCAAGGGATCTACCTCCCCAGGAAAGGGGAAAGGACACAGCCTAAGGCTGACTCACCTTCTGACCCACAAATTTGGTCTGCTGTGTCCCAGGAGCCCTTCCAGGCCAGGTGCAGCCATTCATTGTTTGCCCTGGGAGCCAGCACTGCATTAAAAAGATCTAGGAATGAAGGGATCCAACCATCTCAATCTCCCTTCTCTACTAACCAGGACTGATTGTTGAGGACGCACCTCCCCAGGAATGGGGACAGAGAGAGGGACACAATCTCAGGCTGACTCAGCTTTTGACCCAAAGATTTGGTCTGCTATTTCCCACCAGTCCTTCCAGGCCAGGTGGGGCTGTGCCATTTTTGTTTGCCTTTGGAGCCAGCTCTAGTCTAAAGAGACCCAGGACTAAAGAGATGCGAACCTCTCAATCTCCCTCTCTACTAACCGGAACTGATTGTTGAGGACAGAGAGGAGAGTGGAATTATTTCCTACCCAGGAAAATGGAGGAGGTTGCCAGAGAAGGTTGGAGAACTGTCTCTGAGAAAGTTTGAATTACAAGGCTCTTGCAGGATCCTCTATCACATTGATCTGTCTGTGTTGCAGCAAACACACTCAGACCAGTGTCGGAAAGGGCTGAACAGAGAGGGCTGTCAAAGCACCCCACCCCATCTGCTCACAGACCAAGGAAGTGCACATGAAAAAATTAAAAGTAAATAAGAGAGCCTTTTTTCCGGCCTTTATAACCTCACTCCCCAAGACCCTATGGAGCAGGTCTGCAACTCATTCATTACTGGGTCCAGAGCCCAGTTTTGAGCAACTAACAGGGACAATCCTAAAAACCAGGGTTGAAACTAGAATCAAAGAACAGCAGTATCACACAGCTCACGCCACTAAAGCCCTACAAAAGGGAAATTGAGTTTCTGAGTAAATTCACCATCCTAATCAGATGCCTAGACAGTAGCCAAGAATTATGAGCCATACTAAGAAAATGAAAGACATAGCCCAAGAAAAGGAATATATCAAAGCCCCAGAAGAAACGCAGGATTTGAGACAACTAATTAACAAAATGCAAACAAATTTCCAAAATCAAATTGAGTTGAAAGATAATATGACTAAAGACAAAACGACACCAAGAAGACAGAGTGAGCACAAACAATTTCAAAACCTGAATAGAGAAGCAGACGTAGCTCAAGTGACTGGGCTCCCATCTACCATATAGGAGGTCCAGGGTTCGATTCCCCAGGCCTACTGGTGAAAAAAAACTGGCCCGTGCGGCGAGCTGGCCTGCACAGGAGTGCTGGCCTGCATGGAGAACTGACACAGCAAGATGATAAAACAGAAGGAGACACAGAAGAGAGACAATAAGAGACACAGCAAATCAGGGAGCTGAAGTGGCACAATAGATTGAGCAGCCTCTTTCCACTCTGGAACGTCCCAGGATCGGTTCCGGTGTCACCTAAAGAGAAGACGAACAGACACAGAAGAGCACACAGAGAGCAGACAGCGAGCGCAAAACAATGAAGGTGCGGGGTGGGGGGGGGAGAGGGAGGGAGGGAGGGAGGAAGGAAAACCTGAATAGAAAGGTAAGAGAGCAGCAGATGTGGCTCAAGCAGTTGGGCGCCTACCTACCACATGGGAGGTCCCAAGTTCAGTTCCTGATGCCTCCTAAAGAAGACAAGACAGCGAGCAGACACAACAAGATGACACAACGAGGAGATGCAACAAAGAGACACGGGTAACCACAATGAGACACAAAAAGCGGGAAGCAGAAGTGGCTCAAGCCAATGGGCGCCTCCCTCCCACATGGGAGGTCCCAGGTTTGGTTCCTGGTGTCTGCTAAAAAGAAGACAAGCACACAACAAATGGACAAAGAGAGAAGACAATGAGCACAAACAAAAATGGAGGGAGAAATAAATAAATAAAATAAATCTTAAAAAAAAAAAAAAAAAAAAAAAAGTAACAGAACTAATGAGAATGAAAGACATAATAGGTGAGATTAAAAATACCTTAAAGGGGGCAGATGTGGCTCAAATGGTTGGGCGTCCATCTCCCATATGGAGGGACCTGGGTTCGATCCCCGGGAACTACCGGTTAAAAAAAAAAAAAAAAAAAACACCTTAGAGGTAGGGAGCCGATGTGGCTCAAGCAGTTGGGAGGTCCCGAGTTAAGTTCCTGGTGCCTCCTAAAGATGGCGACCAAGCCAGCAAGCTGACGCGCGAGGAGATGCAACGAGGAGATTCAATGAGGAGACACAATGAGAAGCAACAGGCAGGAAGCGAATGTGGCTCGAGCAATTGGGTGCCTCCCTCCCACATGGGAGGTCCTGGGTTTGGTTCCCAGTGCCTCCTAAAAGAAAAGCAACAGACACAGAGAGCATACAGCAAGCACAAACAACAAGGGTGGGGAGAAATTTTTTTAAAAAACACATTAGAGGCATACAAGTGCAAACTCGAAATGATAGAACAAAGAGTAAGTGATGCTGAGGGCAGAACTGCTGAAATTGAAGAGAGAAAAGAACAGAAAAAAATTGAGCAGGGATTTGGATGACAACACGAAACGTAACAACATACATGTCATGGGAGTTCCAGAAGGAGAAGAGAAGGGAAAGGGGGCAGAAAGAGTATTTGAGAAAATAATAGCTGAAAATTTCCCCAACTCTCATCAAAAATGAACTTACATACCCAAGAAGCACAGCATAACTCAAACAGAATAAATCCTAAAAGACCTACACCAAGACACATAATACTCCAAATGTCAAACGTCAAAGAGAAAATTCTAAGAGCAGCAAGGGAGAAGCAAACCATTACAAACAAGGGATGCTCACTAAGACTTAGTGCCAATTTCTCATCAAAAACCATGGAGGTGAGAAGACAATGGTATGATACAATTAGGATACTGAAAAAAACTGCCAGCTATGAAGTCTTCATCCAGCAAAACTGTCCTTCAAATATGAAGGTGAGTATAAAATGTCCAAACAGAAACTAAGAGAGTTCGTAAAAAAGAATCCACCTTTGCAGGAAATATTAAAGAAGCCTTAGAGCCTGAAAGACAGAAGAGAGAGGCTTAGAGGAGAGTATACAAGAAAGAATAGCATATATATATATATAAGTAACATTTTTGTAAGCAAATGCACATATATGCATATATATTTATATATCATTTTAAAAATATTGGTATGTATTGTGAAAATTTTGATTTTTACCCACAATAAAAAATAAATTAAAAAAAAAAAAAAGAAAGAAAGAATAGCAGAAAGGAAAACCAAAAGAGTAAAAAGACAGACAATATTTAAGATATGACATGAAAACCAAAGAATAAAATGGTGGAAGTAAATAATGCATTTACAGTAATATCGTTGAATGTGAATGGATTAAGCGTCCCAATCAAAAGATACAGGCAGGGAGGCGGCTGTGGCTCAATCAGTGGGGCTCCCGTTTACCATATGGGAGGCCCCGGGTTCGGTTCCCGGGGCCTCCTGGTGGGGGCAGGCCCGCCCGCACGGCGTGGTTGGCTGACCCAGCGAGCACAAGCAGCAAGGGGGGGATAAATGAATAAATAAATAAAATCTTAAAAAAAAAAAAAAAGATAC
>JAKSZT010054549.1:2001046-2081292 GCA_026826555.1 Tolypeutes matacus | reverse complement strand
GAAAGAAAGAAAGAAAGAAAGAAAGAAAGAAAGAAAGAAAGAAAGAAAGAAAGAAAGAAAGAAAGAAAGAAAGAAAGAATAGCAGAAAGGAAAACCAAAAGAGTAAAAAGACAGACAATATTTAAGATATGACATGAAAACCAAAGAATAAAATGGTGGAAGTAAATAATGCATTTACAGTAATATCGTTGAATGTGAATGGATTAAGCGTCCCAATCAAAAGATACAGGCAGACAGAAAGGATTGAAAAAGCATGAGCCCTCCATATGCTGCTACAAGAGACTCAACTTAGGCCCAAGGATTCTAACACAGATGCAAAAATTCTCAACAAAATACTGGCAAATAGAATCCAACAGCATATTAAAAGAATTATACACCATGAACAAGTGGGATTTATTCCTGGTATGCAAGGGTGGTTCAACACAAGAAAACCAATCCTTAAGGTAGTACACCACATTAACAAATTGAAGGGGAAAAAATCGCAATTATCTCAATCAATACAGAAAAGGTATTCAACAAAATCCAGCATTCTTTCTTGATAAAAACACTTCAAAAGATAGAAATAGAAGGAAATTTACTCAAAATGATAAAGGGTATATATGAAAAACCCACAGCCAACATCATACTCAATGGAGTAAGGTTGAAAACCTTTCCAAGATTGGGAACAAGACAAGGATGTCCACTGTCAACACTGTTATTCAATATTGTGCTAAAAGTTCTAGCTAAAGACAAGAAAAAAATAATAATAAAAGCATCCAGATAGGAAAATAGAATATAAAACTATTACTATTTGAGGGGACGGATGTAGCTCAAATGGTTGGGTGTCCGTCTCCCATATGGAGGGACCTAGGTTCAATCCCCAGGACCTCCCGGTAAAAAAATAAAAATAAAATAAATAAATAAAACTATCACTATTCACAGATGACATGATCCTATATTTAGAAAATTCTGAAATGTCTGACAAAGCTACTTTTTGAGCTAATAAACGAGTTCAGCAAAGTGGCAGGATACAAGATCAACATGCAAAAATGTTTCTGTACACTAGTACTGAACAATCTGAGGAGGAAATTGGGGGAAAAAACCTGTTTACAATAGCAACAAAGACTCAAATATCTAGAATCAATTTAACCAAAGACATACAAGACCTATATTCAGAATACTACAAAACAATGCTAAAAGAAATCAAAGATAACAAACAAATGGAAAGACATTCTGTGTTCATGGACTAGAAGACTATCATGAAGATATCAAAGCTACTCAAATGGATTTATAGATTCAATGGAATATCAATCAAAATTCCAAAAGCCTACTTTACAGAAAAAGAAAAGGTAATTACCAACTTTATTTGGAAGGGAAGGTGCACCCGAACGGCCAAAAGCATTCTAAAAAGGAAGAGCGGTGTGGGAAAACTTTCACTTCTTGACCCTGAAACATACTATAAAGCTAGAGTGGTCAAAACAGTATGGTTTGGCATACTGTTTGGAATACTCAGTTCTATTCAGTGGAATAGAACTGAGAGTCCAGAAATAAACTCTCACCTCTAAGGCCAACTGGTTTTTGACAAACCTACCAAGTCTATGTTACCAGGACAAAACAGTGTCTTCAACAAATGAAAAACCTGGCACAGCCAAAAAAACGAAAGAGGCCCCCCATCTCACTCCCTATATAACAATCAACTCAAAATGGATTAAAGACTTAAATAGAAAAGCCTGTACAGCTAACAGAAGAAAATGTAGAGAAACATCTTCAAGATCTTGTGGGAGGTGGTGGTTTCTTGGATCTTACACTCAAAGAACAAGCAACAAAAGAAATAAAATACATCAATGGGACCGCCTCAAAATTAAACACTTTTTCAAGTCAAAGGATTCTGAAAAGGGTAAAAAGGCAGCCTACTCAATGCAAGAAAATAAATCACATATCCAATAAGGGTTTAATATCTATGATTTATAAAGAGATGATACAACTCAACAATAAAAAGACAAATGACCTGATTAAAAAATGGGCAAAAGATTTGAATAGATATTTAACTGAAGAAGTAGAAATGGCAAAAAAACATGAAAAACTGTTATCAGTAGTGATTAGGGAAATGCAAATCAAAGCTACAATGAGATATCATTTCGCACCTACTAGAATGACCACTAGTAAAAAGCCAGAAAACTCCAAGAGTTGGAGAAGATGTACAGAGATAGAAACACTTTTTCACTGTTGGTGGGAAGGTAGAAAGAACGGTACAATCACTGTGGAGGACTATTTGGCAGTTCCTAAGAAAATTGAATATAGATTTGCCACATGTCCTGGCAATACCACTACCAGGTATATACCCAGAATAACTGAGAACAGTGATGCAAACAGACATCTGCACATGGATGTTCATAACAGCATTATTCACAATCACAAAAAGATGGAACAACCAGGGGTCCATCAACCAAGAAATAGATAATCAAACTGTGGTGTATACACATGATGGAATATATGCAGCTGTAAGAAATAAAGTCATGAAGCATATAACATAGATGAACCTGGAGGACATTATGTTGAGTGAAGCAAGCCAGACACAAAGGCAAATACTGTTTGATAGCTCTATTATGAACTAAACACACTGTGTATGGGAAGCGGCTGTGGCTCAATCAGTGGGGCTCCCGTTTACCATATGGGAGGCCCCGGGTTCGGTTCCCGGGGCCTCCTGGTGGGGGCGGGCCCGCACGGCGTGGTTGGCTAACCCGGCGAGCGCAAGCAGCAAGGGGGGGATAAATGAATAAATAAATAAAATCTTAAAAAAAATTAAATAAATAAATAAATAAATAAACACACTGTGTAAACTCAGGGAGTTAGTACCTAGAATATAAGTCACCAGAAAATAGAATGAGGGTTAATCTGTGCAGAACTGGTAAAAAGATTGGGTGTTAATCTTTGGAAATTAAAATGTGAAAGCACATCATAGTGTTCGTAACTAGCAGTACTATTATATGCGTTTGACAGTGGTTGAAAGGGAAAGACTAAGGTCATGTGTATTACTAGAAGGAAAGCTAGAAAATGTAACATAGAACTGTATAGCATAGTGAAACCTCCTATGAAATATGAATATGCATAATATTGCATACATAGGACTGTTTTTCTCTGAAAATGAACAAATGTATATTAATGTTACAAGATATTAATATCAGGCAAAAAAAATATGCTAAGTGAAAGGAACCAGACACAAGGTACTAAATATTGTTATGATTTCATTTCTATAAAATGAGAATATAAATCAATTTATAAAGATGGAATTAGATTAGTGATAGTGATTATGTAGGGCTAGGGAAAGAGAGGAATTGAGAGGTGACCGCTAAAGGATGTGGAGTTTTTTTTGGAGTAATAAAATTATTCTAAAAATTTTTGTGGTGATGAATGCACAATTCTATGATTATACTAATAGCCACTGATTGTACACTTTGGATGGAATGTATGGTATATGTGAGTATCTCAACAAAACTGCTTAAAAAATTGTGTAGGCATGTGCCCCTGTGTAGGTAGGCATGGGACGTTCCAGCACTATCTGTAACTGAATATTGCAATATATTTAACTCAGAAATAGTTTATTTCCATTTGTAATGAAAACGTTTAGGCAATGGATGTTGTTGACGTTAACACAATATTGTGAATATAATTAATATCACTAAATTGTACACTTGTAAAATGGGAAATATTAAGTTGTATATATGATACTACAATAAGTTTTTTAAAAAAAAAGTCCACCGGAGAGCCACTCACATAGCCCTGTGTATAAATCGCCTGGGTTTCAATCTACTACTTCTGGAAGGTTAAAAATGCAGGGTGGGAGAGCAGATCTGGCTCAAGCACGTGGGCGCCCGCGTCCCACATGGGAGGTCCCGGGTTCAGTTCCCGGTGCCTCCTAAAGAAGAAAAGCAAGACAGCGAGCTGGTGCAGCAAGCTGACACAACGAGGAGACACAATGGGGAAATATAATAAGCAGGGAGCAGATTGGCTCAAGCGTTTGGGCACCGCTCTCCCAGATGGGAGGTCCCGGGTTCAGTTTCTGGTGCCTCCTAAAAAGATGAGCACAAACAACAAGGGAGGGAAGGGGGAAATAAATAAATAAAATAAAATCCTTGGGGAAAAAAAAACAGAGAACCGTGACTGCCTCCAGAGGGGGGTGCTGGAGAAAAAAATATTAATTCAAGGTCAATCATAGAAAGCAACACTATCCTCGGATAGAATTTGTCCCAAATTTAGAACTAAGGGCACTGAAACAGATATAAGCCTAACAACTTCAACATAAAATCTAATTCAAAATATTCATTTCAGGGACACAAAAGCAGTCACTTAACTTTTTATTTATCACAGAAAAATTGTCACGAAACTGGTCTTAAGCAGGATTAAAGAATTTAGACCAGGGAAGCGGCTGTGGCTCGGTCAGTGGGGCTCCCGTTTACCATATGGGAGGCCCTGGGTTCGGTTCCCGGGGCCTCCTGGTGGGGGCGGGCCCGCCCGCATGGCGTGGTTAGCTGACCCAGCGAGCACGGGCGGCAAGGGGGGGATAAATGAATAAATAAATAAAATCTTAAAAAAAAAAAAAAGAATTTAGACCACATCCAATTTTTGTACAGCCTCCTGATTTTGCTTTCTGACCTGCTATGATAGGCTTTTAGATCTTTAAATTCAGAAACAAATAGAAAAGAGAGTAAAGACAAGTGCCCATTTTATTATGTGTTATATATGCTCAAGTTAAATTTCCCTAAGGCCCTTCTATTCACCTAAGGTGTAAGGAAATCTGCTCCCTTATTATTTTATACTACAAATCACCTATAACTCTCTCATTTAGAGTAAGCTCCCAAAACTAGCTTAGCTAGGGCCTTGAATACAGTAAATGTTCACATAATTTTTATAGTGACAAATTTAAGTAGGATTTTTAAGGCAAGTAAAATATATGGCTTTGTCACACTGAGATAATCATAAAAAATTAATTGGGAGCCCACTAAAAATCATTAGTCAAAATCAAAATGGAATTATTATTATTATTATTATTATTATAAGCTATTATCACTCTAAATTTTAAAAGCTAAAATGGATTTTTCTAATCAAGAAAAAGACAACTCTCTATCCCCAAAATTATTTCTCTGAATGAAGACAAAAGATTTTCTTCCAAAGACCCAGCAACATTCACTAAATTGGTCAAAGGGGACTTCATGCAATAATGATGAAATATAGCCTATGGAAAATAAGTAGGCTGCATTCTTATGTCACTACCATGTACTGTGCACATTACTTTAAATTTGTTTCTCTTTTCTAGTCTATTGACTTTTAAGATTACTACACCCACATTTTTCATCCAGTTTAAGGGATCAACAAGCAATTATCTTCAAAAAGACTATAATAGCAAAATTCTACTTCAATACGATTATACTATAGGAGTTACCTTTTATCTTAAAAATGAAATATTTGTGAAGATGCTATGGAGAAAAATCTGCTACAAAGGACAACACACATTTTTACAGAAAAGCAATTGCATATTTCAAAGTTCTTTAAAAATTAATGTCAAATCATGAAAATGATTTTATTATGTATGATTTCAGTATGCACATTTATGACAAAAATGACTACAGTAGTAATCAACATTTAAAGAAGACATATATTCAAGAGACCAATTTCCAATATAAGTTAAGGTCCCAAAAAGTGTTACTGGAGGGGGGCTGCAGATTGAGTTCAACCATGTGAACACTGATTTTATTAATCACACACACGGGGGGCAAGTGGATGTGGCTCAAGCAGTTGGGTGCCCACCTACCCCATGGGAGGTCCCAGGCTCGGTTCCTGGTGCCTCCTAAAGAAGATGAGCAAGACAGTGAGCTGACGCAAAGGGCTGGCACAACAAGCTGATTCAACAAGATGACACAATGAGGAGTCAGAAGGAAGAAACACAATGAGACACAACAAAGCAGGGAGCAGACAAGCAACTGAGCTCCTCTCCCACATGGGAGGTCCCAGGTTCCCTTCCCAGGGCTCCTAAAGAGAAGATGAGCAGACACAGAGAGCACACAGCAAATGGACACAGAGCAGAAAAGTGAGCACAAACAACAAGGGGAGGGGATAAACAAATAAAAAACAAATCTTAAAAAAAAAAAAAAAACCCTTGGGGAAAAGCAATGAAGAAAACAAATATAACACAGAAATTTAAAAAAAGAAAAACACCCTTGGGGAGGCCCGCCCAGATCAAGATGGTGAAGTGAGAGATTCTTCAGGGCCCCATCTCTCCACAGAAGCTTTGAACAACCAGCAAGAACTGGCAGAACATCTCAATGCTCCAGAAAACAGTTAAAGGACAAGGCAGCCTCGAATCAAGAAAAAGGCTATCCAGGACCATAAAACTCCTATAAGAAAATGTAGGAAAGCATCAAGAACTTGTGGTAAGCAATGGTTTCTTAGACTTTATACCCAAAGCACAAGCAATAAAAGAAAAAAAAAGATAAATGCGACCTCCTCAAAATTAAACTTCTATGCGTCAAAGAACTTTTAGCAAAGAAAGTGAAAAGACAGCCTACTCAATGGGAGAAAATATCTGGAAACCGCATATCCAATAAAGGTTTAATATCCAAAATATATAAAGAAATCCTACAACTCAACAATAAAAACAAATTTTAAAAATGGCCAAAAGACATGAATAGACATTTGTCCAAAATAGAAATACAGGGAAGCGGCTGTGGCTCAATCAGTAGGGCTCCCGTTTACCATATGGGAGGCCCCGGGTTCGGTTCCCGGGGCCTCCTGGTGAGGGCAGGCCCGCCCGCATGGCGTGGTTGGCTGACCCAGCGAGCACGGGCAGCAAGGGGAGGATAAATGAATAAATAAATAAAATCTTTAAAAAAAAAAAAATAGAAATACAAATGGCAAAGGAACACATAAAAAACTGTTCAACCTCACTAGTATTAGGGAAATGCAAATCAAAACCATGAGATATCATCTCACACCACAGAGAATGGCCATTATTTAATTAAAAAAAAAAAAAAAAAAATAGTAAGCGCTGGAGAAGATGTAAAGAAATAGGAACACTCCTTCACTTTTGGTGGGAATGTAGTATGGAGCAGCCTCTGTGGAAAAGTTTAGTGGTTCCTCAAGAAGCTAACTATAAACTGTCATATGATCCAGCAATCCCGCCACTAGGAATATATCCAGAAGAACTGAAAACAGGAACACAAACAGACTTTTGCACACGGACGTTCATAGTGGCATTATTCACAATTGCCAAAAGAAGGGAACAATCCAAGTGTCCATCAACCAATGACTGGATAAACAAAATGTGGTACACATACGATGGAATAATATGCTGCTGTAAGAAGAAATGAAATTGGGACATATGTTAACATGGATGAACCTTGAGGACATTATGCTGACTGAAATAAGCCAGACACAACAGGACAAATGTCTGGTCTCACTAATATGAACTGAATACAAAAAAGAATAAACACATGGAGTTAAAATCTAGACTGTAGGTTACCAGGAAGTAGAGTGAAGGCTGAGAAGGGGTACAGATGTTTAATGTATGTAGAACTTTTAATTAGCTTGATTGTAAAAGTGTGGAAATGGATAGAGTTGATGAGTATAACACTATAATGAGCAAAACTAACGTGATATATAAACGTTGATTTATAAATATGATTGTGGCTGAATTATAGAAGTGGTTGTGGCTGAAAATTTAGGGACTTAAATGTCAACTGAATGAAAGCTAGAGACTGTTTACACAGTGAACTCAGTAGTGGATGAGAATTGTGGTTAACAGAAAAAATACAAGCATGTTCTATGAACTGGAACAAATGTATGCCACTACTACATTTGGTAAGAATATAGTGATACATGGGAAAAATACAATTAATGTAACTTATGGACTATAGTTAAAAACAATATTGTAATATTCTTGCATCAATGCCAAAGAACACGCTATATCAATGCTAAGGGTCAATTACGGGGGGTATAGGATTTTTTTCTATTGGACTAAAGAAAATGTTCTAAAATTTACTGAGGCGATTACAGCACAACTCTGTGATGAAACTGAGAGCCACTGAGTGTACACTTTGAATGGACTGTACAAGGCATAGGACTGTGTAACACAGTGAACCATGTGGTGGATGATGGACTGTGGTTAACAGGACAAATACAAGAATGTTTTCTCGTAAACTGTAACAAATGTACAATATTAATACATGGTCTTAACAGGGGGGGTATGGAAAAAATACACCCAAATATAAACTATGGACATTAGTTCTTAAAACTTTGATGATGTTCTTTCATATACTGTAACCAATATTCCACAACAATGCAAGATGTTGGTGGAGGGGTGATGTATAGGAATTGTGCACATTAACCATGATTGTTTTTTAAGCTCACAACCTCTCAAATAAATAAATAGTTTAAAAAAAAAAACAGAAAACAAGTGTTGGAAAGGATGTGAAGAAATAGGAACACTCATTCACTACTGGTGGATATGTAAAATGGTGCAGCTGCTATGGAAGACAGTTTGGCAGTTCCTCAGGAAGCTAAGTATAGAATTGTCATATGATCCAGCAATCCCACTACTAGGTACTTACCTAGTAGAAGTGGAAGCAGGAGCCTTCAGCTCAATGTGGAGCATCTGATATTTCCTCTTTCTCACTGTCTTTAGTGCAGCTGCATGAAACAACAGAGAACCATTCTGCCTTATATCTTTCCCAGTTCTTTTTAACCATAAGGGGAAGCAGTATTTGAAAAAATGTTGTGATTATTTAACTAATTCAAAAAAGCAGATTTCCCCAACTTATTTCTGATGTTTAGTCAAAACCCCTCACTTTTAAGAAAAATAATCAATCCAAGGGCCAAGAAAATTAAATGATTTGCCAAAGTTCCTGCAGGCAACTTTGTAAAGTCTCTAGTAAAGCCAAGACTAAAATATCGATTACTTAATCCCACTGGATTACTTAATCCCACACTAATGAAAAGTGGGAGGATATATGACTATGAATTAAACACAGCCCTATACCCTTTGCATATGCCATCTCACTTAATCCTAACATGAAGATATTGCTCCTATTTTAGAATTAAGGAAACAACTTCTTCGAAGTTAAATTATATTAACCCAAGTTTTTCTGACTCAAAGGCCCATGCCCAGTGTTCCTTTAGTTATTTTAGTGATGGATGTCTAGAAAAATAAAGCTATTTTTCCAATTAAGTCCTCAAGAAAAAACTTTTGATTCAAATAACAGTAATATATATTTTTCTTACGGACTGTTCAAGAAATTAAGTTTTCTTTCCTTTGAGTCAGTGTTCCAAGCATTAAGCCTCTTTTGCCCAACCTCTACCCAGCTCAAGTTTTTTCATTTGATACTTATACTACATTTCTACTACCTCCTAATTTGTCTCCCAGCTCCCTAACTTCCCTTCTCTACCTCTGCCACATGTTTAATTTTCCACTAAAACACGAGTTAGTGTATGTCCAGCACTGTGCCAGGTGCTGTGGATAGGTCAATGGTCAACACAGGCATGGTTCTTATTTGCAGGGAGCACATAATCTAGCAGGAGAGACAAACACTAAACAATTACCTAAACTGTGAGGGAGGACTTGGAACGCTAGCAATGTATCCATTAAAGAACCAGGGATAGTAAGCCTGAGAAAATGTTCAAGGTGGGACCTGAACATGAGTAGGAGTTCCAAAGACAGAAGGTAGAGTAGAGGCAAAATAATTTGATTCACAACCCTAAACTGAGAAAATGATGTGTATCTTTGTACTGACATAAAGGACCCAAATTATAAATGATTTCTTATTTCCTAGTTGCAATGTAGATCCCCTGATTTAGGCAGGAAATCTCCTGAACGTGCCAGGATCATTTCTGCCTGTATGTTTCAAGTAGGCTTTCTAGAAACTTCTCCATCATTCACCTAACCGTGAAGTCGAGTCCCACTCTCTCACCAAAATTTAGGCACTAACTACACGATACCCTGCAGTTTTAATTTTAATGCATTGTTATAATTTACAGGAAAAAAAAAAATCAAAACTAATGTAATCATCTTTTAGTCCTTAAAAATTAAGTATCTGGGAAGGTACCATCACTAACCAAGGTAGACTGCTAGACTGCTAGCTACCAGTAAATGCTCAATAAAAGATGTTTTAAACCTCCAAGCATTTTCTCACCTCCTATCCAAGCCCAAAACTGTCCATTTAGTTCCACAAATGAAAACTATTAGTCATAAAAACAAACTCAACATGTGGTTACATCACTGCAAATCTCCATTATCGTTAATGGAGAACATATTCCAAAGCTTTTTACTAACAGTAGATCAATAGCTTCACCTACATATTAAAACATATAAAAAAAAAAAAAAAAAAGTATTATGAGGCCTTTTAAAAGACAACTATAGAAGATATAGAATTATAACATATGTTAAAATTTATTAAAATGTAGAATTTATAATGAAATATTTTAGTGTACCATATCCTTTTGCAAGTTTCTACAACATTCATCATTTGCTGATACTTGCCACACATTTAACACTTCGTATAATACCTCCTGGCATTCCAATATATTGCTTCATAATAATAACAGACCATTGATAGGTTTTATCCGTTTGTGCAGTGTCTCTCACCCCCAATGGGAAGCTGTGAGGTTTTGTTTTCTTCACTGCTGTATCCCCTACATAGTGCCAGATACATAGGTTCTGTATGTGTTCACAGAAGAGTAAATGCTTAATAAACTGTGTGCCAAATACTCTATATTTAATCCCCATAACAATCTTATTGATAGGAAATATTATTGCCCCCCTTTTACAGATGAGAGACCTGAAATAATAAGACATTAAATAACTTAAATAACCTTCCTATGGTCACCAAGCTTAAGTAAAAGCCAGAATTCAAAGGCATACATTATGACCCAGATCTTGCTTAACCATTACTCTTCCTATACTTTCTCACTCCTTAATTTGCATTTAATTTTAGTAAAATATTAAGCAATTTTATACAGTAAATACTTCTAAACAACGGTTATTACATATATAAGACTTTTTACAAAATATAAATACAAATGAACTAGAGATGGAAATAGCTATGTATAATGGGAAGCACACAGATTGAGAGGTGATGAGTTTTTTTGTGTTTTTTTTATTATTATTGGAATAATGAAAATGCTCTAATAATGATTGAAATGATGAATGCACAACTATGTGATTATACCAAATACCAATGACTGTACACTATGGATGGATTTGTGCTTTATTAATACGTATCAATAAAATTGATTTGTTAAAATAAAAAATAAAAACACCCTAGTGATACATTTCAGATTTTTCATACTCATATTCATTTTTTAAAATATTCTTTTCAAAGAAATATACAATTTCAAGGTTGTCCAATCATTTAATATTATGGACCTCTGTATCACCTCTAAATCAGAATTTCTTAAGTTAGAACAAACTGAGAGTCTGATAAAAGCTATTGACATCTCAGAAAATGCCCACATTAAATTTTACATACAATCTCTAAACTTGACCACATATTAAGTTATAAAGAAATTAAGAGGGAAGCGGCTGTGGCTCAATCAGTAGGGCTCCCGTTTACCATATGGGAGGCTCCGGGTTCGGTTCCCGGGGCCTCCTGGTGAAGGCAAGCCCGCCCGCACGGCGTGGTTAGCTGACCCAGCGAGCACAAGCAGCAAGGGGGGGATAAATGAATAAATAAATAAAATCTTAAAAAAAATAAAAAAAAAAAAAAAAGAAAGAAATTAAGAGTTAGATATTACAACTTCATCAACAACGTTACAAATAGGACACACTGCTACTTAAGTACAACCACTGAAGACCTGAAATGCAAGCAATTAGTATGTTAATTAGATTTATAAATTTACCTTTCTTAAACTGTCAGTTGGAAAAAAGATGACTTTAAACTCATCACTATCAAATGCAAGTAATGATCCAAAGGCACCGACCGGTCCCTGGCCCTTATTTTATAACCTTTACTTATATAAATTCAACTGTTGGTACTTAAATTTAATGCTAATAATTGAGTACTCACCATATCCAACGTACTGTGTTAGGTACTACAGAGATATAAGTGAGTGAGAATATGTGCCCTCAAAAATATCATTTACAACAGGAAAGATGAACCAAACACTCAAATAATAAGGATATTCAGAATAGTTCAGTGCTCTTTAACAAATTATTTCTTTTGGACCTTAAAACATTCTATTGTAATACCTAACCCTGTTTTGTAGTTAGGGAACAAAGACACAAAGACTACTCAAAATCATACTATACCTAACAATACTAAGATTTGTCCTTTTACTCCAGATTACAGACTCTTTATACTCCGATAGTCTACGTCCCTCAGCCTATAGAATACAGCCATAAAAGTAATACAAAAAAAAAAAGAGTATAAAGAAAAATGTGAGAATTTAAAAGTAAAAGAAATTAAAACCAAGTTTAAGAAGGTCAAGAAACACTTGGTTGATATTCATTAATGGCCCCATGGACTTAAAGTGATCAGGCCCTAAAAAGTTGTTGTGATGAGGTTTCTTTAGCAAGTTCTTGTTTAAATTATCATTTATTTGATGAGTGAAGTTTTTAACTTGCTTTGCTGTGTGAAATTTAAAAAAGGGATGTTTTTCCAGGCTGGAACAATAAATGTCGCTGTGCAGTTTAAAAAAACAAAAAAAAACAAAAAAAAAAGTCAAGAAAGGATTCACTGTGGCATTTTAACAGTCTTTGAAGAGCTGTCTCTGTCAATAAAAATTTGAAGCAAGTATCATGTATTAGAAAGTAAAAATAAAAGTAGGAAAAGTTTATCTAAGTGAAGACCTTTGAAGAGAAAAGGTAAGCAGGTATATTTAGGTCATTAAAAGGCATTGTAGTTTCCTCCTTGCTCTCTCAGATCATTCACCTGGGGGAAACTATCTGCCAAGTCATGATGAAACATCTCCTATGGAGATGTCCAGTAGGGTAATACAGAGGCCTACTGCCAAGAGCTATGTCAGGGAGCCACCTGAGAACAGGATCTCCAGGCCGAGTCAAGTTGGAGGGCTGGCAAAGGCCAGGAAGCCCTTACCAACCTACCTCATGAAACTGAGCCAGAACCACAGAACCACCCAGCTAAGCCTCTCTATTCTTTTTTTTTTTTCTTTTAAAGATAATAAGTTGATTTTTTTTTTTTAAGATTTATTATTTCTCCCCCATTGTTTTTTGCGCTCGCTGTCTGCTCTCTATGTCCATTCGCTGTGTGTTCTTCGGTGTCTGCTTGTCTGCTCTTTAGGTGGCCCCAGGATCCAATCCTGGGACCTTCCGGAATGGAAGAGAGGCGCTCAATCTTTTGTGCCACCTCAGCTCCCTGGTCTACTGCGTCTCTTATTTTCTTTCCTGTGTCTTTTTGTTCCATCATCTTGCTGCACCACAGCACTCCACGTGGGCCAGCTCACCGTGCGGGAGGCTCTGGTAATTGAACCCTGGACCTCCTATATGGTAGGCGGGGGCCCAATCACCTGAGCCACAGCCATTTCCCACCTCTCCATTCTTGACTCTCAGAAACTTGTGTAAAACGACTGTTCATTATTTTAAGCCACTGAATTTTAGGAAAATTTCATATATAGCATTAACTAATACAAAAGGCAAGATATGAAATCTTGTGCAAGAAGCTATGGCGAAACCGGTAGCTTTAAAAGTCTAACAGTAATATGCAAGATGAATCCTGTGGCAACCATTCTGTCTTTCTACTTCTCACAATACCCAGGAAAAGGGTTTTGGTGAGATCTTATCCAGAAAGCTAAGTGGTCAAAAGTAAACATTTGTGCTTGATAATCAACCTGTAGAAGTCCCCAACTGTTTCAATAAAGTACTCTTAATGGTTCTTTTTATGTATTTATTTAAATTTTATTAGAGAAGTTGTTAGGTTTATAGAAAAATCATGCATAACTCGTGTTTCTTAATGCTCTAATATTGATTGCTGTGATGAATGCACTACTCTGATTATACCAAAAGCCAATGAATGTACGCTGTAGATGGACTGTATGGTATGTATGTTTCATTAAAATTGCTTTTTTAAAAAAATGGCCAGGAAACAGCTGCTTTTTTAAAAACAGCTACTGGGCTCCCATCTACCATATAGAACGGTCCAGGGTTCGATTCCCGGGGCCTCCCAGTGAAAGACAAACTGGCCCATGCAGCGAGCTGGCCCACACAGAGGACTGGCGCGGCAAGATGACGCAACAAAAAGAGACACAGAGGAGAGACAATGAGAGATGCAACAGACAAGGGAGCTGAGGTGGCTCAAGAGATTGAGCACCTCTCTCCCACTCCAGAAGGACCCAGGGGCCACCTAAAGAGAGGACAAGCAGACAAAGAAGAACAGAGAGCAGACAGCAAGTGAAAAAACAACAGGGAGAGGATAAATAAATAAATAAATAAAATCTTTTTTAAAAAAAGGTTCCTTAGAATGAAATCTGTATTTTTTTTAATTATTATTTTGTTTTCAGCAGAGACATACCTTCCTCTATTGAAAGTTACCAAAGAAAACTGAAACCCTTAGAAACTTTCTCCTGAATTTAATCAAAACGAAAAGGATAGCGAAAAAAGGGATTCTGGAGATTTATGGACTGCTGCTTCCGAGTTGAAAGGAAATTATCTTAAAGGAAAAAGGTGGCAACTTTTCAAAAAAATAGTTGTACTTAAGTTCAATGTAAAAAAAGAAAATCTACTTTTAGTTGTCTCACACAGCTAAATATTCTCCCCAAAGGAAATTCTATGCCTTTATAGCCTGAGTAAAAGTAAAATTACCTATCAATTTTAAGATTTTCTAAATTTACCAAAATAAGCACACTTATAGACTGAACTTGGTTTTGAATAACTTTCTCCTGGGGAAAATCATCAATTTTTTTTATATGAAGTGTCATTTAATCATTTGATAAATAACTCACTTTTTACTACACAACACTTTTAATACACACTTGTAAATGGCACAAAATGAAAACACCACCTTAAGTCACAAACTCTAATATCTAAATCTTTGCTTTTAATTCTTCTTTTAAAGGAGGATCTTAAAAATATTTTAGAGATTCCAACTCTAAAGCATTTCAAATAAAATCAAAAGTACAATCTGATTTCAAAGTGACACAAAAACTGAGGAGACACTAATAGAAACAGAGCTAAATCCTAAGCATATTTTAACAGTCATGTCTCAAATATTTTTAAAAGCACTTGAAAAGTATAATACCCACCCTTCAATCAGTTACAAAAATAAAGACTTCCTACCAAGAAATCAATCTATAAAATACCCATGCATTAGTGTAATCTACAGAATAATTTATAAGAAATGTGGATCCTCTTCAAATTAAAACAACTCCAAGAGGGGGACCTCAATGGTAACAAGGGGGCATTTCAGAACTAAGATAAAGACCACCAACCAGTTTCACTCCTTACATAAGGCTTTTTCATACAAGAGAAATGTATTACTCTGAAACAGTATGTAAAAATTATCACAAAACTTTGCAATCTCTAATGTTTAAGCATTCTATAAGAAAAGTATGCTTAGTTATCTAAATTTTAACGACATATGAAGTTGACACCAATCTTACTCCTGCCTCTGAAGGAGGATGTAAAAATTTGTCAAACAAATTATCTAATAAGTAGCAAATGAAGTCAAAACTCATACTTTCTGAAATATTACTTTACCATCAATTAACTGTCTCCTAAGAACATGTAGTGGAAGAAATTAATTAACTCAAAAAAACAAACAAAACCTGACATACACAATTTGCTACGTAAGGTGAATTATTCTATCTCGTGATGTGGAAATAACATGGAACTTGAGAACCTTTGTTCACATCCAGGTCCACCACTTCCAAGTGATACTGTTTTGAGTAAGGTACTCAACTTGCTTCTTTTATTAAATGGAAGTCAAAATAATGCCTATCTTATACTATAGCTGAGGATTAAATGATTGAGACACTTAAACTGTGCAGTGTTAGGCGTGTGTGTGTGTGTGTGTGTGTGTGTACTCAGTAAATACAAGGAACTGTGGTAGATGCTGATTGTATAAACTAATGTCAACTTTCAAATGTCTGGTGATCTCATGAAGGGATATAACAAAATGATAAATAGCACGCGCTTATTATGCAGTTGACATAATTTTTCATTTTCTTGAGGACCTTCTTCCTTCCTGCCTATTTAGGAACAATTCTTCAGTACAATTTTTCTAAGATTTGTACAGCCTGTTTTACCCCATCCAGATTGTTTTAACTAGACAAAGTAAACATCGAACAAACTCTAATGCTAGATTTACAAAATATTCAGACCTTTGTATACCCTGTAACATTAACGATAAACTAAAATTTTAATATTTAGCAGTTAATCGAAGGTTCCTGCAAAAGAACTTTAGAATACTTAAACTCTTTAAAATCAACACTGTCAAGGGGGGAATAAAATAAAAATAAATCTTTAATAAATAAATAAATACTGTTAAAAAAATTCTACTGTTCCCTAAAACATCAGATGATCTAAATGTTAATATATTTTAGAAGTGTAATATGCATGATGCAGTTCTCCTTTTTGAAAATAGTACATTAAAAGTTTAATTAAAACATGAAGTTTTCCAAAGGGATCAATGTAGTGATTGGTAACTAGAACATACTATTAAAAATAGTTTTCTCAAATGTCCTGAAAATATTGGCTCCATCAGTCTCCACGTTATTCCTAGCAATCTTTAGAAAAGGAGACTCATTTCTTCGTGGGCCTCTCCCATACATGACTCAATATCATCTAAAATCGTGACTCTCACTTGGCAGTGTTACTATATAAAGATTTTAAACGGCATACTAATATGTCGTATCTTCAAGACGTATTGTTATGATTACTACTCTCTTCGATTCCACAGTTTTTAAAGAACACCAGCTCATTACTATATTCTACAATTTATACGTGTTTTAAACTTCCTCCCAGATTTGATCACAAAATGGAAAAGATTAAAATCACGTTGGATTTAATGACTGCATATGAGGAAATTGGAAAGCTCTGGTTAAATATAAAAGAATATTGTCTTTCTTTTCTTTGAAGTAGAGAAAAGTGAGAGTTGGGGTCTCCTTCCTGGATAAGGAAATTATGTTAAATTCAGGCGAGACCAGCCATGTTGGAAAACACTTGTCAATTATAGTTCTGACAAGTGCTCCCAAACACGGCTGGAAGAAGCTAACCTTGCGTACCACCGTGTACCCCAAGGCCATCTCCTCCTCCACCAGGAGATCTGGACCTGCTTGGGGGACTGTTTCCAAGTTAGAGCTGGCCTTAGGTCCACAAGGGGCGCAGAGCCGAGGGGAAAGAGGGCGGGCAGAGAAGAGTTTGGGGGAAATGGTCTGAGAGTTCAGAGCCGCTACCCGCTGCCAGAGGGGCGCGGCGGCAGCGAGCGATTTCCCCGAGTTGAGAGCGGGGGGAGGGGCCCAGGGTTCGCTGAGCACGGGGATCTCACCGAAAAGTCCCTCTGAGGGGCCCGGGAGTGCGAGCAGGGAGGAAGGGGAAACGCCTCGGTGCACTGACCTGTCCTCCGAGTCCATGCGGCTCAGAGGCTCCCCATCCGACGACATCTCCAAGCTGCCTCGCCGGCCCCCGGAGGTCGCACTGCTTCCGCCTCCCCCGGTCCCGTAACCCTCGTCGCCGCCGCTGGAGACGACACTGCTGCTGCTGCTGCCACCCCCGCCGCCGCCCTGGCTGCCCCGCGGTCCCTTGGGCTCCTCCAGGCCCTCCTTGCCGTCCCCATCCCCGCTGCTGCTGCTGGCGGCGCCGGGGCTCAGCGAGCGCGTCTCGTCGCTGCTGCTCCCGCCACTGCTGCCCACCAGGCTCTCGGCGCTACTCTCCTCCTCGCCCCCGCCACTGCTGCTGCTCTCGTCCTCCTCCTCCTCGTCCTCGTCCTCGTCCTCGTCCTCCCCGGCCTGGCTGGCGCTCTCGGGGCTGGGCTCCGACATCGTCTCCGCCTCGCCGCCCCCCACTCCGCCAACGCCGCCCCCACCGCCGCCGCCGTTCAGCAGCAGGGCAGCCACCGCCTCGGCCTCCGCCTCCTCTTCCTCCTCCTCCTCCTCCTCCTCGTCCTCCTCGGGGGGCTCGGCCCGACCCCGCGCCGCCGGGCCGGGGCTGCCGGGAGGCAGAGGGCTCAGGCGGGAGAGCTCCTCCAGGTCGGCCATGTCGGTGAGAGCGGCGGCCATGGCGGCGCCTGCTCCTCCTCCTCCTCCTCCTCCTCCTCCCCGCCGCCTTCTCCCTCTCTCGGCTCTCGCTCCCTCGCCCCCTCCCGAACGCCCAAAACTCCGCCGACGCCGCGGCAGAGCAGGAGGAGGGCCCGCGAACTGCGTCAGCCTGCACACGCGCTACGGAGCCCGCGCGGGGACACGCGCGCGATTGCGCGCACTCACGCGGAGTCAGCTGCGCGCCTGCGCCGAGGCCCAAGGTGCCGCCTCCCCGGGCCGCAGGTTGCGCGCCCGCGCTCCCGGCCCTCCCCGGCCCTCCCCGGCCCTCAGGGGGCTCAGAGTTTCCTCGAGGTCCTTCCACGCCCTCCCGCAGCGCGGCGGGTGCCACGCGAGCCACGAAAACCCGAGGCTTTAACGACCCTCCGAGTTCTCCCGATAAAGTCGTTCATGCTGGCGGTGGCTGGGGAGTGTTCTCTGTGTCCTGGCGCTAAGCCTGGGGGGAACAAGTTCCTGGCCTCTGGAGAGCTTCGGGTCTACGAGGAGCGGCATTAAAATGAGGAGAAATAAATCCTGCACCACGTTACTGAATGCGTATGCGCCCCACAGCGCCACAGGTTTAAATCCAACCTGTGTCTGAATAGTTCTAGTCATGATGAAATCATCATCTCAGAGCATTCATCCTTTAGGCTTGAAGGCTTCAAACTAACTAGGTCATAAGCCCGCTAAAAGAAATGTGTAAAACTAGGTACATTCCTCTACAGTTTTAAGATGAACCGGCATTTTTTCCATCGTGTTATAAATTTTGCTTGTATAAATATAACCTTCACCCTTTTTAAAATGTAGGCAATGGACTCCAGTATCGTGGGGATTTAATCCCCCAATATCCACTTTTTAAAATGCATGAACAATCTCTTTTTATACGGAAATTTTCCATCTTTCCTTTATCTTTTGAAACTTATTTGTATTCCACATCCCCTCCAGAATTTTACCCCAATAAAATATTTTGTCTTTTATTGATCTCCTTATCACACTTCCCTGTAACAAAAATGAATGTACAAATTGAAATTTAAGATTTTTACATTTTTCCTGTGGCCATAAGATTCTAAGTGTTATTATTACAACTGGTCAAAACATATATTCGCAAAAATTTTTGTAAATAAACACAAATGTAAAATTTGGAGGGGAATGAATTTTACAGAGATGGAGTTGGACAGATTTTTGTTTCGGCTAGTTTGTTTTAATTAATGAATGAATATTACTAAAATGAGAGTTTGGCATCAAATTCTATTCCAAGTTTTCAGTCCCATGAATGTAAATATTAAGAAAACTTGTTCACAGCAATAAGTAAATGTGAATGAATAAAGTTCAATTATAGCAATGCCACTCAATTCTTTGAACTCCTTCCAAATATATGCAAAAAAAAAAATCACAGGGATTTAACCAAAAAAATCAATACTTTTAATGATTTTTTAGCTGGCAATATTAAGTTCTTTCAGCTTTGTTGAAAGTAATTGAAAATCTCCTGACTTATAAAGGATGTTACCCATTCTCATTCACCAGTATTCCAAATTGTCCCTTCTTTGGTGTCCAGGAGATTTTTGGAACCTGAGGGATTTTTGCCCCTTGGAAAGATCTGGGGAGGTTTTTGCCCCTTAGTAAGCTTGGGGACGGGTAAGAGTTAGGCCTTCTGTAGACCAGAGAGAGGCAGTTGGAAAGGGCGTCTGCATTATACCTTGAACCCAGGGCACATTTTCAAGCAGATCATTTTAGCAGATCATTTTGTACAAGGGAGGTAAGCATCAGGGAAACTATTGCTCTAAAATCGAGTCTCTGGGCTCAAACACATCCTGGAAAGTCTTGGCACACCATGAGCGCCCTAGTATTATGCCCTATGCTTATCAGGCCTTCGCACATCTGCTCTAGGCGATGTCGCCTCAAGAGAAAGCAAAATAATAAAAAATAGTATGAAAGCATTACCGCCTACCTTCACGGCAAGACTCATTTTAACCTCAAAGCCACTCTGCGATAGATAAGGAGGGTATTATCATCCTGTATTGTAAATTAAGAACTATCAAATAGTTCACTCTAAATCAGGGGTTCTTAATCATTTTTGTTTCACAGACCCCTTTGCCAGTCAGGTGAAAACTACGGACCCCTTACTAAGTCCACACTATACTGTGTAGTATTTAATAAATACATCACACCCGCACCAACACGTCCCCACAAGAATATTGTTGTTTTGAATTTTCAGTTCAAGCTCACGGACCTAGTGTTTATTGAGTGTATTTGCCAAGCTCTGTGTTAAGCACTGGAGGCTGAGTTTATCAAAGAAAGCTTCAGGAAGAATGTAAGATTTAAACAGAAATGTATATAGTGAGGTATGTGATCGCAACATGTAAGTTTAATTCATTTGTGCTGGATCTTGAAGAGTGAATAGAACAGAATTGTGTAAGGGGGATTCTAGGACTGAGATGCAATAACAGAAAACATAAAATTGCATTCGAGACTGGGTTAATTATCACAAAAAAAGCAAAGCTAGAAAGAATGCAGAAGGTCTTGAATTCAAAGTTTTGAGGCTGAAGGACAATGGGTATATTCTGAGATATTTTAATAAAACTGTGATATAATTAGAGCTGTGGTGCAAGGCTATCTAATGCAGAGGGGATAAGGTGAGGCTGAAAAAAAGTGAATGGAGATTAACACATGGAAATGACAGTTCTCCAGGCCTAGAATGAGCGTTCCAGCTACAGTATTTATACTTGAAGATTAAGATGAGCTCTTGGAATTGGCTTTTTGGAGAAAATAATACGTTTTCCATCACTTCAGAGGTTTATTTTGGGTTTGTTTTTTTTTTATTGCAAACTTTCTAAAAAATTTAAAGAATTGCATAATAAGCACTCATACACCTATCTGGATTCATCAGTTATTAACATTTGACACGTGTGCCCTCTCCTCTCTTCTCTCTTCCTCTGTCCCTCTCTCCCCCTCACTCTCTCTCTCCCTCTGTCCCTCTCTCCTGTCTTTCTCTCAGGTTTATCAGCTTTAGTTGCAGACCTCATACTCTGCATGCATCTCCTAAGAACAAAATCTTTCTCCTACATAAGTACAGTGTAGCACTGTCATTATTACACTCTCGAAATTTCTATCGCTAACATGTTTAGATGACTCCTTTGATAGAGTTCCTTTAGGAAGCATCAGGTAAAAGGTTGGAAGATCCTGCGGGAAGTGTGATCAGCTTCCACAAACCGAAGGCAAAGGGTTCCTTACCTTTCTGTGACCAGATAAGTACTAAAATTAACTTCTAGAAACTTTTATAGCAACTCGACAGAGTAATTTTATGTCTGCTGAATCTAACAAGGAAAAAAATTGAGGCTTGTTTTATGTCAAGAGGTTTTTTTTAAATTTCGTTATTCTGGCAAGCCATTTACAAAAGTATCAGCCCTTTGGAAATTAAAAGAAAAAAAAAATTACACTTCACAAATTGAGAATCACTGTTCTACAGTTCTTTCTTTTCAGCTCAGAGAGTATGTGACTCTATACACAATTACACATTGCCCAGTAATACTCATTGCAGAAGAGCATTTTTGATTACAAATATTATTCAAATCCATCAACTACAGTACTCATTAGATCAAATTAACAAAAATAACTCAAATTTCACTATCTTTTGTACCTACCAAGCCTACTTACATAGTTAGGACACCTCCACCTTCCAGCAAAGTGCACCAGAAAATGTTTCTGGGGGCCCCATCACTGTTCTAGACACTGCAAGCTCCTTCTAGGAGCTGTGATACAAACAGCCCGAGCCATGGTGTAGTCTGAAGAAAGGGAGATGGTTGTATTGACCTTTGTTAGGGGGACCCCAAAGCAAACCGCTTATGCCCAGTATTTAATACAGTTTTCAGTGAAACAGCTCTTTATGCTTTACTCAGAAGTCTGTCTCTTAGGAATCCAGACATGCTTTCATGGGCCTAGAATGGCGACAGATTTGAATAGCAGCTACCCCACACTGTATTTATTACTCCCCATCCAATGACTAAGTCTTTCTTACAGGGCTTCTCTGTCCAATTCTTTCTTCCACTAAAGTGAGTTCTGTTCCCCATGTAAGCAAGTTTCTTTCAGCCCTGTCTCACCAGTTTGCCAGACATGCCCAGACACGCTTGAACCCCAGTAGTAAACCCAGTTGAGATTCAAGCCGGGATTTGTACTACACTGCATCTGATATACTTCTGAGAAATTATACAGCTATATCATGTTTTGCACCTTCATATTAGGTTCCTCATCTGTGTTGATATTACCATTGTTAGCAAAATCATAATAGCATAATGGTCTCATTCTCAGACTCTTGGATTTTAAAAAGTATGCATGAAAGGATATAACATCTTACAAATGATGAAATGATAGGATCTTGAAGCTGGAAAGAACTAGAAATATAACACAAGCTTTCCCATTCTATAGAGTGTAATCTACCCAAAACACAACCAATAATGGTTACAGCTTTTGACTTAAAATCTGTCACTGTAACCATTTTGAGACAAAAACTGATTTGACTGACAACCTTTCACAATAAAGCCATATGCATATATAGGATTTTGAGTCATTTCTCATTTTGAATTTAGTGAAGTTTTCTTCTATAAATTGCAGGTTGAACGTGTAGATGTATTAATCCATCAAAGGGATGCTGATGCAAAGTACCAGAAGCTTTTGGCATTTATAATGGGGACTTATTTGGGGATAAAAGCTTACAGTTCTAAGGCCAAATCAAAGCGTCAGCAGAAATGCTTTCTCACCAAAAGCAGCTACAGTTGATCCCAGTGTGTTGCCACGTGGTGAAGCAAGATGGCTGCCGATCCCAGCGAGGTTTCTCCTTCCCCTCTGCGCTTCCTCTCTCAGGCTCAGCTTCTCTGCTTTCTTCCCTATTTCAACTACAAGCTGGCACAGAGTTTTTATCTTAGGGCTTCCTTTCTCTTCTGGCATAGGGCTTGCTTCTTTCTGGACCTCTCTATATCAGTCTCGGCGGGTCTAGTCTCATACCAATTTCAGCTGTAAGCTATCAGGCAAATAGCTCATCTCTCCCCCAGGCCTCAGCTGTTTGAGCCTTCTCCTTTCTGTCACATGGCAGGACCAAAAATGAACAGAGCTCTCTCTTCCTGTGTGTCTGTCTTTCTGTGGGAGTGTCCAGCATGGGGGTAGGGACTCAACCTGAGTCACGCCCACTGAGGTAGTCAAATGAAAAGCCCAAAGCAATCTTAACAGATAATCTAATCAAAGGCCCCTCAAATGAACTTAATACAATCAAAGGGTATCACTCCCAGAGAAATAAATTAGTTTACAAACATAATCTTTCTCCTTTTGGGATTCATAAAATAATCTCAAACTGCCACAGTAGGCAAAAGGTGAAAGGGGAATAACATAAATACTACTTTTTTTGGCCTTTTCTTATATTTTTTATCTGATTTGTTAATCAAATAGCTTTATTCCACCTTCAAAACCCTCTCCGTTATTAAAATTGAATTTGACACACTAGTTATTGTAGCATACAAGTCATAGTACCAGTTGATACTTTATCCATCAAATCCCAGGGAAGGAAGGAAAATATCTAAATATGTGTATTTATGATGGTGTGGAGCTATGAGCTATGTACTCCAGAAAAACATGTTTTTGAACTTAATCCACGTCTGTGGATATGAACCTACTGTCAGTAGTAAGGTAGGGAAATGTAGGAGAAGGGAGGAAATTTGGCAATGGTGGGGGAGGGAGACACCAACCCCAAATCACCATCAGATAACACTTAATCTCAATGGAAAATCACCCACCCAAGGGCTATAGCCCAAGACCTAATGCTGGAAGATACCAGATGACAAAAGGTCTGACCATCACCTGACTACACAAGCTTCACCACCAACCCCTCCCCTGGGCAGTTCCCACTCCAAGGAATACAGAGCTAGTAAAAAGTTGTAGGAAGCGGCTGTGGCTCAATCAGTAGGGCTCCCGTTTACCATATGGGAGGCCCCGGGTTCGGTTCCCGGGGCCTCCTGGTGAGGGCAAGCCCGCCCGCACGGCGTGGTTAGCTGACCCAGCGAGCACAAGCAGCAAGGGGGGGATAAATGAATAAATAAATAAAATCTTAAAAAAAAAAAAAAAGTTGTAGTTTTCAATCCCTCTTTGGCATAAGGCAGACAAATGAGAACATTAGGACTTACCGGTCCTAATTTACATGAAGGGGAAAGTAGGGGGGAGCCCAATCTGAATAAAGTAGTACCCCCAGCCCAGCAGGGGCGACTTGTGCAATTCATACCAGCATGCCTGCACTCCCATCTTGAGTTGATACTGTCACTTTACATTACATTCTCCTGCAATATATGACTAGTCCTTAAATTCTTTCTCCTGACTATGTCAAGAATCCTCCTTCCCTAGGTTAAGGACTTTCTCCAAGAACTTCCAGGGCCTCTCCGACATCAGTAGGACCTTTTGATGAGGTTACTTCAGTTAAGATGTTGGCCCAACTCATTCAGGATAGGTTTTAATCCTATAACTGGGGTCCTTTATAAGCAGAATAAAATTCAGGCAGCTAGAGAGAAAGACACAGAAGGAGCAGCCAGAAGCTGAACATCAATAGAACCCAGAAGAGAACAGAGAGGCCAGGAGAGGCCACCATGGGCATTGCCATGTGATAGAGAAACTAAGGACCAAGACCACAGTCTTCTGGGAGAAGTAGTGCCATGATGATGCCTTGATTTTGGATTTCCCCTAGCCTCAAAACCATGAACCAATAAATCCCCACTGTTTAAGCCAGTCCATTGCACTGTATTTGACAAAGCAACCAAGGAAACTAAAATAATATTTAATGAATACAATATTGAAAGTCTTTCATGGTAAGCGGATGTGGCTCAAGCTATTGAGCTCCCGCCTACCACACAGGCAGTCCGGGTTCAGTTTCTGGTGCCTCTTGGAGAAGATAAGCAAGACAGAAAGCTGGTGCGATGGGCAGGCGCGATGAGGTGATACAACAAGATGATGCAAGGAGGAGACACAAAAAGGAAAGACAATGAGAGATACAACAAAGCAGGGAGCTGAGGTGGCTCAAGCGATTGAGCAACTCTCTCCCACGTGGGAGGTCCCAGGTTCAGTTCCTGGTGCCTCCTACAGAGAAGATGAGCAGACACAGCACACAGCTAATGGGCAGAGAGAGCAGACAGCGAGCGAAACAATGAAGGTGGGGAATAAATAAAAATAAAAAAAAAAATCTTGTTTAAAAAAAGAGAGAGAGAAGGAACCTGTGCTGCTAGATGACCTGATTGTACAATGCCATCCATCCCCATTGACTAATAGCTCAGACCTTTGTAAGCCAACTTCTTCCAAACTCTGGTAGTTTGGAACTGTACGTATCCCCAGAAAATCATGTTCTTAAATTTTATCCATACCTGTGGGTGTCAATCTATTTAAGTAAGACCTTTTGATGAGGTTACTTCAGTTAAGGCATGGCCCAAGGGGGATCTTAATCCTCTTCCTGGAGTCTTTCATAAACTGGATGAATACAGAGAGAAAGAGAAAACAACACAGAAGTAAGAAGCTGAAATCAACAAAACTCAGAAGAGAAGGGAGAGATCAGCAGACACCACCATGTGCCTTGCGGTGTGAATAGGAACTAGGATTGCCGGCAGATGGTTTTGGGGAAGAAAACATTGCCTTGGTGATGCCTTGATTTGCCTCTCAGCCTCAACTGTAAACTATTACGGTCCCATTGTTTAAAGCCAACCCATTTCATGGTATCAGCTTGAAACAGTCTAGCAAACTAAAACACAAACCTATAAACTTTTACTAGCAAGTGGGGGAAAAAGTCATACAATCTGCTCATGTGCGGTCCAGGAAAGCCTAACTCTCTTTCCTCAAGCACACTTGCAAGCATCTTGAATGAGAGGTTCACTCGGAGGTGGCCACAGCAATATTCCAACAGCAAACTCAGCCAACCTTCTATTCCGGCCACTGAGCAGAGGCCTCCGTTAATTGAATTGAAGGCATTGGAAAGGGATGGACAATATACAGAATCAAATAAAACTTAGATCTACAAGGTAATAGGCTGCTGGACTTCCCACCAACTTATTCACAATATATTGAATGCATTGAATGTCTTCTATGTGTCAGGCGATAAAGCAAGTAAAAATCTCTGCTCTCCTAGAACTTAAACTCCAGGCAAGTGTCCTTGTATCTCATTCACAAGAGGGTGACAGGACTGTATAATCTTTCCAGCCAACTATGTATTTGGGACATCCTTCATTTCACTATTAGAAATGTATGTCTAATGTCCCTTGTGTAATTAATGAACCTTCTGGTATAAATTTCAATAAAGATCCTTGAAATGCTTAAAGAGCCACCTGGGGACTTGGGATTCCTGATTAGGGCAATTCAAATTCTAAGGAACCGCCCCTGGAGTGTGAATTCCTAATAGGGTGCATCTGATGATAACTAACCTCCCCTAGAGTGTAGATTAAAGTGAATTCACACACAAGTATATTACACTGCTCATAATGAAGTATTTTAAAGCAAATTTATAACAGAGACAATATCACAACAGGGCAAGAAGCATGGGTTCCCAGGACTCCCAAGTTTTGCATATTGGTTTTTAAACAACTGAAAGACGTCTCTTTCACGTAAATTGCTGCCGCCCAAGTTTCCAGATTCCCCTCCTGATGCTCAGGACCCCCAGGTCCTCAGCAAGATCCAGCAACTTCAGGGAAAGCAGCTGGCATACCGGGGGCCTCCAGGCCCCCCTAAAGTAACATGGTTTGCATCCTTTGTGAATAGCCAGCGCATGTCATTCTAATCATTGACTATTTTGAATATTACTCTTGCTTAAATTTGCAGTTATGAAGGGACTGATGGGACTCTCTGAGTCTCACCCCAAGTACCTTGGGGGAAGGCAATGTTTGCTCTAGCTTGGGCCAGGGACTCCCACGCCTAAATTCATTGGCATTGGCCAGACTGCAAGACCACGGGCCTATTATAAAGGAGGCTGCTTGTGGGTGGGGGTGGGGATGCAGATGCTTGCAGTCAATTCCGTAGGTGTTCACCACAGGCCTGCTAGGATTGCCGGGTGTATAAGACAAAAGGGCAAACACCCAGAAGAGTAAGCAGGAGAGTGATTGAGAAATGGACAATGGAATGGAAGTTGGTAGAAAGGTCAGTAAAACTAGCCCTTTATCAAATCATTTGTAGTAGAGAATTTTATTTACATCTTCTTTATATTAAAAAGCACTATCATTTACACTTCTTTTCCTTTCGTTGTTTATTTTTAAAGAAGTTTTAGATTACATAAATGTTACATCAAAAATTTAGGGGAGGGGGACGGATGTGGCTCAAATGGTTGGGCATCCGTCTCCCATATGGAGGGACCTGGGTTCGATCCCCGGGACCTCCTGGTAAAATAAATGAATAAAAAGATTATTAAAAAAAAAAAAAAAAGTCAGATCATGACTTATAAAAAAAATATATATATATATATGGGATTCCCATAGCCGCACCATCGCCCCCTCCCACACTTTCCCCCATTAACAACATCTTTCATTCATGTGGTACATTTGTTAAAACTGATGAACACATATTGAAGCATTGCTACTAAGCATGGTCTATAATTTACATTATGATTTACACTTTGTACCACACAATTTTATAGGTTTTGACAAAATGTATAATGGCTTGTATCCATCATTGAAATATCATGCAGAAAAATTCCAATGTCCCAAAATGCCCCAAGTTGGGGAGCAGATGTAGCTCAAGTGTTTGAGCGCCTGCTTCTCATGTACAAGGTCCTAGGTTCAATCCTTGGTATCTCCTTAAAAAAAATGCCCCATGTTACACCTATTCTTCCTTCTCCTGCCCCTCAGAACCTCTGGTGACCTCTGTCTTTACATCAATGTTACAAGCTCTTCCATTCTTAGAATAATAATTCTACTTTAGTCCATAGTTGCATTCCCACCTTATGTTTGTTCATTCCTTAATTTTGAGGATTTGGGGATGGTGATGCCCACTCTGCTTCTGATTGAGAAGTGGCTTAGATCCCATTGGGCAGATAGATGGAACTGTCTTGCTTACAGTTGTAGATACTTTCTGTTTTTTGGGGTGAGTATTGTCCATCATCAAAGAAAAGGGACAGAAGAACCATGTGTAGGAAAATTATACATGAGTCTAACTCTGCATTTACACTTTAAATGCTAGAGGTTCTGGTCAGTTTATGTATGTGTGGCAGTTTGAGATTATTTTATGAATCCCAAAAAGAGAAAGATTATGTTTGTAAACTAACCTATTCTGGGTGTGATACCCTTTGATTGCATTAAATTCAATTGAAGGCTTTTGATTAGATTACCTGTTAAGATTGCTGTAGGGCTTTTTACTGGACTAGGCTAGTGAGGCAGGGGCTCAACCTGAGTTCCTTGCTGGGTCTGAAATAAATGGGCATTCAGACAGGGGAAGAGAGAGCTCTGTCATTTTTGATCCGGCCATGTGACAGAAAAGAGAAGGCTCAAACAGCTGAGGCCCTAGGGGGAGATGGGCCATTTGCCTGATAGCTTACAGCTGAAATTGGGAAGAGAGCAGACTAGCAGAGACTAATATAGGAGGACTGGAAAGAGACAAGTCCTACGTGTTTGTAGTTGAGCCTGAGAGGAAGCAGGGTGGGGGGGGTGGTGGTGGGGTAGGGGGTATGTGTGGTTGGTGGGGGGCGGGGCAGGCAGGTAGGCAGGCAGAGACCAGCCAGAGATCACCTGCCATCTTGCTTCAATATGTGGCAGCTGACTCTGGTGAGAATGTACCTCTTTGATGCTTCACAGTGGAATTTTCATGGCCTTGGAACTGTAAGTTTTATCCCAAATAAATATTCTTTATAAAAGCCAACAGATTTCTGGTATTTTGCATTAGCACCCCTTTGGCATACCAAGACAATATGTATGTGCATACTATATGCATATATGTGTACTTCCACAGAGTAGCCATTGGTGTGTGTACATATAACACACATACACATGTGTGCACATGCATGCATATGTGTGTACATGTACGGCTATGGATGTCATTCTGCATATGAGCTGAGATTGTTAATAACTACTACTGCTTAAAAGCAGTGATATTTTCCAAATCTTACCACTGAAACTGAAAGATGCATCCTTTTTTTTTTTTTTTTTTTTTTTTCCTAATTTCTCTCTCCCCACCTCCTTGTTGTTTTTCACTTGCTGTGTGTGTTTGTCTTCCTTGTTTCTTTAGGAGGCACCTGGAGCTGAACCTGGGACCTCTGATGTGGGAGGGAGGTGCCTAATGGCTTGAGCCACCTCTGCTCCCTGCTTTGTTGTGTCTCTCATTATGTTCCTCCCCACGTCCCTTGTTGTGTCATCTTGTTGTGTCAGCTTGCTGCTGTCTTCTTAGGAGGCACCAGGATCTGAACCAGCGACTTCCCATGTGGTAGGCAGAAGCCCAATTGCCTGAGCCACATCCGCTTCCCAAAAGATGCATCCTTGACATCAACTTCTGAGGACTATATAGAGAATGAGTTTTCAAATATGTTTTAGTATTTATTAGTGTTTATTCACAAAGTGACTGTTGGAAAGCACTGCCTGTCATTTATTACTCTACATATTGCTGGGGACAGAAAACTTTGATTTTTTGGGGGGGTCAAAGGTTTACATTCATGAGATAATCATTAGGACTGTTCACAGATATTTTGGTCTCTCTTCCTTTAAGCATTTTCACATTCAATTGAAGTCAGGTATGCCATCGGACTTGATTTGGCTAATGAAATGCAAGAAATGCAAGTAAAGGTGACATATATCAGTTTGGGGTAGAAGATATAAGAGCAACCATGTGCTTTGGTGATCTCTTTTTTAAAAAGCATCCTAGCTGGTGACTGTACCACTCTGGGGCCTGGCATGAGGACGATGAAAACAGAACCTCAGCCCACCTTTGATGGGCAGGTAGTGTGAGCTTAAAATGGTTATTTTAAGCCATTGACATGTGCAACTGTTTCTCATAGCCTAGCCAAGCCTACCCAGACCAACACACCTCCTTTACTCGCAGTTTTCTATCTCCAAGGCTTTTATTGTCTCCCACTGTTATGGTCACTTGGCCCAGCTGAGGTGCAGAAACACTTTGGGTCTTCGTCCGACCAAGGCCAATTTCAAGCTACCAATTTCACATCCGTCTCCATCAGCTTGCAAAATTTCTGAGAATTTATCAATAGTTTTCTTGCGCCAATTTATGAGCGTGCTCCAGCATGCCACTTGGAAACCCCATGTACAATTACATCACCTGCCAAGGGAAAAAAAAAAAAGGTGGAAGAAACACACAATGAACATCAGCATATGAATGGCCAAATTGAGATGTCCTGAGGTATGGAGACCTGTTTAATTTAGCCACAGATTGCCTTTTTAGCGGTACACCTAAAGTAACAGCAATTCTTCACACAGCTTGCAAAGTGTCGAAACAGAAATTACTAAGTGGTTACTATGAGCCCAGAAACAAGTAGATACCTATAAAGGCTCCAAAACCAATTTCAACCAGACATTTAATCTATAAAACTATAGAACCTTATTCCTTTAATTGTTGAAGTAAATCACATTGAAGATACATACTATTTTGAGACATATTATTGCTATGTACCAGTTGGTATGCTAAGTGCCAGAAACAAGCAACATATGATACTGTTCCTGGAAAACTGCCAACCAAAAGGGAAAAATTCGACTTCTTTTTCAAAAGTCAGTGATTGGAACTCCTGGCAGAAGACCTCATGGATATAGAAGTTCTGAGTGAGCAGAACTGCACACTACCAATGTTTTTATATTTAGATAAACTAATAAGCAAACAAGCAAAACCGATTATTGTTGTACATTTTGTTTAGTCACTCCACAAATCAGTAGAAAGATTGGGGGGGAGACGGTTTGTAAATGCTGATGAGCTTGAGGCTTTGGAGTCGGTGGTCGGACTAAAGCACACATTTCCTCTATTCCGTGTAATTTTTCTCCATTTTCACATTGCTGTCTGCAGCGTATTGTGAGGGTTTCAAACCTTTGCTTCCCCTCTGCCATGTTTGGCCACATGACTTGCTTTGGGCCGACGAAATGCCTTTGGAAGGTTTGCGAGTTCCTGCTGCGCAGAGAGCCGCGGAGACGCGGAGCAGCTAGTGCCCGTGCGGCGTCACCACCGCACGGAGGCCGCCCACAGGCCTGCTCTCCCCGCTCTCCCCGCAGGAAGCAGAGAAGCCCCAGCAGGCGGGGCTGTCGCGGTCAGGGCTGCCTCTTCGCGGCTGCTGCAGAGGCCCTCGCTGAAGGCGCCCTTGGCCCTGGCGTCGCCTTGCTGGAGCCTGGCTTCGGCCGCGGTCGGGTCGCCGGTTGTCCCAAACCCACTTACTGAAGCAGCAGCAGCAAGGCTGGGATCCTGCCATCTGCTCTCCCCTCTCTCAGCTCGAAAGGGCTGCTTCTTTTTTTTTTTTTTTTTTTTTTTAAGATTTTATTTATTTATTCATTTATCCCCCCCTTGCTGCTTGTGCTCGCTGGGTCAGCTAACCACGCCGTGCGGGCGGGCTTGCCTTCACCAGGAGGCCCCGGGAACCGAACCTGGGGCCTCCCATATGGTAAACGGGAGCCCCACTGATGGAGCCACAGCCGCTTCCCAGGGCTGCTGCTTTTGAACAGCAGTCCTCAGACACAGCCAATCTCCGTGTTAGAGAAGGGATTTGACGTGGGGGTGCAGCCCGAAGTCACTCGAGGAGCCGCGGGGCTGAACGTGCGTGCAGAGCAGCTGGAGAGCAGAACTCACGCAGGGGCCCCGACGAGCCTGCGCGGCCACCAACAAGCAGGCCCTGGCGCGGGGACCGCCTTAGAGGGGCCGTTGCTTGTTGGGAGTAAGTTCTGTGTGGTTCAAAAACAAATGAGGTGAGGGGAGTGGGTGTAGCTCAGTGGTTGAGCGCCTGCTTCCCACGTACGAGGTCCTGGGTTCAATCCCCGGAACCTCCTAAAAAATAAAAAACCGAAGGGGCTATAGTATTTCCTCACTCCATCCCCAGGCTATGGATAAGGTACTAAATGGTAAGAAAACCCACTGAGCATGGGGGGGGGGAAAAGACATGATTCCTAAGACGCTCCTTGAGAGACCCTGGAAGGGAGTAACATCCAAACTGGCAGGCGGGGGAGCCTCAAAGGCCCTCCAGGATTTTTTTTTTTTTAAGATTTTATTTATTTATTCATTTATCCTCCCCTTGCTGCTTGTGCTCGCTGGGTCAGCTAACCACGCCGTGCGGGCGGGCTTGCCTTCACCAGGAGGCCCCGGGAACCGAACCCGGGGCCTCCCATATGGTAAACGGGAGCCCCACTGATTGAGCCACAGCCGCTTTCCTCCCTCCTGGATTTGACCTCAAACCACTTTTGTACTTTTCTTTTCTTTCTTTCTTTTTCTTTTTTTGTAGCCACTACTCTCCCTCACTGTTCAGCGTTCCTGTCAGGCCCAGGACTAGGGTGTGGAGAGTGAGGCACTTAGGACGGAAAACGTGAGGCGGCAACTCCCCGCCCCCGCCTCCCCCGCCAGCCCCGCGCCTGCGCGCCCCTGCGGGCGAGCGCCTCCCTCACCCCACCTTGGTCCCAGCCCTGTCCCCTGAAGAGCTCAGACACTGCCAGGAATATTCAGTGAAGCTACAAGGAATACACAATTTCAGTGCGTCCCCGAAAACCCACTGAGTCTGAGATTCCTTCTTACAATGACTTCGGAAAATAAAACAAGCAACCTTGATAAAAAGCTCTGGTGTTTATGTGTGACTTGAATCATGCAGCCTCAGGATGTCGTTTCCCAGCGCCTGGGAGCCCTCGTGTTACTTTTAAAAAGGCACAGACGCAGCCCTGCCGCGGGCGCGGGGCTGGGTGAGGAGAGCTCTTGTACAGTACGCAACCTGCACAACTGTGGGGCCGACGATGCTGTGACTGCTGCCTTTCTCAACAGTGTTGTAAAATGAGTGTCAGATCTGGAGTCAGGCACCGCTGCAAACCCAAGCCAGCCATTTACCAGCAAACTTTGGGCTTGGACTGGCGTGAGCCTGTTTCCCCATCTCCAGAGTGTGGGCAATAAAGATTCTTCTTTGTAGTTATTGTGAGCAGTGAGTTGATACATGGAGAGCACTTGCTGCCTCTAACATGGTGCCCCATAAATGTTAGTTTCCCTAGAAATGCTTAATAGAAATTTAATGAATTTGTTCCATCAGGAGACATTCCAGCCGTAATGGGAGGTCTCAGATCTGCCAGGACTTGAGATGATAATGATGATAATAATACCGAATATTTATTAAGTCCTTCCTTGTGCCAGACATTGTTCTGAGAAATTTGCACGGATTTACTCATTTAATCCTCACAACCCTATGAGGTAGGGATTTGTATAATCCCTATGTAGAGATGCAAAAGGGTCCTGGTCGGAGAATCCTGGGGCTGCTTTGGCCCCCCAAAAAAGCTAAGAACTGGAGGCAGAAGAGGACATTCTCCTTGCATTTCCCTCTTTCCCTCTAGTCCAGCAAGCAGGGCACACACACTGCCTGCCCGGGAGGTTTCCACGCGGAGATCGTGAGCTACAATCTCTTCCCTGACCCACACAAACTTAAAAAATTCTGAGATGAATTTCCATGTGTTAAATACGGGATGGGTTTACTGTTCGCCTGTTGGTTTTGTGGAGTGATAGGAGATCCACTCCCACATTGTAGTCCAAGTTTTCCAGCTGACCTGTTTTGTCGTGTATGTTTTGTGTGTGTGTGTGTGATTTGATAAAACATTTTTTTCCTGATAAAACATTTTTTTAAAAATTGGAAGTTGTAGATTTACAGAAATATCGTGCAAAAAATCCATAGCTCCCGTACACCCCCATTATACACACAGTTTTCCCTCCTAGTAACACTTTGCATTACTATGGCACTTTTGTTACAATTGATGAAAGAATATTACCATAATTGTACTTTAACAATTGTCCATAGTTTAGGGTTCCCTGGTTGTGTTGTACAGTTCCATGACTTTTAAAAAAAATGTATTCTAGTCACATATATATATATACAATCTAAAATTTCCCCTTTTAACCACATTCAAATATATAATCCAATACGTGTACATCAATTGTAACAAATGTAGCACACTAATGAAGGATGTTGATAATGGGGAGGGGGAAGGGTGGGGTATATGGGAATCCCCCATACTTTCAATGTAACATTATGTAATCTAAGTCTCCTTTAAAATAAAGAAAAATTTATTTAAAAATATATATATATGTATAATCCAGTGGTGTTAATCAGTTGCTAATATCTTTGCCTGTTCTTTGGTTTGTCAGTAAAATGGGTGTGTGTTTCACTTCCGTTAACAGCCCTGAGAGTTCTAAGGGAGCCTAATCATTGCTTGTCATCATCAACCTCTCTGCCATTGATATGGAGGTTTAGTTTAGTTTAAGTAACAAAAGTTAGTTTACCCAAAACAAATCATGCATTTTAGCACTTGTAAAGCATGTTAAGCTTTCCCACAACTGCCAGAGATGCCGCTATTAACATTTATTAGCATATCACTGACAGGTCTCTTCAAGCTCTGGCATTTAGCAGTTTCAAAATGCTTGCAGCCCCAGGATTCTTAGATATCAAGGTCCACGTGTTCCTTTCCAGCAGCCTGGCCAGCAGGTCACATATGGTATTCATTTGATATTTTCCTTTACTCAACAAATATTTACTGAACACCTACTATGTGCCAGAATTTTGAGAGGCTCTGGCAAAGAATTCAGAAATCTTCTTTCAGCTGGGGCGAGGGATAATGCCTAGAAACAGGAGAGGAAAAATTCGTAGAGGCACGAGGAGGCAATGGTGAGAGCAGGGCATTCGAATTGGCTCTCTCAGCTTGAGAAAATATCTGTAAAGGACCAGACACAATGCAGGTTCTGTCTCAAATATTTGAACTCATTCCATCCACACCATTTGGTTGGCAGGAAGTCCCTGCTCTCTGTGGATTTACTAATGGAGAGACAAACCTCTGACATAATGAAGTGGCAGGAGGTGGACTTTACTGTAGCTTCCCTTGAAGGTAGAGAGGAGTGGTTTTCATATATCATTTAATATATATGATATATTATCATATTTCATATATAGTCTCTTCGGCTAGTCCCAGGGCACACATTCCTGGTGGGTGCACGTGCTGGCATGCAATCTTCTGTTAAACCCAAGAGGCATCAGCTCTGGGGGATGGAGTAAATTAATTCACTTTTATTTTCAAACAGTAAGTGTGAAATAGGAGGCTCAGCAGGAAAGCCTAGGACCCTGGGCCCTGTCTCTGAATGGAAGAGGGTCTGACTGCTGGGGAGAGAAGCCCTACTTGTTGGTTTTCTTGCCCTGGTCTGCTCCATCCCTGTGCAGTTCTGCCTACTTGATACACAGACAAGGCTGAGATAGAGCCCTGGAGCATTTTTAACTACCAGTGAACCTGGGGAAATTTCTGGCTTTTGGAAGCTTAGATCAGACAAAGATTTGAAAAGTTTGCTATTAAGGAGAGGCAATACAATTGTTGCTCAGAAAACAAAAATTTTAATGCAGCCCAAAGGTAGTTAGGTACAAAACCTAACTTGCTAAATTGACCCTGTAACTTAGAAAAGATTCATTAGCAAAGCTCAGGACCTTATAATGAAAAAAGCCGTCTACTTAGCCTGTTCTGATTGACTTGGTCAAATGGTTTATAAATTAAATCCATCTGAAGAATCTGATCTCCAAATGAGATTTTCATTTCCATAAGCCTGCAGTTGAAAAATGTATGTGAAGTAAGAAAGTAAGAGTAACATAATTTCTCCCCACGGCTGGTGAACTTGGCAGCCCACATGGAAAATGAGCCAGCTCTTCCCCTGCTGAACAAATCCATTCAAAATGATTTCATAGTTTTCCTTCCTCATCCTTTGGAATGTGGAAGCCATTTTCCAGTGGGTTAAAAAAAATATATTTCTGAAGTTTTAACCCTTTAAGAGAAGATAGCTTTCTCTTTTCTTTCCTTCAGTTTTTCAAGGATATGTCGAATAATGCAATGATTTTTTTCCCCAGCACAAATGCTGTAGGCGGAAAGTTGTCTCAACCTTATTTAATTAGGACCCAAGGGAAATTGTTAAGCTTAATATAATGCAAAATTCTGTAATTGAACTAATATGGGTTTTCAGCCACCTGCCAGGGAAATACTGATGCAGGTAGATTAAATGATATATGAAAACAAATTTTTTGCCTTTGTATTGCAAAATTAAATAAGCTAATTAAAAACAACTAATTGAAGAATGCTAGCTTTTGTAGTCAAGTTAGATTCTCTTTGAGTTTCAGTCTTCCCTTGCCCAATTCCACTCTACCCCCTCTCCTATGCCAGGTAGAGGAGATACATACATATTTGCTTATATATACATATAAAATATCTGATGAAAAACACACACACAAACACTTGTGCTGTTTTGCTCTTTTTTTTTTTTTTTTTTAAAGATTTTTTATTTATTTATTTATCCCCCCCTTGCTGCTTGTGCTCGCTGGGTCAGCTAACCACACCGTGCGGGCGGGCCTGCCTTCACCAGGAGGCCCCGGGAACCGAACCCGGGGCCTCCCATATGGTAAACGGGAGCCCTACTGATTGAGCCACAGCCGCTTCCCATGTTTTGCTCTTTTTAAAAAAGATTTATTTATTTATTTCTCCCCCCTCATTGTTTGTGCTCTCTGTGTCCATTTGTTGTGCGTTTTCTGTGTCTGCTAATCTTCTCTTTAGGAGGCACCAGGAGCCAAACCCAGGACCTCCCAAGTAGTAGGCCGGTGCCCAAATGCTTGAGCCATATCTACTCCTCTGTTTCACATTTTCATTTTTGCATTTTTAATATTTTGTTTGAACAGTTAATCCAACTTCAGAAAGGGTATACAGTGAAAAGTCTTCACACTCCTGTTCCTCAGCTGCCCAGTTCCCCTTTCTAAAACAACCAATATTAAAACTTTCTTTTTTGTTTGTTCGCTTTTTTTTAGATGGAGAGTATAACTCTTTCTGAGACCTTTTTTTAAAATTTTTTTTTAGGAGTTACTGGGGATTGAACCCAGGACCTCGTACGTGGAAGGCAGGCACTCAACCCCTGAGCTCACCCACTCCCCTGAGACATTTTATGGCTATTTAAAGATTTATTTATTTATTTATTCATTTATCCCCCCCTTGCTGCTTGTGCTCGCTGGGTCAGCCAACCACGCCGTGCGGGCGGGCTTTGCCTTCACCAGGAGGCCCCGGGAACCGAACCCGGGGCCTCCCATATGGTAAACGGGAGCCCCACTGATTGAGCCACAGCCACCTCCCTTTTATGGCTATTTAAATAACTACATATATGTATTCTCTAAATGCCAATCCTTGTATTTATACAAAGGATGACATAACATAATATTAATTTTTTCTGTACTTAAAATTTTTTTAACATTCATATAATTCTTGGAGACTTTTCCATATCAGTATTTACAAAACAGCTTTTTCTTCAGCCCTTTTGGTATGGTATGGATGTACCAGTTTCCTATCACTGCACACGTAAGTTGTTTCCAGTCTTTTGGGGGTATTATAAACATACTGCTACAATGTATGTAAGTTCATATAGGTATACATATATCTATAGGAAAAATGTGCATTTGTCATTTTTATAGGTACCACCAAATTGCTTCTATAGAGGTTATATCAATTTATACTCCTACTAGCAAAATATGAGAGTTTCTGCGTCTGTTTCCCATAACCTTACCAAAAGAGTGTTTTATTAAATGTTTGGATCTTTGCCAAACTGATAGGATTAATAATTGTTATCTCAAGTTGTCCCTTGTTTTTTAATTTTTAATTTCTCTTGTGGGTAAATCATCTTTACTGCTCCTTGAGATTTTTTTTTTTTTTTTTTTAAGATTTTATTTATTTATTCATTTATCCCCTCTTGCTGCTTGTGCTCGCTGGGCCAGCTAACCATGCCGCGCGGGCGGGCCTGCCTTCACCAGGAGGCCCCGGGAACCGAACCCGGGGCATCCCATATGGTAAACGGGAGCCCTACTGATTGAGCCACAGCCGCTTCCTGGCAATGGACTTTGATGAGAGAAGAAACTTACGCTTTCTGGCCTGGTAACTGTGGACTTCTACCCCAAATAAATACCCTTTATAAAGACCAACACATTTTTGGTATTTCACATTAGCTTCCCTTTGGCTGACTAATACATGGGGTAAGACAAATTAAATAACATGCCCAAGTCCTGGAGTTAAAAAAGTTGACCTGCTTTCCATTATTCCTTGCTGCATCTCATTTTGTTGACCAAAGTGGATTGTTAGGTATCCATTAACTTGATTTTTAGTCAACGATAAATGAATCTTGCACTCAGAGCTCCTGATGAGGGTAAGGTAACCAGAGATACAATACTGACAGGTATAATTTTAGTCACAACAAATAACTTGATATTTTAGTTAACGATGAAGCCCTTTTGTAGGGAAATTTTTATTTTCCCTGGACTTTTTGAAAATGGCCTAATGGCCCTTTTTCATTTCAGCATCATAAAGGGTAGAACTCAAAGTCTCACGAAAAAGTAATTAGCAGCCCTTTCTCCTTAGTATGATATAACATGCTGTTAATTTAATATTTATTGCTCATTTATCACAGAGCAGGCACTATCCACGGGTCGGGCTACCACGGTGAACAAAACAGCCGTGGTCCCAGCACTGTGGGAGCTTCCATGCTATGGAGGGGAGGCAGACATTAATAAATAATCCCCCAGATTTGTATTTATGAACTGTGATAATTGCTCCGAGGGGAAATCACAAGGTGATTTGAGAACATGTGACAGAGGACAGGCCTAACCTTGGTGTGTGGGCGGGGAGGGGAGTTGCCAAGCATGAATCCTGCAGGAAACAGTTTTTGAAGCAAGCTGAGAAGAAAGGGGGGAATGAGGAGGCGTCCCTCAAGCTAAAGCTGAGAGGAAGGCATGGGCTAGGGAGCACCACCTTATGGGTCGTTCAGTGATTTTGGTCTTTGGCCCCAAAGCGATGGGAACTCTTTGAAAGGTTTTAAGTGGAGGGATATACTCAGGGTTCCATTTTTAAAAACATGACTCTGCATGGTGGAAAATGGATTGGAGGAGATAAGTCCGAGGCGAGGGATGATGGTAGCTTGATGTAGGAGATGGAGGGTGAGATGACGTCTTAGTGACAAAGCGCCACAGACTGAGTGGCTTACAATAACAGAAATGCATAGTCACAGTTCCGGAGGCTGGAGGTCCAAAATCAAGGTGTCAGCATTGGCTGTGTTCCCTCTGAAACCTGCAGGAGAGAAGCCTTCCTTGCCTCTTCCCAGCTTCCAGGGCTTTGCTGGCAACCCTTGGTGGTCTCAGCTTGCAGCACTTCAGTTTCTGCCTTGGTTCTCAAGTGACATTCTTCCCTGTTGTGTGTCTCCTCTTTTTTTTTTTTTTTTTAAAGGTGTCAAATGTACTTTATTTTTTTCAATAATGCCATATTTTAATGGGTACGCAGTGATTTTACTTGTTATCAATTATGAGTTGGTTTTGAAACAATTCAATATCACACCAGCTGGGATGATTACTAATCTCTCCATTCCTTTGGGGTGACTCTGCCAACAGGGGACAGATTCCATTCTATTCCAATTTGTGTTGCTACATATGTCCATACAGCAACACAGAAAGTGGCTCCAGTAGCTAATATAGCATTACCATATTTGTCATGGCAATCAGGTGTACGCTTCTGGTGAACTGTGCCTTGCCCCGGCTTGCTGAATGCTTGAACACTAAGATGACTCAGTGCGTTTTGCCATGAAGTTGTATTCAGCATACGGCACCTGCAGCTGCTGCTGGCTTGGTGCAATCTCGCATCCGGTACTCTTGCAAAACAAACAAACAAACAAAAACCCTCCTCCTCTTATAAAAGACACCAGTCTCATTGGATTAGGGTATGATCTCATCTGAATTTAACTAATTCCAACTGCAAGACCTAATAAGGTCATATTCTGAAGTACTGGGGGATAAAACTTCACCATGTTTCTTTTGGGGGGACACAAACAACCAATAACAGATGGGAGAGGAGCGTGCACTTCTGGGATATAAAGGTACAGCTGAATACAGGCAGTCAGGCAGGAAGAAGCAGGTCAGGGACAGCTCCCCAGGGTCTGCAGTTGGAAGCACAGTGATCCCGATCACGAAGGCAAGTACTGGAGGAGGACTAGGTTTAAGGTGCTTTTGAGACATTCAAGTGGAGATGTCAACCAAACAGATGGAGATATTCAGTTGGGATTCAGCCACGGCATAGATGAGATGGACTATAGAGGATAGAATATAGATGAGAAAAGATGGGTGCCCAATTATCTAGTTCATGGATGAGTTGACCAAATTGTCTTTTCTTCACTCTTATTTTGTGGACCCTAATAGCTACTAAATAAATTTGAAGAATGGAACATTTTGATATCTGCAATGATTATTTGCACCTTATCCTGGGCTAGTCATAAGAGCAAATAAAACATCACTTGGTACACCTAGCTTCCCTGTTCCCTTCCAATGACACATTTTTTTAGGGAGTGGAAAACAGGTAATGCCAGGAATCACTCCTTTGGTGTCTGGTTGTAGTCCAGTGGAACAAATCCCTGACCACCATCCTGTCACCAAACCTCACATTGGTATTTTCTCTTGGAAAAAACCTTTCCTTATCTTCCCCATCCAAGAAAATTCCACCTTTGAAATTTCCCTGTATTCAGTATATACTTCCACCATAGTGCTGTCCAGCACCTCCTTTGCACATCAGGCATTTATTTGTTTGTGGGTCTGTCTCCCTACAAGACAGTGAGCTCCTTGGAGGCAGATATGTTGTTTTAATCCATCTTTGTATCTACAGCACATTATTTAGCACAAAGTAGGATGTGCTTAATACTTTTTTTTTTTTTTTTTTTTACCTAAATAGATGGATTTTATTTATTGGTAAGGTGATGTAAAGTATCTCAGAGCTGAGAGTGACATAGGACTTTCTCTTATAGAAAAACTCCACAATTGAACTTATAAAACTGTGTAAATTTTAGAAAAACTGTGTAAATTTAGAAATCAAATTTAGATTTTATTTACTTGGCCCTGAATTAGTATGCAAAAAGTATTCTCGGGAAACGGATGTGGCTCAAGAAGTTTGGCATCTGTCTACCATATGGAGGGACCAGGGTTTGATCCCAGGACCTCCTGGTAAAGTAAAAAAAATAAATTAAAAAAAAAAAAAAAAAAAAAGTATTCTCTGTATTTTTCCTCCTTCTATATTCTTTTTTTTTTTTTCACTTGAATATATATTTTTATTTTGCAGTACTAACACCATGATGATAAACAGTCACAAATTCCTATCAAGAAGCACACAACTTTCAAATGTGCTATTTTTCACAAGTAATGTAAGTATAGCATCATTATTATTTGGTACTAGAGTCAAAGACAACATTTAGATTCTTCTGCTTTTGGGCATTTAGTAACATTAAAATGATTGCCTAGTCAGGCAGAGCTAAGAAATTCAAAAGCAGTTTCTTTTTCTTCTGCCAGTTCCTTTGCAGTAAGATCCATCTTCTCACGTGAGAAATCATTAATAGGGAGACCCTCAACAAACTTCCAGGTCTTATTCTTGATTACAACAGGGAATGAATAGAGCAGATCATCAGGAATGCCATAGGAGTTACCATCAGAGATAACACCCATGGACACAAACTCCCCCTCTGGGGTTCCAAACCAGATATCTCTGACATGGTCACAGATGGCTTTTGCAGCAGACATTGCACTGGATAGTTTCCGAGCTTTAATGACGGCAGCACCACGCTGCTGGACAGTCGTGATGAAGTCTCCCTTAAGTCAGCTGTCATCCTTCAGAGCTTCATAAACACCAACTTCCTTTCCTTGCATTTTCACTTTGGCATGGTTGACATCTGGGTACTGGGTTGAGGAGTGGTTTCCCCAGATGATGACATTCTTTACGTTATCAGCAGTCACACCAAGTTTAAGAGCAATTTGAGATTTAGCTCGGTTTTGATCCAAACGTGTCAAGCAACTGAAGTTTTCCTTGGGGATGGATGGAGCTGACTTTGAGGCAGTCAGGCAGTTAGTATTGGCTGGATTTCCCACAACAATAACCTTAACTGATTTCTTGGCATATTTTTCCAAGGCTGCACCTTGGACTTTGAAGATTTTCACATTTGCTTTCAGTAAATCTTTCCTCTCCATGCCATCCCTTCTTGGCATGGAACCCACAAGAATGGCCACATCTAAGTCTTTGAAGGCAACCTCTTCTTTATCTGTTATGATGATATCTTTCAGGAGAGGAAGTGCACAGTCTTGCAATTCCATAAGGACCCCCTCCAGGACCCCCATCATGGGGGTGATATCCAACAGCAAGAGAACCAGAGGCTGGTCTTTACCAAAGACAGAGCCATTTCCAATACTGTACAGCAGTGAATATGCAATTTGACCAGCTGCTCCAGTCACAAGGACTCTGATCAGTTCAGACATGGCTGGAAACTGCGCGGGCAATGTCAGCACCTGCAGAATCAGCCCCTCGGAGTCAGGTCACCTCTACCGCGGAATCGACCTTCTATATTCTTTTTTTTCTCCATGCTCCCAAGATGGCTCCCTCGTCTGTCTGTTTGTTGTTTCCACTCATTGTCTGCTCACTGTCTCTGCTCATTGTGTCTGCTCATTGTCTTCTTTTTTTTTTTTTTTAGGAACCAAACCCAGGACCTCCCATGTGGGAGGCAGGTGCCCAACTGCTTGAGCCACATCTCTTCCCTGCTTGTTGTGTCAGCTCATTGTGTCTGCTTGTCTTCTTTAGGAGGCACCAGGAACCAAACCCAGGACCTCCCATGTGGGAGGTAAGGGCCCAACTGCTTGAGCCACATCCACTCCCCTCTATATTCTTATAGCAAGGAAAACACTCGCAGATTAATAAGGACCAGGAAGAATTAGGTGTGGAGAATACCTGAAGGTTGACCAGTAAAGAGCTTTAAATAAGCAGGTTAGTTAAAAATTTAAAGGAACATTTCAGGAAGTTTATTAATCTTTGCTGATTGAAATACATGACAATAATTTGTTGCTCTATATCATCTAGGAAGAAACAGGACATTTGGTTGTTAATGTTCACCTATTTGTAAGATGAGCTCAAGTCCTAAGTTATGTCTACAATGCTGTGTAATTTACTTGAAATGCCCTTTAATATCCTACTAAGAAATCTCCTATTGAATTACTTAAGAACACTTCAACTTCATCAATTGGGAGCTATTTGGACAGGTTGATTCAATTAACAACATACCTCTCCCCCCCCAAAAAAAAAATCCACAAACCCAACAAAACCCATCTAACTATTGTCATAAAATTCTTCAAAATTATGCAAAAGCCACATGATCTTCCTGAGGTAGGACTGAAACATAAACAGAGCTGTTTTCTTTCTACTGTGTGTTATTAAGTTTAATTGCTTCATTCTCGTGATTGCTTTTAAGGAGAAGGAATCAATCAAGCTTTCACCAAAAGCGGATGCCATTGCATTATGCATGAGGTTGGCAAGGGAAGAGAGTCCTGTGACCTAAAAGGAAATCAGGATCCGAAGCACTTTCAAATGTGAGGCTCTCACGTGCCCAGGTCTCCTTTTGTTAAGAGACACACTGTATTTGAACCTTAACTTCAACATTATTCCTTTAATGGAAGCTTCTCAAGTTTAATTTTAAGATAGGGCAGTTCCTTGAATATGAGGGTGATGCCACGATCCAACATTAAAAAAATATACAGACACACTTTCCCCAGAAATGTTAAAAAGCTTTGTTGACGTTGCCTTCTTAAAACCCCTCGGGAAATTATAGCATCCATTTTTGAGATGGCAAAGACCTCCTAGGCTCCCTGAGGGGCAAATCCTTGGCCTGCTTGGTCTCAAAGTCCAGTGAACTAGTGAATTGGCCCAGATTCATTAAATGTAATTATTTTAAACAAAGTTTTAAGTGAGATAGTAGGGGTAGCAAAAAAAAAAAAAAAAAAAAAAATCGTGGGTTTCTTCCCTAATTTCTGAATCTGTCTCATCAGTGAGTTTCGTTTGTTCCTTATAAACTGATGTCACCATCGGGCATTGCTGGAACCTTCACAGAGTTTTAGACGGATGTTATAACCACGTTACCCTTCAACTGGTTCCAGAGCAAATTCTCGTATTCAAAGGCTTCCCAGCCAACCTGCCAACAAGACGGGGCTTCATTAATGTGTAAATTGTTCGTCATCTTTGTGGGCAAGATTCAGCAGGCAGCAGAAGCAGCTAGAAAAGGCAGAATATCTTCCACCACAGAGAAAGTGGGGTGGAATCCCTCAAGGGAAATAGAATTTGGTAGAGAGTCTCTCTGGCAAAACCACATGAAGCACATCGTCTTCTGGTCTGGCAAGGATATTGACTCTTTAGTCATTATAGTTCCAGTGAATCTAAATATCATTAATAAATACTTGAAAGCCATGTTTCTGTTAAAAAAAAAAACAGCCATAGTTCTCCTGTCTAATTGTTCTTTTATTAAGAAAAATTTTATTCTACCAAATGGTTCGACTTGGAGCTGGACGTCCTGAGCACGCATCCCTTCTTTCACAGCTCTTGCTAGGACGGAGAGGAAGGAAAGGGTGCTTAGTGGGTTGAATAGTGTCCCCCAAAGTTCATGTCCGCCCAGGACCTGTGAATATGACCTTATTTGTAAATAGGGTCTTTGCAGATGGATTAAAGTGGGCCCTAAATCCGACAGGACTGGTGTCCTCAGGAAAGGACACAGGCCTGGGCAGAGGGAAGCTGGCCACGTGGAGATGGAGGCAGAGATTGCCCCAAGCCAAGAATGCCGAGGGCTGCTGGCACTCACCGGAGGCTGCGGAGCCAAGGCAAGCAGAAAGCGTGGCTCTGTCGACAACTTGAATTCAGACTTCGGGTCTCCAGACCCGAGAGAATACCCTTCTGTGCTTTGAGCCACCCAGTTTGTGGCACTTAGTTATGGCGGCCCTAGGAAAGGAAGACACGAGCTAATGTTCTTTGAGAGCCTCCTCAGCGCCAGGCACAGGACCAGATTACCTTCCCCGCTTCCTTTTCATGAGCTGAGCCATCTCTGAGGGAAGCTGTCTGAGACAAAGCAGAGCACTGGGTAACCTGTGAGCCCGGCGCCAGTCTGGTCCACGCCACTGGCCCCAGGGTCTGGCTGGATACCTGGTCCCTATAGGAGGGGGGCGAGGAGGGACCAGTGTCCTAGAACCAGAGTGGGGAGGACAGCAAAGGGAGGAAACTGTGGGCGTCGTGCCTGCGTGGCCAGCACTAACAGTGTCCTCCTGGACTGTGACGGTGCCGGGCGGGGCTTGAAGCAGGTCTTTGGAGTTAGTCCATTCACATTAGCATCATTTAAAACGTATCTTTGATGCCAGTTGTCACCACTGCTGCAGAGAGATTGGGGTCATCATTTTAGAAGGTTTATTCGGACAGATAAACACCATTGCTAGACTCTAGGTTTCCTAATAACACGAGCTAGTGCTGAGTTGTGAGTTCCCACTGTAATTGCAGTGAAAAATCTATTATTAATATCACATTAACAGCTCAGGATTTGGCTAATCTCTTAATTAAAAGGCACCAGGCATTAAAGACAAGCTGACCCAAATACGGTTAGCTGGCGGGTGCTGAAATATCTGTCTCCACATGCTCAAGAATCTCTCGGTGGGGTGTCCTCTGATGGATCGCAGGGGTCCTGCAAGCATGGGGTGAGAGGATCAAATGCCTCCAGGCTGCTGCAAAGGCTAAGGAAATGGCAGACTATATCGAGTGCGAGAAACTTGAGCAGTGCGGCCACATAGCAGCAGGGCACCAAACAGACGTCCAGTCTCTGGGGCACACTGTCTTCCTTGTTTTTCTGATGTTAATGGAATCATCTCAAGTTGGGTCTGTGCCTTTCTCTCTCTCCTTCATAGAGGACGTGTGCGGTAAGAAAGGGTTCTCTTTGGCACAATTTTTACTGAGTTCAAGAAGTACCTGAACGGGAAACGGATGTGGCTCAAAAGGTTCGGCGTCCGTCTACCATATGGAGAGACGGGGGTTCGATCCCCAGTACCTCCCGGTAAAAAAAAAAAAAAAAAAAAGAAGTACCTGAAGACTAAGCTCCCCACAAAATCTTAAAGTTTGAGCCTTGTATTAACCTTCTATCAGTCATAATAATTTGCCACCAACTTGGTGGCTTAAAACAACAGCCACTCATTAGTCCATAGCAGGAGGGCTTGACTGTTCTCTGCTTTGAGGGTCACGAGGCCAAAATCTAGGCGTCGGACAGCCTGGGCTCTTATCTGGAAGCTCCAGGGAAGGTTCTCTTCCAAGCTCCTTCAGCTTGTTGGCAGAATTCAGTTACTTGTAGCTGTAAGACTGAGGCCCCCATATTCTCACAGGCTGTCAGCCCAGGGTCATACTCAGCTCCTAGAGGCCACTTGCTTTCTTTTTTGTTTTTCCTGTTGTGGTAAAATACTTATATAACAAAACATTCATCATTTTAACCATTTTTAAGTGTAAAATTTAGTGGCGTCAATTACATTCACAAATGTTATCCATTTCCAAAATTTTTCATCACCCAAAACAGAAACTCTGTACTCATTAAGTGGGTAAGCCCCTTTCCTCCTCCCCCAGGCCCTGGTAACCGCTAATCTACTTTCTGTCTCTATGAATTTGCCTCTTCTACATATTTCACATAAATGGGATCATAGAGTATTTGTCCTTCTGTATCTGGCTTATTTCACACAACATGATGTCTTCAAGGTTCATCCATGTTGTAGCATGTGTCAGAAAGTCACTCTGTTTTATGCTGAATGCAATTCCACCGTATGTGTATACCACATTGTGTTTGTCCATTCATCTGTTGATGGGCACTTGGGTTGCTTCTATCTTTTGACTGTTGTGAATAATGCTGTGTTGATTGGTGTACAAAGATCTGTCCGAGTCATTGCTTTCAGTTCTTTTGGGTATAGACCTAGGAATGGAATTACCAGGTCATCTGGTAATTCTATGTTTAATTTTCTGAGGAACTGCCAAACTGTTTTCCAACCTGTCTGGTTTTTAATCCTGGCTCCACCACTCACTAGTTGAAAAACCTCGAAAAACCTCGGGGGCATTATTCACTATTGCCAAAAGATGGAAGCAACCCATGTCCATCAACAGATGAATGGATAAGCAAAATGTGGTACAGACATATGATGTAAGAAGGAATGCAGTATTTACCGGGAGGTCCCGGGGATCGAACCCGGGTCCCTCCATATGGGAGACGGACGCCCAACCAGTTGAGCCACATCCGACCCCAGGAATACAGTATTGACACATGTGACAACATGGATGAATTTCAAAGACCTAAGTGAAGTAAGCCAGTCACTAATGGACAAATATTGCATGACCTCACTGATATGACCTAAGCATACTGAGCAGATTCACAGACATAGAGTCTGGAAGATGGGTCACCAGGAGACAGAAAGGGAGTAGAGAGTGGTGAGCAGAGGCTAAATCTGGGCAGAACCTCTGATAAGGTGGAAGGGGTGGTTTGGCAGTGGAGGGGCGTGATGGGAATCCCTTATACTTTCTTTTTTTTTTTTTTTTAACTTTATTTTGTACACTTAATAATTGAAAATATAAACAATTAAAAATTAAAAAGAAAACACAATTGAATAAAAAACATACATTTCTCAATTAAATATACTGGATACATACAAATTGTTTTTGAATCAAGCAATAGGTTATACAATATATTTGGTTCATAGTAATGCAATCATGCTCCCTTATACTTTTTTTTTTTTTTTTAGATTTTTATTTATTTACTTTATCCATTTTAAACCCCCCTTCCCCATTTGCTGTTTTTGTGTCCATTCGCTGGGCAATTCTCTGTGTGTGTTTCCTGCCATCTCTTCTCATCCTCCTCCTCCAGTCTTCACCAGGATTCGATCCTGGAGACCTCCAATGTAGGAGAGAGGTATTCTGCTGCCTGCGCCACCTTAGCTCCTGGCTTCTGGAGCTTTCGGAGCATCTCATCTTGTCTCTCCCCTGTTATGTCATCATCCTGCTGCATGGCTCCCGGGCCTGACAGCTCACCGGCACACAGAGCCTGGCAGCCCATGTGCCTTCTATATATATATTTTTTATTTTACTGGGAGGTCCCGGGGATCGAACCCAGGTCCCTCCATACGGCAGACGGACGCCCAACCATTTGAGCCACATCCGCCCCCCATCCCTTATACTTTTGATGTAACTTTCCTGTAATCTAAAACCTCTTTAAAAATAAAGTTTATTATATTAAAAATTAAAAAAAAATAAATATGAGAAAGCCTTGGGCAATTCCTTCATTTCTCTGTATCTTAGTTTTTTCAAGTGTAAAATGATGAAAATAATAGTTCCTCATCACAAAGTTTCTTGTGAGGATTAAATTTAGTTAATATGCATACATTTAGTTAAGATGTATAGGACAGTGCTTGGCATGAGTTAGATGAAGCATAAAAAATTGCTTTTTAAATTTAATAACTTTTTAATGAGCAGTTGTAGATTTACAGAAAAATCATGCAGAAAGTATAGAGTTTCCATATATTGAGGCAATTTTATTTGGTTCACCCAAATAGTAAGCAGTTTATAACTAACTGTTTAATTAGGGAAGGGCCAGGTAGACAGTCTATCTTCTGTCTAACACTGACAGGGCTCTCATTACTGGGTTTCACATATGGCAGTGACGTGACCACACAGAAAATAGATGGAAAGTAAGAGGTAACTCGGAAGGCTGTGAGGAGGCTGGTGCAGTAATCTAGGTGAGAAATAATCGTAGCAGTAAGGGTGGAGCTAAGTAGACATATCAAGAGAGCTTTACAAGATAAAATGGACAGGAATGGTGAATAGTTTTCTCTATTGCCTCTGTCACCCCTAGTCCAAGCTACCACCATCTCTCAACTAAACTGCTGTAATGATCTCCTAATAGCTTTTCCTCCTCAATTATTTTTATTCCACATCTATTCTTGATTTTTCTCCAACCTAGTCTCATATTGTAAAGTGATTTTTAAGAAAGTATTTCAGACATATAAAAAGAAATAAAGATGGGGTCGGATGTGGCTCAACCGGTTGGGCGTCCGTCTCCCATATGGAGGGACCTGGGTTCGATCCCCAGGGCCTCCCGGTTAAAAAAAAAAAAAGAAATAAAGAACAGTCAATATCCATGTATCCAACCTATACTTAAAAATATAAAAATACATATAGTTGTGTGCCCTCTCCAATCATGTTCTCCTCTCTTCACTCCAGAGGCAACTACTATCCTGATTTTGGGATTTACATTTTCCCGCATATCTTCATACTTTTACAACATATATAGATATGTATATGTATATATATGTTTATATATTTGTGTGTGTTCGCATATTCTTTTGAATATTATCATATTTTAAGCCTAACATAAGTAAAATCGTTTATGTTTCCTCCAGTCACTTGTTCCCTATTTCCCATCCTACTCAACCTTAGATTTTAAATGTGAGAAGATTTCATGTTGAAATATGTTACCTTGGTCTACGTATTTTCATTGCAGTTGAATCTTTTCATTGTATGAGTATGCTAAAATGACACGGTTATCTACTCAAAAGGCAAATCCAAGTATGTCATTATCCTGCTTAAAATGCTTCAGCAGTTTTCCACTGCTCTTAGGATTCCGGAGCTACAGTCAAAGCCTGGCTTGATTTCAGGCTCCTTCTACCTCAGAATCCTTGACTTAAGCCCCTCACTCCTTACCCTTCTATTAATTAACTCCTACCTTCTCTTCAGATCTCAACTCAAATTTGCTTCCGTGGGAAGTAAAATCTCCATCCAAGGCAGCAGATCTTATACACTTTCTTAACAGCTACCTTTCCTCCCATAGCACTTACCAGAATAAACAATGGCAGGACCATACCTATTTTTGCTCATGGTTGCATCTCCAGAGCCATGCAGAGCCTGGCACTTAGTAGGTGCTCAAGACAATTTGGTTGAATGATAAGAAGAGAAATAGGTATTGGAAGTCTTTTAATGCCGAGAAGATATATTTTCCGGTTTTAATTCTACTTAAATGTTAGGGCATGAGTTCTCCAGAAATATCCAGAAAACTTGTTAAAAATACAAATTCCAGAATTTCATTTCAAACCATAATGGGGTGACTAGGACTGGATATGCCCTTTTTTTTAAATAAAAAAAATTATTTTAAAGATTTATTTCTCACGCCCCCTTGTTGTTTGTGCTCGCCCTCTGCTGTCTGTGTCTGGTCGTCTTCCTTTTTAGGAGGTACCAGTAACCGACCCGGGACCTCCCATGTGGAAGGCAGGCACCCAACTGATTGAGCAACATCCGCTTCCCCTGGATATGCCCTCTTGCTGTTAACAACTAGAAAACTGGAAAAAAACATATGAAACAATTTTTGGACATTGGACAGCAAGCAATATAGAACTGTGATCCTGAAAGAAAAGAAACAAATAAGGCAAGCGCAGCTTTGCCCCAGCTTTTGGCCTGGGAGTGTTTTTTGTAAGTAGTACAGGGAGGGGCATTCCAAACTGAGAGAGCATGGTTAATCCACTGGTGGAAGAGAAAGAGATGGTAGTTCAGGGAGGCTGAAGCAACTGTAATTTGTTGGGCAGACTACAGGAAAGGAAAGTAGGGAGTGCACTAGAAGGAGTTCCAGAAACCTGAACAGAGGTGCCACTGAGTCTGTTGCTGAGTACAAAGCCATGCATATGTAGGGAGAAACTCCGTAAAGCCAGGCAAAATCAACCAACAAAAAACCCAAGGGCCTGTAAATCGAACAATTCCCACAGCTCACATGGGGCTCACAGGTGTTTGTGTCCTGTCCAGCCAGAGTGGAAAGTCCTCATGAATCACCCAGCACATTCATTTGAGACCCCAGAAGGGCTACCCTTTAGTAGTAGGGCTTAATTCTACCAAAAGTAAGGACCACTCTATACCTGACCTAACAAAATTTGGAAACAAGCCTCAATAGGATCAAGCTGAACCACAAGAACCTTGGTTGCCAGGCCAAAGTCAAGCACTCTTTAAAGCAGGGGTTCTTAACAAGGGGTCCGTCAGCTTGAATTAAAATTCAAAAAAACATTCTTCTTGTGGGGATGTGCTGGTGCGGGTGTGATTTATTTATTTATTTATTTATTTATTTATTTATTTTTTACCGGGAGGTCCCGGGGATCGAACCTGGGTCCCTCCATATGGGAGACGGACACCCAACCAGTTGAGCCTCATCCGACCCTTGTGATATATTTATTAAATAATACACAGTATAGTGTGGACTTAGTAAGGGGTCCATGGTTTTCACCTGACTGGCAAAGGGGTCGGTGGGATAAAAAAGGTTAAGAACCCCTGCTTTAAAGGAAGACAGAAAAATCTAGCATACAACAATGCTAAACTACCAATGTCCAACCTACTATTAAAAATTACTAGATATGGGGAAGCAGCTGTGGCTCAAGCAATTGAGCTTCCATTTACCATATGGAGAACCTGAGTTCAGTCCCCAGGACCTCCTGGTAAAATAAAGAAAAAAGGCGTCCCAGATCTGCATGGAGTAGAGATGCGCAAGCCTCTGCGCAGCAAAGAGAAGCACCAAAAAGACGATGACACAACCAGATAGAAAAAAAAATTACTAGATATGCAAAAAAGCCAGAAAGTATGACCCATAACCAAGAGAAAAATCAATCAATAAGAGAAATGAGGGTGATGAAAAATTAACAAAGATTTTTAAAAAACTATTTAAAATATGCCAAGTAGTTAAAGGAAAACATGAATATAATGAGGAGGGGAACAGAAGATATAAAGAGTAACAAAATATAAAAAGGAACAAATACATCTTTTAGAAGTGAATATCTGCAATCGAAAACTCACTGGATGGGCTTTTAATAATAACCTAAGAAAATATTGGTTAAATCGAAAACATAGTGTTTTAGTTTGCTAGAGTGCCAAAACGCAATATACCAGAAATGGGTTGGCTTTTACATTGGGGAAAGCTTACAGTTTCCAGGCTGAGAAAAATGTCCAAATCAAGCCTTATCAGATGATGCTTTCTTCCCAAAGACTGGCTGCCAGTGATCCTGGGCTCATCTCTCACATGGCAAAGTACATGGTAGCATCTGCTGGACTCACCCTCTTCCTCTGGGCTTCCTTGCCTTCAGCTTCTTTCTTTGTGGCTTTCTGTCTGCTTCTGTGGGTGTCTCTCTCCATATTCATCTCATTTATAAAGGACTCTAGTAGGAGGATTAAGACCCACCCTGGGTCATGCCTTACTGAAGTAACCTACGATAGGTTCATACCCATAGGAATGGACCAGCTTTAAGAACATGATTTTCTGGGGGTATAAACAGTCTCAAACTACCACACATAGCAACAGAAAAAAGATGATTGAACTTGAAGACAAATCAATAAAAACTATACAAACTGAATCACAGACAAGAAAAAAAAAAGTATCGGGGAAAAAAAAAAAAGCACAGATCCTTAGGAAACTTTGGGACAATGTCAAGCAGTCTAATATATGTGAGGTTGAAGTCCCAGAAGAAGAGGGAAAAGAGAAATGGGTAGAAAAAAATACTTGAAGAAATAACAGTTTGGCTAAAAAATTTTCCAAATTTGATGAAATTTGTAAACCCACAGTGTCAAGAAACTCAATGAATCTCCAGCAGGAAAAACACAAAGAAAATTGTACCAAGACACAGTGTAATCAAATTGCTAAAACTTACAGATTCCTGGGATACACTTCAAACTAACATCAGAAGCTTTGGGTGGGGGGTCGGATGTGGCTCAACTGGTTGGGCGTCCGTCTCCCATATGGAGGGACCCGGGTTCAATCCCCGGGACCTCCCGGTAAAAAAAAAAAAAAAAAGAAGCTTTTGGGTGGTAGACTCATGATTTGTTCTAAAACAAAACAAAACAAAACAAAATCCAAAACGATCCTATTGATCAAGTAGGTTTAGGAAATACAGATAGTTTAGGGCATTTGGATAGTCAGGCACATTAAAAAATATTGTTTTTGAATTGTTTTAGTTACCTGGGCTGCTCAAGCAAATACCATGAAACAGGTCAGGTTAAACAATGGGAATTAATTCACTTGCAGTTTGAAGATGGAAAAAAGTCCAAATCAAGGTGTCATCATGGTGATGCTTTCTCCCCGAAGACTGTGACGTTCTGGGACTTGCTGCTGGTGATCCTTGGTCCTTAGCTCGTCACATGGCAAGGCACATGGTTGTGTCTCCTGGTTTCTCCCTTCTCTTCCAGGTTCTATTGATGTTCAGCTTCTGGCTTTCTCTCCCTGTCTGAGTTTCACTCCGCTGATAAAGGACTCCAGTAAAAGGGTTAAGACCCATCCTAGTTGAGCTGGGCCCCATCTTAACTGAAGTCACCTCATCAAAAGGTCCTACTTACAATGGGTTCACACTCACGAGGAATGGATTAAGAGCATGGTTTTCTGGGGTTCACACAGCTTCAAACCACCACATGAATGGTATATTTTTTGGGTTTCACCACACATTTTATGAAACTGTTAAATGACCTCTATCCTTGAGTAAATTGCTGAGCCTCCATGATCCATTGTTTGTGCCAGTACCCATGACTTTGATTGTTCTCTTTTCCTCAATCTAACCCGTCTTCTGCTCCTTGATCCACTCTGCTCTTAATCCTCATGCTTGTATCTTGTTATTGTTTCTAAATTTTTCTGTCTTTACTTCCCTTTACTTTTTGTATTTTACTTTTGCAAAAGAAGGCAAAGGGGCAGTAGCTCATGTATTGTTTCCGCAGAGTGTACGTGCTGATTCTGCTTTCAGCTCATCCCAGGGAACCCGTAAGAACTGATTACTGTCAATTTGAGAGCAATCCAGCCCTCCCTTGAGTTTTCCACAACAACGTGGGCCAGATAGTGTTAAGGTGAAAGTCTGGTGTCCTTTTCAGACATGAGGATTTTTTGACAAGATAGATTTATGCAACTATTTTCTGAATAGGTCTAGTTTTGATTTAAAAAATGTAATTCTGTATGCTCTCAATTACAATGTCTTAAATTATGAGCCATTTTGCCAAGCAATCAAATAAAAGAAACTACTCGAAACTAAAAGAAGAACCTATGGTTTATGCTGCTGTTCCTGAGATTTCCTTTAAGATGATGTATTTACAGTATCAAATAATACCAGACCATTTCACAAGTAACTTTTTATTCAGCATCATGACTTTCCTTTCCTTTTGGTATACTGTTCAGTGTTCTTTCAGTACATGGTTCTTCACGACTTTGAGTTGAGCTTTTGTCAAGCAATTGGGATGTGCTGGAGTTTGTCCCCTTTGAAATGGAAGTATCAAATGAAATGTAAGACTGCAAACAGCCATGTTTTGCAAAATGACTTATAGTTTTCTCTTTATATGTGGCTTTGAATCATTCTGAAATTTTTTCTGGCTAATATTTGGAGATGACGTGGAGTCAGTCCCCATCAGGTTGATTTTAATTGGCAGACTAGTTTATCTCCTGTTTCAGGTCCAATGGGAACTTAAAAATGGGATTTTTTTTTTTTTAATTCTATAACTAAGACATGATTGCTTGTCAAAAATTCAGAGAATATGGAAATATTTAAAGAAGAGCCAGAATTAACAGTATGATGTATACCCAGGTTTTTCTACAGATGTATATCATGTATACATCTATTTTTAACAAAATGTGATGGTATGGAGCACAGCCCTTTTTTTTTAGGTACCAGGGCCGGGAATTGAACCTGGCACCATGCATGTGGTATCCGGCACTCCCCATAGTCTTTTATAATCTAGCTTCTTCACTAAATATACAGCGAACAGCTTTTCATAGATTAACCATTCCGCAGTGAATAGCTGCATATAACGAGTGTTTTCTAATTTATTTAACCAATTCCCTTCGGGTGGACATTTGGGTTGTGGGATACTTTTTTGCTTTTTGGCGCACTCCGCACGCATTTCAGCTCCCTTCCCACTGCCTTCCTCTCCTCTAAAAGCTGGAAAGAGAAGCACTTGCTTTCCTCTCACAGGTAAGGGTGGCCATGCCATCTGCTTCTGCCCAGGGAGAGCAGTGGACGCTGCCGCTCGTGCTCTCTTCCTTCTGCTCCGCCCGTGGCGACACCTGCGGTGCCGCAGCCACCGTGAAGGCTGCCAGAGCCCAAGACAGAAGCCTGGTGCATCACTGCGCCTTCGGCTAGCTCTCAGCATCCCACTCTTGGACTTCTTACGGCATGAGCCATAAACAAAACCAATTACAAAATGCCTCTTGTGCTCATTTACTTCCTTAGGACAAATCCCCAGACGTGAGAAAGTAGGCATTTATAAGGCTTCTGAAAGATTTGCCTCCCTCAGGTTGTATCCATTGACTTAACCACGTATGAGCACACTCCTTTTTTTTTTTTTTTTTAAGATTTATTTATTTACTTTATCCATTTTAACCCCCCCCCTTCCCCATTTGCTGTTTTGTGTCCATTCGCTGGGCAATTCTCTGTGTCTGTTTCCTGCCATCTCTTCTCATCCTCCTCCTCCAGTCTTCACCAGGATTCGATCCTGGAGACCTCCGATGTAGGAGAGAGGTGTTCTGCCGCCTGCGCCACTTCGGCTCCTGGCTTCCGGAGCTTTCGGAGCATCTCGTCTTGTCTCTCCCCTGTGTCTCTCTCCTGCGTTTCTCTCGTTTCGTCATCATCTTGCTGCATGGCTCCCGGGACCTGGCGGCTCAGCGGCACACAGAGCCTGGCAGCCTATGCGCCTTCTCTCAATTTTTTATTTTACCTGAGGTCCCGGGGATCGAACCCAGGTCCCTCCATATGGCAGACGGACGCCCAGCCATTTGAGCCACATCCACCCCCCTGAGCACACTCCTTTACCTACACCCTCTAACTCTGGGCATTATCACTTTTTTTCCCACTTTATTTTTTAAAAGATACTGCGGTTACATAAATGTTACAGGGGATTCCCATATGCCCCGCTCCCCACACCTCCCACATTTTCCATTAGCAACATCTTTCATCAGTGTGGTGCATTCACTGCAATTGATAAACACATTCTGGAGCACTGCCACTAAGCATGGATTATAGTTTACATTGTAGTTTACACTCTCTCCCATTTGACTCTGTAGGTTATGGCTGGATATATAATGGCCTGTATCTGTCATTTTATTCCCCCACCGCTCATTGTTTTTGTGCCCGCTGTCTGCTCTGTGTTCTTCTGTGTCTGCTTGTTTTCTCTTTAGGTGGCACTGAGAACTGATCCTTTGACCTTCCAGAGTGGGAGAGAGGCGCTCAATCTCTTGCGCCACCTCAGCTCCCTGGTCCCTCCGTCTCTTATTGTCTTTTTTAAAAATTTTTTAATTTTTAATTTTAATTTTTATTTATTTATTTATTTATTTATTTTTACTGGGAGGTCCTGGGGATCGAACCCGGGTCCCTCCATATGGTAGACGGACGCCCAACCAGTTGAGCCACATCCGACCCCCTTATTGTCTTTTTTTGTTGCGTCATCTTGCTGCACCAGCTCTCTGCACCAGCCAGCACTCTGCTCAGGCCAGCTTGCCTTCACCAGGAGGCCCAGGAATCGAACCCTGGACCTCCTATATGGTAGATGGGAGCCCAATTGCTTGAGCCACATCCGTTTCCCGAATTACCACTCTTTGTGACCTTTTCTAATCTGATGGGCAAAAAAAGGGTGTCTCAATTTTAAAATGTGCATTTCTTTGATTACCACTAATATTAAGCACCTGCTCATATATTATTAGATGCTTGCATTTCTTCTTTTGTAAATTTCAAGTTAGATCAGGAATCTTACTAGAAGCAGGTTGAGTGCCCTCATCTTTCCTTGTGGATAGTTTTTGGGGCTATGGCTGAAGCCAATTGGTTTGAAATGGTAACAAATCCATTGACGCTGTCACTTTCCAGTAGGATTTCCAGGCATTATCCCCATTACAGGCCTGCTCTTTGACCTGTTTCCAGAAGCCTCAACACACTTGGCAAGGATCTATGTGAGATATGGCACTCCTTAAAAAAAAAAAAAAAAAAGCTGGGGCTCATTGGGTACTTGCTACTTAAGCTATATGCTGTGAAAGGTTCTGGGCAGCTTTAATTGCTACTTCAAATACAATGGCTGAGTCATTCATTTTCTTAAGTTGGGTAGAAGCAGATAGGCCAACCAAATAGGCAGGGAATTGTGATTTCTTGTAAGCAACACAAAAGTCTCTGCACAAAGCACACATTGCAAATAGTGTAATTTGGATAGAGAACAGCATGGACTTTTCCATGGGTGTTACTCCATTTTTTTTTTTTTTTTTAAAGATTTTATTTATTTATTCATTTATCCCCCCCTTGCTGCTTGTGCTCGCTGGGTCAGCTAACCACGCCGTGCGGGCGGGCTTTGCCTTCACCAGGAGGCCCCGGGAACCAAACCCAGGGCCTCCCATATCGTAAACGGGAGCCCTACTGATTGAGCCACAGCCGCTTCCCGTGTTACTCCATTTTTGACATGGAGTAACATGTCTCCACTTACCTCAAGTTTTTGTAATCACCCATGGCTAATGAAAAAAAAAAGGAAGTTTGAATTGGAGCATAAAGGGATATGAGCGTTAGGTTCTAAGTTCAAACACACCTGGGGACAGAGGCAGGGCCCAAAGTTTGCGTTGGAGTTGACACCGAAAGAGAGCAGATGGCTCAGGGGAGCCTCAACTTCTCTGGACCTTTGCATGTCTGGACTCCGCCCTTTGGGATCATTTTCTGCGAGTGATGCACAGTCCTACCGGCTCAGGGACACTGGCCTTCGGGCTCAAGCAGACTGCAGCTGTAATGCTGTGCACGGAGCCCGTGAGCAAAGCCTTCTTTGGGAAGATGGGCTGATTCCTTCTGTTAGCTCCTGGATCTCACATTTTCCCACCAAGCCCCAACGCCAGAGGCTGACCCACAGGGACAAGACTTGTGGTTCTCAAACCTTTGGGTCTTAGAATCCCTTATATGCCAGTAACTATTGAGGACTCTAAAAAGCTTTGATTTCTGTAGGTTACAGCTATCTATATTTCCTGCAATAGAATTTATTTATTTATTTAAGATTTTATTTATTTATTCATTTATCCCCCCCCCCTTGCTGCTTGTGCTCGCTGGGTCAGCTAACCACGCCATGCGGGCGGGCTTGCCTTCACCAGGAGGCCCCGGGAACCGAACCCGGGGCCTCCCATATGGTAAACGGGAGCCCTACTGATAGAGCTACAGCCACTTCCCCTGCAATAGAATTTAAAACTGAGAAGTATTTAAAATATTTACTCATTCAACTAAAAATAAGGAAAATAAACCCATCATATGTTACATAAATGGCATACTTTTTAATGAAAAATAACTATTTCCAAAACAAAACTGAGAAGACAGTAATCTCTTCACCATGTGGATGAATAAGGCAGTGATATTCTTATCTGCTTCGGCATTTGTTGAGATACTGAAGGTCATATATCCTTCGGGAATTTCCACCGGTCACTAATGGGGGAACGAGAGTGAAAAAGCTAACATCTGAGTATTATTAAGAAAACATTTTGACTTCACAGACCCCCTGGAAAGGGTTTGGGGACTTTGACACCACTGGACTGCCCAACAGCTCCTGTGACCTCTAAATCTGACGGGTTCTGTCAGTGGGAGCCCCAGCAAGAAACTAGAGTGATAAAGGGAGTATTTATTCTTCTGGCTCCATCCCTGTAGGGGTTGCCTTAGGCTGATGATGTCTCTTGAAAAGAGAGTAAGAGCTTCTCCCAAGTGACTCTCTTCTATGGCTTCCAGATACTTCTCTCCTCATCCCTGAGTCTAGGGGATAAAAGAACTCCACATTCTTGTCTTTGTAGTTCTTCTATCCTCTCCGCACACACCTTTGTAAACAACCCCTTTGCTATGAAACTTTCCTGAAATTGCCATATTTTATACTACCACATGTAAACGAAACAAAAATTCAGTGAAGAACTACTGAACCTTACTATAAGGCCCTGGTTCTCAAAGAGTCGTTCCCAGCCAGCAGCATTAGTACTATCTAGGGACTTGTGAGAAATGCCAATGACTGCTCCACTCCAGAATGGATGAATGAATCACACACCCTCCAGGTGATTCTGATGCCTGCTACATTGTGATTCCAGTTGAAAACACTGCTTAACGCCCTGATAAATTTAGAAACCATAAACTGGATGAGATAGGCCTTAGTTAACACTAACTAGTAGTAGCAGAAAGCACTTACATGGCGTTTACCACGTACCTGGCGCTGTTCTGAACACTTGACACGTTAACTCATTTATTCATGTTGTAATAATTGTTATTAGGCTAATTTTTGAGCTGTGGGGAAAAATCAGGCACAGAGAGGATAAGTGCCTTGGCTTAATGACACAGCTACCTAGTGGCAATGCTTGACTCCACCCCAGGCGGCCCAGCCGTCTCCTGTCTCTAAACACGATTTAATAGGGCTCCCTAGGAGTGACGAGGGTGTTCTTGAGGGGCTTAGGTTTCCTAGCAACAGAGGTGGTTGGGGACGCCTCCCCCTCTCCTGCCGAGTAGGATGATCTCCGACACTGTTTCCCACACTTGAAGGACTGCGGGGAAAATGCCCCTTTCTAGGAAGGGGCTGCACGGAGTGAGTCCTCACTCGAGTCCCAACAGGACAGGCTTTCTGTGAACCCACTTTACAGAGAACTGAGGGGGCTTTCCAGAGAGCTCGGGAGTCACTGAGCCCAAGGGCTCAGCTCTGGGGTTCTGGCTTATACTTAGCTGGGTTATTCAAGGCTTAAATTACATGCAAGAGTCCCGTGGTTTTCCCTCCCTGCCTCTCACTCAGCCTCTCACCATATAGTTTAAATTTTCGATGTAAATTATTTTGATTTTTAATATATTATTTATTCAAAAATTAAATAAAAATCTTTAAAGTTTTAATTTTCATAATAGAAACCATACCCTTCAAAGATTTATTTTCAACCCATGGATGAAATATGTGATCCATTTTTCAGGAAGAATTCTGGGAAACTCTTTCCAAATTACTTTAGCATAACAAATATTTCCTGCATTAATTTATTCCATATACATTCATAGAGTTGTTTAATAACAAGTTTCTCTGCCATGTGCTAAATCGGTATAAAACCTTTATGCAGGTAAAGTGATAATTGTGCATAAATAAACTACTCGGCAGTTAAAATATTTATTATGTTTATTTTTATTGCTTTTAAAGAAATAGATGGAATTAAAAATAATTTTAAAAAATTAAAATTTAATGTATCATAATTTGTGATAAAGTGTGACGGGAAGTAAAATGGAAATAAAAGCTCAAGGAGAAAAAGGAATGAAACAAAATTTTCCATTAAAAAAACTTACGTCTTTTTAAAATGGAGGATGGAGGTTATCAAATAGTATTTAGTCTTCATTGCATACATTTAAAAAATGTGATGTAGCACATTTTAAAATAAAGTGAAGGGGAGCAGATGTGGCTCAAGTGGTTGAGTGCCTGATTTCCACAAGGGAGGTCCTGGGTTCGGTTCTGCTGTCTCCTAAAAACAAACCAAACAACAAGCAAACAAATGAAAAAAACAAAAACAAAAACAGAAAAACATCACTCTGGGGAGCTGATGTGGCTCAGTGGTTGAGCACTGGCTTCCCATATATGAGGTCCCGGGTTCAATCCACAGCCCCGGTACCAGAAACAAAACAAAACAAAACAAAACAAAACAAAACAAAAACAAACCCAAACAAGTGTAGACGTCAATTTAAAAATGTGCAAGGTAGGTACAGAATTTTGAAAAATACTAAAAAAAAACAAAACAACAAAACTTTTGAAGATCACTAGTTTATGGTTTTCTTGTTTGTTTCTTTTCTTGTCCACTGTAGAAGGACCGTTAACTTTCTATAAACTGGGGGGCGAGGAGGACCCCCACGGGCGTTTCCCCCTGCCCTCGCTCCCCTGGGCTCCAGGCATCCTGGGCGCTCTGCTCAAATACCAGGGAGCAGAGGGAGCTTGGGGGTGGGCTGGGGGAGGGGCTCGACGTGAGTCCGGATCCCTCGCACCTCTCTGAAGAACCAGCACCTCCAGTTTTAATGTCCTGGTGCGAGTACCTGTGCTGGCTTGCGGTTTGTAAAACATACGGTTTTCGTCTGGTTTTCTTAACCGCTGGAAAGAGCCACAGCTTCTTACCGCTTTCTTCACGCTCCAGGACTCCCAGTGAAGCAACTACTATTCTCCATGAGAAACAGTTTTCCTTCTTGGAATAGCTGGAAAATGCTGGTTAATCAAACCAAAGCAAAGAAGAAAATAAACAAAAACAAAGTCCCCACTGAAAACCAACCAACAGCAGCAGCAACTCTCCACCTGTCAATACCCTGACAAGAGATCTCTAATAATAATCATTTCATGAGTCAAGGGAAAGAATAATCTATGGACTATTCCCTTTAAGAAGGCTTTTGTGTGACATCTTTAGACACAGTAATATGTGTAAATATGTTTATATGGCTTTAGAGTGCTAAACATTCTCCTTCCAGTTTATTCAAACTCTTTTCATTCACCTTCTACAATAGAGATTATTGGCACTTTATGTGTTTCTGTTTGGAGCAGATGAATTTGTATACATCTGCATTTTGAATTAAATCTTAATTCATTTTAAATATAGAAGAGAAAACAAAACCAAATCCTGATCAGTGCCCATTTGGTTTCAATCATTTTTACATAGGGATCCAAAAGCATCACTTTTCCTTGCACTGTGGGAACGATATATAGCGTGAACAAAAGGTTATAGAGGAAAGAAAATGTAATTGATTCTGAAGAGCGTGAACATCTGCAAAGAATGTATTGTAGGAGAAAATGATCTCTGAGGGCCCTACTTTGGATGAAATGGTGTCTGGTTACGCATGTCAGAGAAAGAAGCAGAGTGAGACTGCAAATGCTCGAAGATACTTTCTAAAACATGGAAACAAACAGAGAAACATGTAGAACAGAAGACTTCACAAAACTAAATTTGCCCACTGGTGACAGGCTGATGGCTAAGAGAAAAAAAAGTCAGCAGAACTATACTCTGGTCCAAATTCTCTCATTAAATATAATGTCAATGTGGTCAAGTCAATTTCTCTCTCTGGGCCTTAAGTTCCCCAACTTTGACATGGAGGGCGGGGTGAAGGCCCTCTGTGATGCTGTCCAGGATTATGAGATTAACAGACCACTTTTTCTTCTGAAGTCCCTTGAGTCACAGGTTTTCCATTTTAGATGGAAGGAACAATAATTCTGACACAAGTGATTTAAGAACATCAACATTTATTTAACATGATAAAAAAGAAATGAGATATGAACATTTGCATTTAAACAATAGTAAGTAGCCTTTAATACTTACATGTGCTCATTGTATAATATATACACAATGAACATAATTACATTTGTACACAAACTAAGTACTAGGTTTGAAAACCTGCTTATTGCTGTACACATCTATTCCAATGACGTATAAGCCCAGTACTTCAAAATACCTACACTTTTGTTTTTAAGAAAGAGCAAGCGATAACATTTGTGTTTAAGCTGACAAGTGTGGCAGTAACTGCTGACATGGCAATCTGACTGAGAAATAATTATAGCAGAAAACGGGACATACTTCACTTAGCAATAATAAAATGGCACATTTTAAATATATATATATAAAATTTTTACAAATCAAGTGTGAAACAAAGCACTTCAGTAGCCAAAATGGGGAGAAAAAAAAAAGGACACAAGCTTCATTGGCAATAATAACTAAACTTATGTACTGAGGAAGCAAAAAGAAATATAAATCCACCGAGACTTAAGAAGCATCAAAATCTGGAAATCAGTAACTAAGGTCTGGCTGTAGACTGCACATTAAAAAGCACCTTTACTTATGTGCTCTGAAATTATAGCAGCAAGCTGGTGTCAGAATAATAACCTTGAGATTATGGAGTGTACACATGGGCCATTAAAGCTGTTTCGGAATAAACATTTTCCAGAAGTGATAAAATGATGCTCTGTGGCCAAAAGCATCAGAACTATGAATTTCATAGATTTAAAATATACTGTACAATATCTTCTCACAATGCTGAAGGTCTGTGTCCTTAGCTTTGAATGGTTTCAACAGAAGTCAGAAAATCTGCAAAATAAGAGTGAGGAAATTACTTTAAAACCTGCAAAGTTAAGGAATGACCATTTCCCAAAGTAACTTAGGGTGACATTCTTTAACAATAGAACCGACAAGCATGGCCAAGAAAATCTGAAAACGTAATACAATCAAAAGACATTTTCCTTCATTTCCATAAGCCTGATTCACCAAGCAAAGAAACACAATGCAATTAAATAGCAATTGAGAATTAAAAATATACTCAAACTTGTAGCCGAATCCAAGATCAACAAAATGAGCAAAGATTTGCATTTTACTAAAATATGTTATGCACTGAGCTGACTACATAGCAGTTATCATTTGTAAGGCTTTCCTTAGTCCTGCCAAAACCAGCAGTTCAGAAAGCTGACATATGCACAGTGGGAAGATATAAAATAGTACATGTTGTCTGTACTATTTGTTTGTAGTGGTTGCATGCCACAAGACTAGAAAATATCTGACAATAACTACACCATTCCAGAATATAATGCCACTGGCACTTGGAGTTAGTGTTTAAAGCAGAACTTAATCCAAAAGAACAACTTAAGAAACCTGGAAACGTGCTTCAGTTTTAACTCTGAACATTATTTATTACCAGAATGGTCTGTGCACGATGAATCGTAACCTGTTTATTGAACCACAAAGTAACAAGAGTGGCCCTTGATATATATTTCCCTGCTAAGACCCAGACAAAGGCCATCTATGGAACCTTTGCACAGCAGGAATTAAATGAGCGTGATGTTTATTTTTCCTATGCCTGGTGCTATTTTGTCATCAGTGGCAACTCACTTTTCAAAGTATTAAGTTAACAGTTTAAATACACATGGAGTTAACAGCTAGGATATAAGTCACCAGAGAAAAGAATGTGGTTAGAGAATGGAAAGCGGAGGTTTAATCTGTGTAGAATTGGCAAAAAGTTGTCTGTAAATGTTTGGAAATGAATAGAAAGGTGACAGCACATCATATCACCTGTAATTTGTAGTGCTAACATATGGGTATGATAGCAGTTTTTTTTGAGTATTGAAAATGCTCTAATATGGATTGAAGTGATGAATGCACAACTCAGTGATTATACCAAATGCCACTTTAGGTAAATTATATGGTTTATGAACAAAAAATAATAGGGTGGGTTGGGGAAAAAATATACCGAATGTAAGATATGGATGATAGTAATACTTTTTTTTTTTTTTTTTTTTTTTACCAGGAGGTTCCAGGGATCGAACCCAGGTCCCTCCATATGGGAGACGGACGCCCAACAGTTTGAGCCACGTCTGTCCCCCGATAGTAATACTTTGATGATGCTCTTTCACAACAAGGCAAGGTATCTGTGGTGGGGTGATGTATGGGAGCCTTGTATGATGATGTGCATGTTTGTTTTTAAGTTCACAACTTTTACTATACACTTATTGTTTATCTATGTTCATGTATGAATGATATACTTCAAAAATTGTCGTTAAAACAACAACAAAAAAAACAAAACACCAAAACTCTCCAATAGTAAAAAGTGTAAGGTAAAAATTTTTCTTTCATATTCCTATAGTTCTCCAAAAGTAAAAAAAAAAAGTTTAAGGTCATGAGTGACAGAAGACTCGGGCAAGACTGCAACACATAGGCTGTTGCTAATCCCAACAAGCACCTCACTTCTGCAGAGAAACAACTGACAACAAAGGCCTTTTCTAGGGTCCAGGTAAACAGTCTCAAATAAGTTATAAACACGACAAGACAGTTAAACACAAATCTTTCTAGCTGAAAAAAAAAAGGACATAGGTTATAGCTACAATAACAATGCAAGGAAGTAGATTCTAGAAAATAAACTTAGTCAGAATTTGTATTCTGAAAATCTAAAGATGAAAGATGTTAGCAGTAAAGCTCACAATGTGTTAAGGCTGCTTATAGCTGTTCAGCAGAAATTGGTGATAATCCAGAAGCGCCAAATAGTACTAGACCTGGTGGATACTATGAGGAGAACATGCAGAAAGAGGCACACAACTCTCACTCGATACCTCCCAGCTCTTTTGAAAAGCAGAAACAAAAATGTTTAACAGTAATTACACAATTTCCAAGGAAAATCAGTAATTGTTTATAAAGTTTAAAAGCAAGACCAGTTCTAAAACAGTGGTCTAAGGAAAATGGTTCAAGAAAGGCTTCTTCCTTCCCTCTACCCCTACCAGCCACATAGGATTTTTTTTTTTTAATACTATGTACCTGACTTAAAAGACTTAATTATTTGGAAATGAATTCCTATAGATCGTAAAGATTTTAACAGTCCATCCAATTGGCTGTACCATAAATATTTGTCATTTAAAATAATGAACAAACTCCCAGTGAAATGGACATGTTATGCTAACTGTAAGAAATATCACATGATCAACATGTAATGACTTAAACAGAATTCTCCGATCAGACTACGGGAAGGAAGGCTAAGTGGGAGCATAGCTGCAAAACACTGTGAGGCTTGTCTTGGCACAGGCTGTACCCTGCAAGTTTTGCTGTTTTAATAAATGATGAAATAAGAGCCAGAGAAAATGCTGTCACAAAGCAAATCACTGGTCTGCCAACTTTCTCTAATGTAAAGTACAGAAATTAACCCCAGCTTTTAGCCCTAAACCAACACACGAATAAATTTCAAGTAAAAACTGTAAGAGCAGAGCACAAATGCAAAGGGAAATGACGTACTTCATCTGAGACTACACACACATGAAATGTGATCCTTCTGTGAGCTGCGGCTGAGGAGGTGGAACTGGTGACGTCGAGGACTCAGGAGGCTGGGACCCACTTTTCACTACAACACATCAAGAAAGTGGGATAATATAAAAGTCTTTTAGGATACACCTGGGGAGGGAAATCCTGATGCTATGACCCCACAACAAGAACATGTTTTGGGAAGGAATGAATAGTTGTACTTGGGTGCAGGGTTATTTTCTAATCTGGCCACTAATTATTCAGTATGGAATGTCTCTGCAAAACTGTTTAAAAATTCTTTTTTTTTTTTTTTTTTTTTGCTTAGAGTGTTATCTTCGAGGTATCTATCAGCACATCACTCCGCTGCGTCCCATTCTGTGTTTCCTTTAAAAATCTTTCTAGTTCCATGTAGCTAAATACCAAAGAGGAGTTAAATATTGTGGGTCTAAAGGATCACACTGCTTGATCCAAACCTGCTCTAAACAGGAACTGAAAGTGCCCAGGGACAATCGGAATAAAAAGTGAGAAGTACGGGGCACTCTGTCTTCAAGTGTTAAGGGCAAAGGAAGAGACAGTGCTTAACAGCTGTCACCAGACAACACGAGGGGTTACATAAATCCAGTATTGTATGTACATACGACACAGCAGACACTCTCACACCTCCACACTCATCCCAAGAAGAAATGTTCTGAATAACTGAATTTCATTGTAGTTTTGCTCTTTTACAGAAGGGGTGTGTGTGTGTGTGTATGTGTGTCTGTTACTAGGAAAGATTTTTGCTTATGGACTAACGGAAACAAAGCTGGCATATGCACTGGTGGTATGACTACCCCCTCCAAAAAAAATCATAAAAGGAAGGGGAAAAAAAAGAAGAAAAATGAAAAACGATTTAGAAAGATCCCAAAAAATGTCAAAGAAGAATAGCATAGAAAAATTCATATTTTTACAAATCAAAGAAAAACACAAATGTGGATTATGGTAGGAGCTAGAGTAAACAAATCCTTTCTGTTACTTTAGAAATCAGATCCTCCAAAGTTTCCAAAGTAGAAAAGTAGTTTCCAAGTACTGAAGGGTCTTCTTGGAAAAACTTCACAGTATGTATTAAGATTAAAAATAAATAAATAAAGGGAGCGGATGTGGCTCAAGAGGTTGAGCTCCCACCTCCCACATGGGAGATCCAGGGTTTGGTTCCTAGTGCCTCCTGAAACAAACAAACAAACAAGCAGAACAAACAAAAAAGCCAACTCAGGGAAGCCGATGTGGCTCAGTGGTTGAGCGCTGGCTTCCCACAAAGGAGGTCCTGGCTCCCCGTACCTTAAAAAAAAAAAAAAGGATGAGATGGTCGTGTGAAAAAGCACTGACCCCCAAACCAGAGAAGATTCTGAGAGGGTCTAGCTGGTTAGGCCATTGTTGCCCTCGCCTCCCTTTTCCTGAAGATGCAGGTGGGAAGACAAAGGGAGGTCAATCTGCAGGCAAGGTGCTAAGCTGCCACCCTGCTAGGATCTTTACATGGAAGCGACAAGTTCAGAGGGAGCACCAGGGAGAACATGATGGAATGTGTACCGACCTGCCATTGTCTGGTTTCCTCTAGAAGCCTCAGGAGTCAGCTCATAAGAAGTAACAGTTTCTTCTTGTTCATGAATATTGTCCTTTGTGATTTCCTCAGGGTGGCCCTCTGGTTTGTGATTTGAGATCCAGGCCACATCTTGAGGGCTAATGAAAACAGATCAATATTTTAAACATTTGTTTTAAAGAATGTAATGAGTTTTTTCTTCCATTTTTTTTTTTTTTTTTTTTTTATTTAAGATTTTATTTATTTATTCATTTATCCCTCCCTTGCTGCTTGTGCTCACTGGGTCAGCTAACCACGCCGTGCGGGCGGGCTTGCCTTCACCAGGAGGCCCCGGGAACCGAACCCGGGGCCTCCCATATGGTAAACGGGAGCCCCACTGATTGAGCCACAGCCGCTTCCCTACTAATGTGTTTTAAGCTCTGCCTATTAATAAAAAATTCAGCAGAGATTTTTTTCTTTATCAACTTTGCCAAATACTTTTCAAATTCATTCTTGCTCTTCACGGCAGAGATAAAGGCATTCTTAATAAATTAAATCACAGCATTCCCCTTTTCCAGCACTGATAAAAGTAAATAAATAAATAAATAAATCCTTAAAAAAAAAAAAAAAAAGGATAGGGGAGTAAGATATAGCTAGTAGTAATACTTTGACGATGCTCTTTCATAATTTGTTAACAAATGTTTCACAACAATGCAAAGATTTGTGGTGGGGTGATATGTGGGAGCCCTGTGTGATGTTACGCATGTTTGTTTTGTAAGTTCCCAACGTTTACCGAACACTTATAGTTGTTCATGTATGAACGATACATTTCAATAAATTGTTAAAAAAAAAAAAAAAAAAAAAGGTTATCCAAGTGAAGAACCTGCAATTTAGGAACCTTATGTAACTTGCTCAAGTTCCTACAGCTCCTAAGGCGCTAACCTGAGTCGGTGACCCAAGACTTCTGACTCTGAATGCCACCACTTTAAAGCAGTTACACATTTTTGTGAATGATCCTTTCAAAAAAAAAATTACCTGAATGGAACATCCTCAGGTGTTTTTTCCTTGTTTCTTTCTTTCTTTATCACTTGCTCAGAATTTATTCCATTTGGCTCAGGTTCGGAAAGGGTTTCAATAAGAACATTTTCCGTTTTTTTAAACTGTAGAATAAAAAGAAAAATTTCTCTTTTTCAAAGTATTCTTATCACATTTAATAATTAGTAAATCTAAAATGATTCCAAAATAAGGCTATTAAAAATTATAACTTCCCCAAGATTTACTGATAATAAATTTAGATTCAAATTATTAATAAACACGTTAATATTCTATATGACCAGGCTAATACAAAAAGTCATTTGGCCAAAGGGATGGTGTATAGTGCTCAGATCTAGTTGCTCTGAGGTATGACAGAATTTAACTGGGTTAATAATTTATTCCAGACTTGACTGAAAAATTGTGTAAATTTCTAATGAACCCATTTTTTTGATGTGGCTGAATATATCAACCAAGTTAAATGAAAACTATCATTTCATTTGGTTCTATGGACTTAGTGATGGAATGAAACATATTTTTATTTCCAACTTTACCACTTGGATGTAATATTAAAAAATCTATTTCTTTGGGGTATTTGTCCTAAAATAATCTCTCTACCTCTTTGTTGAAATCTGTATTTTGAAGTTCAGCTTCTTTTAGTCGGACAATTTCTGCTGCAGGAGTTTCACGGTTTGGCTTTATATCATCTTCTCTGATGACAGTCTCTAGTTCCTTAATGTTACTTGATAACAAATCATCTCTCTTTCGATTCTGCCAGAAAGATACACAGCATTTTTAGATTCATACTGTGCATGTAAGTATATTTTACACCTAGTGCTTGTCAATTGTGGAGCTGGAGCTCCACTCATGAGGAGGTTTCTTTATGAATATTAAGAGAGGAAAATTACACACACACACATGCACAACAGTTTCCACACATTTTTCTCATTTCTTCATTTTAAACTACCCATTTCATAATTTTACAATGTAGTTATTCAGCTGCTGCTCTCCATTAGCAATTAGATGGAAAGGGGATTTCTATGTGGGACAGGGAAGCACGACCAGCTGATGCATCCAGCTTGTGTCACAGATAAACTCTCAGATACTACTACTACTAGGTGAAAATGGGACTAAAAGGAATAATCAGACAGGAGCTACTGAAAAGGCCCACTGGTCTGCTATCTCTGTATTTACAAAGAGGGGCAACAAAATAAATAAAACTAACAGAATGGTGGCAATTTGCCAGGCTGAAGTTGAAATATGATAGATAGTGGACTTAGGTTCTCATGGGAAAAGTACCCAAAAGACAAATAACCAGTAAAACCTAGTAACCTTTATTTAGAAACTCTCTCTGCTACAAGTTAGGCCATGCTAAATTAGGCCACAGAGTAACATACATTTCCTTGGGAGGGGCGTCGGGGGCTATCTTGGCGACTCGCATGCATTTTACATGTTCTCTGTATTTCTGCGCAGAGGGAAGGGCAGGTTGTTTTATTACCTGAGTAACAGTCAAAGAGGCTGTGTCCACGATGGGTGCAAGGGCATCCAGGAAGTAATTCAGCTTTGGCCTCTTGAACCCAGGCTTATTTCCATTTTACTAAGCTGTCTGAGCTTATTATTATAAGAATTAAACAACATGTAAAATAACTACCCATCTTGCAGATCTTTTAAACCCTAACAATCAGGTAACTCTGATTCAAGTGATGTCAGATTTATACACAAGAAGGATTGAAAGAAATTAATATACCTGGGTAAGCCTGAACGTATTATCCCTTAAATTTGAAGGACTTTGTAAGGGTGACTGGTCTGAAGCACCAATAACATTTAATCCCTTTTTCTTTTCTCTTAGGCATGCTTGCTGGTGCCTCCTTATTCTTTCCATTTGCTCTTCCACGGTCATTCTAGGTCGAGTATTTTCAGCCAAACAGAGCTGTTCCACTGCACTTCTTGGTCTTTCCTTCAAATTAAAAATAAACATGAATAAATACAGAATAACTTCTGAAAAATATGATGGAATAAAAACGTGTTCTAGAATGCATTTATTTTGTTTTCAATATCAAAAGTGGAGATTTTGAATGTTCCTTAAATAGAACCAGGAAAACAAAACTATTTTACACTGAATTGGTAACTGGTGATGCATGGTCCATGATGGAAAGAAAGATAGAGGGGGTAGACACAAAAGAGGAGAGATAGAAGAGGCACTTAGTGAGGGTTTTTTTAAAGATTTATTTTATTTATTCCCCCGTCCTTTGTTGTTTGTGCTCACTGTCTGCTCTCTGTGTCTGCTTGTCGTCTCTTTAGGAGGCACCAGGGAACTGAAACTGGGATCTCCCATGTGGGAGAGAGGCGCTCAATTGTTTGAGCCACCTCAGCTCCCTGGTTTGTTTTGTCTCTCACTGTCTTTCCTCTCTGTGTCTCCTTGTTGCACCAGCTGGCCGCACCTGCCCATCACACCAGCTCTCTGTCTTGCTTGTCTTCTCCAGGAGGCACCGGGAACCGAACCTGGGACCTCCTACGTAGCAGGCAGGAGCTCAGTTGCTTGAGCCACGTCTGCTTCCCTAGTGAGGATATTTTGTTGTTAAAAAGGGAGTATGGCAGGGAATGGACATGGCTCAAGTGATTGAGTGCCCACCTCCCACATGGGAGGTCCTAGATTCGGTTCCTGGTGCCTCTTGAAAAAAACAAACAACATGCAAAACAAACGGAAAATCCAACTCAGGGAAGCCGATGTGGCTCACTGTTTGAGCGCCGGCTTCCCACATATGAGGCCCTGGGTCCAATCCCTGGTACCTCAAAAGAGAAAAAAAAAAGCATGGCAGTTCTGGAGTGCACTTACCCATGTTACCCCGCAGCCTGAAACAGGAATATTTCTGTTGTTGGCATCTACTACATATATCTCAAGCAGGGTGAAACTAGGGAGGGTGTTTTCTAAATTGCAGAGATTTTATTTTAATCAAAATATAATGTTTGAAATCATGCATTTATACTGTGAAAGGACTAGGAGTGGAAACACCCTAAGATATTTTATGATCAATAATAAAATTATATAAATATTTGTCTTCTATAAATCAGACTGTCATGTTTTAAAACTTAAAATATTTATATGGCGGGGGGCGGATGTGGCTCAAATGGTTGGGCGTCTGTCTGCCATATGGAGGGACCTGGGTTCGATCCCCGGGACCTCCCGGTAAAATAAAATAAATATATATAGAAGGCGCATGGGCTGCCAGGCTCTGTGTGCCGCTGAGCTGTCGGGCCCCGGGAGCCATGCAGCAGAATGATGACGTAACAGGGGAGAGACAAGACGAGATGCTCCGAAAAAGCTCCAGAAGCCAGGAGCTGAGGTGGCGCAGGCAGCAGAATACCTCTCTCCTACATCAGAGGTCTCCAGGATCGAATCCTGGTGAAGACTGGAGGAGGAGGATGAGAAGAGATGGCAGGAAACAGACATGGAGAATTGCCCAGCAAATGGACACAAAACAGCAAATGGGGAAGGGGGTGTTTAAAATGGATAAAGTAAATAAATAAATTCTTTAAAAAAAAAAAAAAAAAAAATTTATATGGCTCATTAGGACGGTTTTTCAAATTTGTTTCCAGTTATTTTTATATCAACTGAAGGGTTAAAAAATATTAGTCACATTAAACAACAAATTGCTATTCTCACTTTCTTCCTAAAGATGTAAAACAGTGTAAGATCTAAAATAAGTATTTCAAAAATTACTCCTACAGAAATATTAACTTACTTTATATAATAGGAATATAAAAGAGTAAACATATTCTAGAATTTACAGACAAGTATCCTTAGGTTTCCTTGTGTCTGGTCTGAATTAGTAGGATCCAACTCAGACTGGAAAGAACCCAGAGCAGGGGTAAGTGTCTCTGTGACTCATCAGCATTCTTGGCTAACTGCTAGGATCCTTTTCTCTCCACTGTAATCTGAAAAATGACTGTGGGGAGGAGCTACAGGTGCGGGACTGTTTTTTACTATACAGAATGAACATCTTAATGAACTCAAGTAGAAACTAAAAGGAAAAGGGAAAATGAAAGGCCTTACTATGCAGAATTGATGATAATCCCTTTTTATTTGCAAAATAAAACACATCTAATTTTTCCAAAAACATAAAAACACATAAATTTTAGATACTGATTGGGAAGTTGGCTGCTTTTGCACATTTTTCCTTTTATTTTTAACAAGGATAAATGTGCATCATTCCCAAGTTTGTCTATGCTTTTGCAAAAATGCTGTCACACTGCAACTTGCTTTTTTCAAGTTACATTGTAGACAATTACTTTATTATTTTTAAGTGTGGATAGTATTAATTTTTATTCATTTCCCCCAATATAATAACTCTTTATGTGGAGGTATTTCTTCTACTATTTATGGTAATTGTAGAAATTATATAAATCAAGTAATATCTTTTTGCTTGGTCTCAATATGTACTATTTTTTCATCCTTGTATTGATTTATTATTTTTACTATTATAATTTCCAAATAGAACACCCTCCAATCTGTAAAAAAAATGCCTACTTTTCTAAACAAAACAGTATTACAGAACTATGACCAATGATGTCAGTATTGATATGGTTATTCATTATTTTTATACCATGTTTTTTTTTTTTAGGAGGTACCGGGGATTATAGCTAAGACCTGGACATGGGAAGCAGGCACTCAACCACTCGAGCTACACCCACTCTGCCAATGATAATTATTTTATAAGTCTTTATTTCAATGTGTACTTATTGAAAACATTGTATTTCTTATGCATGAATTTGTAGATTTTATTTTGCATATATCTTTTTAAATTTTAGTTTAATATCTTCCAAGAATAATGAAAAACCCTACTGTTTGTAGCCTTATAGGTTAAAATTATCTCTGACCAAATAGAAAATTCATAAAAATGAAAAATAAAGGTGGTCCAGCAGCCTGAATTTCCAGAGAACACTTGGGTTGAAAGGAGTAAGTATCCTCAGTACCTTCCCAAGAAGAACAAGATAGGATGGGATTAGAGCTAGCTTGAATTAAATGGATTTTAGATGAAGGTGTGAAATAGAGGATTTATTTCTCAATCCCTACTCACATCTCTGAGGGTAACCAGAGGACTGACAAACTCCAAAACTACCACAGCAGGAGCCCTGCAATCCCAGGCTAGGGAGGAAATCCATTAACTTCTGAGCAGCCACAGGACAGAGTCTCTCAGCCTCATTAGGGGCATTTTTAGAGGCGCCAAAGGATGTAGTATAGTACAGCTGAAAGAGGGGAGAATCACACACCACAGAGAAAAGCCCCATCTTCCAGCTATCAAAAGAAACCTAGAATAGACATTGATTAGGTCTATTCTCTGGGGTGCTAATTACCTAAACATAATTAAAAATTAATATTACTAAGTTTTTCTTAAGAGTAATTAAAAAATTCTGATAAAATAGTAGAAATAGAAACATATATTGATTTGAGACTCCCCCTAGAAGTTAATTTGTAGTTAAATACCATTCTTGGATCCATCATCTTCTTAGTTTTCCTTAAGGTTACATAGGAGGCTATCGTTGAAGATTCGGGTGTTGGTGATTTTGTTCTTGGAGGGACTACGCCAACTGGAAAGTGGGAACCTGAAAGTTAAAACAGCAGAAAGCTATACAAAATGTCTTCCACAAAACACTGCTTTCTTCTGACATACTCAGTTTCTAAGACTTTTAACCAGAAGGCAAATTAATGAACTGAAGAGTTCTAGAAAAAATGTAGTAGCCTTTCATCAATAATTATACCTCAGAATAAGCCAGCCATGATATTACCAGAGAAATTTAAGGTTAAATTAGGAATAAAGTTCTACAGATTAATTGATGATATTAGTTAACACAGAAAAATAATTATAAATTTGTGTCCTCTGTGGAACTGGTATGTCTGCATCATCATTCTACCAAGGCTATTTTTGAATTCGCCTTTTTTTCAATTCAGTAGTACTAAATATGATCACATATGCTCACAGCAACTCTGTGAAAAAAGTAGAGTCTAGTGCTCTTAAGTTCATTTGCTTCCTCAGTCCATGCACGACCTGGCAGCATGGCAGGAAGCCGCTGGCCCAGCCTCCTTCCACTGCTCTGCTTCTTCCTGAAGCATGCCCCACAGCTTCCGACTTACAAGGACCTCCGTCCAAACCCCTCACTCACTACAGGTCAGGAGGACTGCCTAGAGCTTGACTTCCGTTCAGTCTCTCTCAATCACACCAGTACAAGCTACCGACTATGTTAGCAGCAGTTAACTACAGGCCATCATCAGGACTTTCTCTTTTGTAAGTTTGTAATTGGAAAACAAACCAGTAAATAATGATAAACCTAAACAATAACGATGTCTAAACCACTAACACAACAACAATAAAAACCAACAGCAAGTTAACATACAAAATGTAAAACCAGAGACGCCCTCCAACTGCATCCCCGGGACGACCTGGAGCGATCCTATTGGAAAAGGACACCATGAGCTCCGGCCGATGGGGACAGGCTTCTGGCCGGCACGGAGAGTACCCTCCAACTGTTTATATAGATGGCAGCTGCAGAAATAATGGAAGACATGGTGCGCGAGCAGGAATTGGAGTTCACTGGGGACCTAATCATCCTTTAAATGTAAGCGAGAGGGTTTCTGGACGGCAGACGAATCAAAGTGCCGAACTGAAGGCAGCCCATAAAGCAACTGAACAAGCAAAGAGCCAAAACCTACAAAAATTCACCATCGTGACAGATAGCAAGTTTGTCAAGAAAGACGTTACAGAATGGATGCCTAACTGGAAAGAAAATGGATGGAAAACTGCCTCTGGAAGAGATGTTGTCAACAGAAGCGATTTCGAGAAGATTGATCAAGCTTCCCAAGGAATGGATATTCAATGGGAATATGTTCCTGGTCCTCGTGGCATCAAAGGCAATGAAGCTGCTGATAGATTGGCCACAGAAGGAGCTAGAAGATAGAGATTAAGACAAGTTTCATCTTAGGAGTTACTTGTCATCTAGGAGCTATATCTGCTGGTGCCATTTCTTAACATCCTCCCAATCACCTTTACTTGTTTCTATCTTTTTTTTTTAAACCACTGATAATTACTAACCTCATTATCAAGTACAATATAATAAAGCAGACTTTTTGCTTAAAAAACAAACAAACAAACAAACAAACAAAAAAAAAAACCATACAAAATGTATGCAGATCAAGTAATTTCTAAATTTGAAAGAACTTACTAGGAGAATTGCATATCATAGCAATCTTGTTCAGATTATATATGGTACCTACACTCAGTGTCTTCCACTGAGAATATTGTAAAGGAACACATTATTAAAATCTCAATGGCTTAGTTTTTTTTTTTTTTTTTAAAGCATCACTCTTTTAGGGCTCACTAAAAATTTTATCAATAAAGAGCAGGAGTTTATGGGAAGCGGCTGTGGCTCAATCAGTAGGGCTCCCGTTTACCATATGGGAGGCCCCGGGTTCGGTTCCCGGGGCCTCCTGGTGAAGGCAAGCCCGCCCGCATGGCGTGGTTAGCTGACCCAGCGAGCACAAGCAGCAAGGGGGGTATAAATGAATAAATAAATAAAATCTTAAAAAAAAAAAAAGAGCAGGAGTTTTTCAAGTATCAAAGCAGAAAAACAACAACATAGGAATACCTTGTTTTATTCTGCTTCACTCTGTTGAGCTTCGCAGATATTGCTTTTTTTTAAATAAATTGAAGGTATATGGCAATGCTGGATGGTGTAAGCGTCTGGCGCCATTTCTCCAACAGTATGTGCTCACTTCACGTCTCGTGTCATTTTGCTAAGTCTCGTAATCTTTCAAACTTTTTCATTATTAGCATCTCTGTTATGGTACTCTGATGAGTGAGCTCTGATTTTACTATTGTAATTGTTTCAGGGCACCACAAAGCACGCCCATATAAGATAGGGCAGAGCTCAATCAATACATGTGTGTGTTCTGACCGCACCACCAACCAGCAGTTCCCTGTCTCTCTCCCTCCTCTCAGGCCTCCCTATTCCCTGATACACAACACATTACTGAAATTAGCCCAGTTAATAACCCTATAACAGCTTCTGAGTACTCAAGTGAAAGGAAGAGTCTCATGTTTCTCACTTAAAATCAAGCTAGAAACAATTAAGCTTAGTGAGTGTGGCAGTTTGGCATTCTTTATGAATTCCAAAAACAGATATTGGATTATGCTTGTAAACTGGTCTGTTGGAGGTTTCACTTTTACTTCATTACATTATGATTAGGGCTTTGATTGGGCTACACTAGTAGGATGTTGAGTCCCCACCCACCAATAGAAAACGACAAGGCACTTTAGTTAGTTGGAGTTTTGAGCTGGAGCCCTGGGAAGCAGACACACAGGGAAGCAGACACACAGAGAAGCAGATATGTTAGACACGGGAAGAGAGACGAGCAGTTCGTCTGATAGTTTACAGCTGACCTTGTGGAGAGAGCACAGCAGCTGAGCCCAGAGAGGAACGAGCCCCAGGACAGAGACGAGACTAGGGACCCTGAACCCTGGCAGACATCGGCAGCCAAGCTGCTCCAACACATGGCAAGAGACTTTGATGAGGGAAGTAACTTATGCTTTATGGCCTGGTAACTGTAAGTTTCTACTCCAAATAAATACCTGTTATAAAAGCCAACTGGATTTCTGGTACTTTGCATCAGCACCCCTTTGGCTGCCTAATACAGTGAGAAAGGCATGTCGAAAGCCAAGATAGGCCGAAGCAGTCTTACTACTGATTGGAGAAAGTTTCAGTGGTCTGGATAGAAGATGAAACCAGCCACATCATTCCCTTAAGCCAACGCCTATCTAGAGCAAGGTCCTAACTTTCTGCAATTCTATGAGGGCTGAGAGAGGTGAGGAAGCTGCAGAAGAAAAGCTGAAGCTAGCATGAGGTTTAAGGAAAGAACATATCTCCACAACATCAAAATGCAAGGTAAAGCAGCAAGTGCTAACGTAGAAGCCACAACAAGTTATGGAGAAGATCTAGTGACAATAAGTGATCAAGGTGGTTCCACTAAACCACAGATTTTCAATGTGGACGAAACAGCCTTCTATTGGAAGAAGATGCCATCTAGGACTTTCATAGCTAGAGAGAAGAAATGCCTGGCTTCAAAGGACAGGCTGACTCTCTTGTTAGGGGCAGCTGGTGACTTTAAGTCGAAGCCAATGCTCATTAACCAATCTGAAAATCCTAGGTTCCTAAGAATTATGCTAAATCTACTCTGCCTGTACTCTATAAATGGAGCAACAAAGCCTGGATGACTGCACATCTGTTTACAACATGGTTTGCTGAATATTTTAACCCACTGTTGAGACCTACTGCTCAGAAAAAGAGATTCCTCTCAAAAGGACTGCTTATTGACAATGCCCCTGGTCATCCAAGAACTCTGATGGGGATGTACTATGAGATGAATGTTGTTTTCATGCTTGCTAGTACATCTGTTCTGCAATCCATGGAGCAAGGAGTCATTCTGACTTTCAAGTGCTATTAATTAAGAAATATATATGGTAAGACTATAGCTGCCATAGTGATTCCTTTGATGGGTCAGGGCAAAGTAAACTGAAAACCTAGAAAGGATCACCATTCTAGATGCCATTAAGGACATTCATCATTCACGGGAAGAGGTGAAAATGTCAGCATCGACAGGAGTTTGAAAGAAGTCGAGTCCAACTTTCATAGATGACTGTGAGAGCTTCAAGACTTCAGTGGAGGAAGTTGTAGATGTGGTAGAAACAGCAAGAGAGCTAGAATTAGAAGTGGAGCCTGAAGATGTGACTTAACTGCTGCAATCTCATGAGAAAACTTTAATGGATGAGGAGTTGCTCCTTAAGAGTGAGCAAAGAAAGCGGTTTCTTGAGATGGAAATCTATTCCCAGTGAAGATGCTGTGAACATTGTTAAAATGACAATGAAGGATTTAGACTATTATATCAACTTAGCTGATGAAGCAGTGGCAGGTTTTGAGAGGATCAACTCCAGTTTTGAAAGAATTTCTACTGTGGGTAAAATGCTATCAAACAGCATCACATGCTACAGAAAGGAAGAGCGTATCAATGTGACAGACTTCACTGTGTCTTATTTTAAGAAATTGCCGCAGCCATCCCAACCCTCAGCAACCACTACCCTGACCAGTCAGCAGCCATAAACATTGAGGCCAGACCCTCCACTGGCAAAAAGATTGTTAAAAAAAAAAAAAAAAAAAAAAAGATTACTAGTCACTGAAGGCTCAGATGGTGGTTAGCAAAATAAAGTATTTTTAAATTAAGGTTTGTACTTTTTTTTTTTTTTTTTAAAGACATAATACTATTGTACACTTAAGAGACCACAGTATAGTATAACTTTTATGCACTAGGAAACCAAAATGTTTGTGTGACTTGCTTTGTAACAATATTCGTATTATTGCTTAACTAAACCTGCAATATTTCTGAGGTATGCTTGTAGTCTTTTTTTCCCTCCCAAAGACAAACATGCAGCTTAAGCTGTAACATTGTTTATAAATTCTTTGAGCACATTTATTAGAGAGCTGTACATCTGAGAATATGAAGAGCTGAACTGATATACTGTTGAAATCCAAAATTAATCATCATCAAATAGAATTGAGCAGCAGATTAAAGGAAAAAATATACCGTGACTAAGTGAAGTTTATGACAAGAATGCAAATGAATAGTTTAATACCAGTAAATCAATTAATTATAATTTACCATATTAATAGATTAATAGAGAAATATACTAGCATTTGAAAAGGCATTTAATAATTCAATATCATTTCATGAAAAAGAAAACCTAGTAAAATGAGAATAAATGGATACTTCCCATAATATGATAAAATGTAGGCATTCAAAACCATGGCAAGCCCTATGTTCAATGGGAAAAATTTAGAACCATCCTCCTTAAAGCCAAGCACAAGATCAAGATGTCCTTTACCCCACCTCTATTTCTTAAAGCTATTGTGGAGCTACCAGCTCCAGGAAGGGAAGTAGAGGACTAAAATTTAGAAAAGAGAAAGGAAAATTATAATTTTATCTGATAAACCAAGCAAAACAACTGAAATACTAAGAACACTTAAGATAATTCAGAAAGGAATTGTCAGTCTTAACTTTAGCCTTCCTGGGGTGCAGCAATTAGCATCTCCCCCATGAATACAAAGACTGAACTCCTTTTCACATGCTTATTTGCTATGTGAATCACAGACTTCAGTAAAGTGCTGTGTACTCCTAGAACCTTATATCCTGCGCCCCTGTTAGGAATTCAACATCAAGGACGAGAACAAAGACCCGGCTCCTGGGCGACTGGTTGTGAACCTCTGCTTTAAAAGTTTTCCCAATTTATGGCTACATTTCTCCTATTTCTTAACTTCCATATAACTTGAATCTTCACTTACCACCTACCACATAATTTTTGATTTGGTAAATAAAAAGTGGTTTACTTCTTTCTTTATTGTTTTTATTAAATAAAACAGATATAAAGGCATAAGTAGAAAATATGTGCAAGTGTAAGCAAAAATGACCCACTCATTTATTCACCACCTAGTTTAAGAAATACCATCATCACCTTTACTATCCTCTTCAGGCCACTCCCTAATCCCATCACCTCCCCTCTCCCCTTAGAGGTAATAACTCTTGTCTGCCCCTTGCTTTTCTTTGTATTTTATTTTATTT